>OZ037775.1:48888374-48900874 GCA_964035525.1 Porites cylindrica
TATATTCATTATTACGATTGGTAAACATCGTACTTGTTCTCAATGAGGGATGGCAATTAAGCACGATCGTAGAGTCGGGTCCCGAGTTCGATTGCCAGGTGTGACTTCAAATCCTTCTTTCGACTTCTTTCCTTTCTGTGTAGCTTTAAATACCCCTAAAACGGAGCAGTCATGGAGAGAGTGCGGATAAAATAAGCGCACCGTCGGCCTCAGGTTTGTTGGGGTGGATTTCCAATATCGCCTGATTTTTCCGCGCGAGCGCGCGTAAATAAAATAGAGACAATGTAGGGAAGGTCACGCGTAGACGTAAAAGTTGAACCTCGCTCAACTTTCACTTTTACGCGTGGCCTTTCATACCTCGCCTCTATTTCATTTACGCGCGTAAATTTTACCGGCGTGCGTTCGCACGGAAACATTACGCGACAGTGGAAATCAACCCTTAGTCAGATGACTATTTCGAGCTACCGACATAAAATAAGGACTCTTTACCTTAACCTTTAACTGTTTATTGGGGCGCTTGTTTATGTATTTTGATTTCCTGAAGCAAGTTTTCCTCGACAACTTGGAAAACGTTCTATTTTAAATAGAATTTTACTGTAGAAGCTTATGGAATTTGGATATTTTTGGTTATCATTTACAGCTTAAGGCTTCCGCTTGGGTTAAAACGGACCCAAACGCAGCCACAAACAAGAGTGCATCGTTACGCATCGCTGAGAAGGAGCGAAGAATTGCGCAACTATCCAACGAAAATGAAAAGCTAAACAAGCAAAAAATGCAGTCCACGACACTGCTGAACGGGTTACAGAGAGAAAACTCTGCAAAGGACGCCTTAGTGCATCAGGCGAAGAGAGAGACTGAAAAACTTAAGAAGGAACTACGTGAAAAGGATTCAACAATTTCCACCATGTGGACAAAGGTTAGATATAATACACGAAACTAATGTTGCCTTAATCTAAAAGATAATTTTAATCGTAGCCTGCGAGTACAGCTGACCCTCAACACTCCCCCTTCGTTGTGAAGTTTCAAAAAGTGGCCTCAACTACGTGGAAAAGCCACTATCAAGCTCTCCATTTCTGGAGCGAACGAAGCCAGCCTCGAGGGACTCGCGACTCCACCAAATGGCCATGGAGAGCTTGTTCGCAGGCTACGACGTGAAACGATTACTTTTTCCGCGTTACACGTTCGGCTGTATCGAGGTTTCCCAATAGGGTTTTCGGGATCCGGGATTTGCGTTATTTGAATCTCGGGAACCGAGATTTGCCTTATTTGAATCTCGGGATTCGGGATTTGCCTTATTTGAGGGCCGGGATTCGGAATTTTAAAGCAAAATGGGACTGAGATATGCACGAGATGCTAGTCTCCTCTCTCGTTTTAGTGTCGTCACACAACGCTCCTAGTGTAGGCAAAATCCTTTCTCAAGTTAGACCTTAAAAGTTAATGCAAAGATCTGTGTAGCCTGCGTGGCAGGCGCTATATCCCCTACCCCTTTCGACGCCTGCTACGTAGGTTTTGATATGTGGTGATTTGAGTTCGAATAGACGCCTTTAAACTGCCAACAGCTGTCTAATATGAAACTTTATAAAAAAAAAGCATGCGAGCAAGCTTTCCAAAAAACGAAACGAGCACGAGTAAAGCCCTCGTTTCTTTCTTCAACCTACTCTCTCGTGTCTCCTGTCGTGTGTCGCTTGCATGTGGCTTCAAACAATGTAACTCGACTGAAAAGCTTGCTCGCATGCAGAGTAACACAGAAGAGTCACTTGTGCAATCAGTCGACTACACATTAGGGGGTTTCAGTAGAGGCGTTTCGAGCCACGCACGTCAATCGGAAGTCAGGCCGTTTCCCTGTTAATGTCCTGACGCCACCAGATTTGTATTGCTAAGTGTTTCAACTCGTATAGAGACAATTTGCCCTAAAATTTGGGCGAGACCATTGCTAAGGAGGCAAAAACGTACATTGCTGAAAAATGTCTTTGCTTAAGTAAGTTCTCTATTGAACCGTTGGAGCAACAACGACGGTGACGGCTACCAAAAAAATACTTAAAAAGTGAATTCGCGTGGCTTTAAACTTTATCGCGCTTATTCCATCTCGTTCAATTCGTCAAATGTTGGCAAATTGTTTTAGATTTGAATTCTAAAAGACAGTATCAAAGTTCAGAGAAAGACAAAGAAAGTCGTTTTCTGGTGCTCACGTCTTCCACAAAACGTGAAATCAGGGCGTTTCGTCGTAGTCGTACAGTGACGGTAAAAAATGTACAAAAAAAGCGTGATGCACGCGCAGAGTTGTTGTTTTGCCAATCTATTAAAACCAATTGCTTTTTTGCCGGTCTGGTTGACGTCGCCGTCATCGGTGTTTAAGCTGCCTTATACAGTCATGTATGTCGCCATCAACGACAACGTTCTTGCTTTGCAAGCTTTCTTTCTCTTATTTTCAGCTGGGAAGGCAGAAGGCCGCTAAAGAAGGGGAGAAAGAGGCACAAAAATTAGAACAAGAGCTTTATGCAACAAAAGGGGTAAAAATTGAGTGATCTGTTATAAAGGTCTTCCCATCTGAATCATTACCTTTTTTATTTGAGAGTTCTAGGTTTAACACCTTGTAATCGGTCTTATAATTAGTAAACAGCCAGTACATAGGTACAGTTTCCATCGTGTTTCATTTTCCATTATGTGGAATAATGGTTAAGGATGTACTAAATAATTAGTTAATTTAACTATCTTAACCATTTTTCTAAGAGCCTGTTTACATGGAGGTGGGGGACCCCAGGGAGGTGAGGTAACCCGCGTGTCCATATAATCTTTCATTTTAATTCGATCACGTTTACATGATGGGTGGGGTACCCGCCACATGTTACCACACCTACCTGGGGTCCCCCACCTTCATGTAAACAGGCCGTAAATCATGTGTTTCTCTTCACTGAAATTGCGCCCGCAGTAACATATTAAATTCACTTTTCAAACGCTACCAAGGACCTTTCATTTGGTCAAAAGTCAGGAGGGAGCTCAGAAACTTGACAAGCCTCAAAGCATTCAAGAAACACATACGCGGTGTGGACCTTTCTAGCCATATAGATAATAATAGTAACTGCTGTGACTTGTGTAAATTCTGAGTCATCTACATTTGTATATAGTTTTAGGCTTTAGGTAAGATCATTAATTTAAAAGTCATGTAATAGATTAGTGCCAGTTCTTACGAAAGTGTCCCCAATTAGCTAATATAACTGTTGAGCTAAATACATTGACAATAAGATAAAGTTATTATTATTGTTATTATTATTGTTATTATTATTATTATTATTGAACGCTTAAAACTTTTTAGTACATATTTTTTAGCACATACATACGCAACGAAGTGTTAGAGATATGTTAAGCCTATATTCAGAGATTTAAAGGATAATTTGGTTGGCTAAATTTCATTGAAATTGGTCAAATATTCGCAAAGTTATGACGCTATGAAGGATTAATTCATAGCAAGCCTTACATAACTCTACTCGACAATGTTTTTGTACAAAGTTACATATAATATGTAAAGCCAATTCAATTAAGTATCCTTTGAGTATCGTTATTGTTAACACGTTTTACACGAAGGCTATTGATAAACCCACATTCATTTCGGTCCAGTTCATTCTCGCAAGCCGCCATTTTATTTTCGTGCACAGTTATTTTTAGGGAGTTATTATAACTCCAAAAATGGAGTAAAAATTTTAGGTACAGGATAACCCCTTTCTGGGGGTTACTTTAACTCCTGAGTATTAACTCCAAATATGGGGTGATTTTTACTCCTGAAAAAGAGTTCTTTAAACTCCTTTTTGGAGTTGAAATAACGCCGAAAAAAAAAACCTCCACTGTAAGGAAGTAAATTAACCCCACTAGAGCAGTTATGATAACTCCTTGAAAATTACTGTATGCTCTTAAAACTTCCGCGGTGACTATATTACGCTTGCAAATGCGTGCAGCGAGCGTGCAGCAGGAAGTTCGTTTACTTGTTTACTTAGTGTAATGGATTCGGCTTTTGAGCCTTTGTGTTGTTGATACATCTTCATGTTTTGAAAACAAAACGGGACAAATGTCCTTTCAGGAATGTCAATAAACTGAATAGTTATGTTTCCCTGTAGTTTCTTAGTTAATACCAAAGAAGTCTGGATTGTCCAAAATTAAGTTTTATCACAAATTAAATATCCTTGTTTCTGTTAATGCGCTTGTCTTTCGCAAAATTTCTGTTTTTTTTTTCTCCCATTCCGTTATTTTTAATAGGGTCATAATTCGTTCTATATTGTCTAAATGTCTAGGTTTGTTCTGATCTGAGCGGCTGACAGGTTTTCAGAGTCCATTGAAGTTTAATGAATGTCAAGCCACTTGAAAAAAACATGTAAATTTTCTGCTCAGAGCCACGCAATATTTTAGGTTTATCGGGAAAGTCACACTTTGAATTTTGTTGCAGAAAGCAAAGCGTCCAAGTTTCCATGAAAGCAGCTACTGGAAGATGCTAATACCAACAGACAGCACAGTTTTACTTCGTTGTAGTTATACATGTAATAATTTCAATGCATGCTTGTATTGCAAGCTCGTTAGCGCAGGTAATTCCTTGTAACTAATTGCTCGCTTATTTAAGTAGCTTTTTCCTTTTCTGTCGGTTTTACATGCATTAAGTTTAGCCGTAGGATTATTTGTAAACGGCTTGCATCGGCAGTTCATTGAGATAGATCATTTGTGCATCGTTACCCAAGCCTGTATTCAAACAGAGTGTCTACTCTTGTCTTTTCCTGTGAATGAGAGTACCAATTATGTTATTTTACTTCTTTGATTTCTTTTTTTGCCCTTTTCAGAAACGTCAAACCACAGAGAAGCAATTGAAGGAAAGGATTAAAACCATCGCTGATTAAGAACACGAGTAAGAGAAGATGAGAGATCATCTCAGCGAAGGAAGACAGGTTAGTTGCCATAGCAACGTAGACCTAAATATCCCGGACGTTCTGCCTGAAACGGAGCCAGTCCGACCACATTGCAGAAGGTCATAATATTACCAGATTTTGGAATTCTCCAAACAGGTGTCGAACCTATGACCTTCTGGTTATTGCCTTTTTTTATAGGAAATTAAGGCTTCACGAATTCAAGTCGCGTTTATTTCCTAAAACGTTAATTTTCCCGCCGGTAATATGGAGCGTAGCCTCCTACGCGGGCGTTTTTAGGGGAGCTCGTATTTCGTCCGTCCCCACAAACGCCTGCTCAATCGAGAACAACATTCCTTTCCCAAGCCTAGCCAATCACATTGTACTTTCCAAAGTCTGGAAGGTTGACTTCGACGGCAGGGTAACCCGATATTAGTCACTGTTAGTCGATCTGCATGAAACACTGGGAAAGTTTTATG
Organism: Porites cylindrica; assembly: GCA_964035525.1. Lineage (NCBI taxonomy): Eukaryota > Metazoa > Cnidaria > Anthozoa > Scleractinia > Poritidae > Porites > Porites cylindrica. The sequence goes on from OZ037775.1 coordinate 48,893,737, forward strand.
ACCTCTAATAAATGTTGGACTCAGAGAGCGACAAAAGCAAGATTTAGTCAGTTTTCTTTGTCCCTGGGAAAAGAAACCCCTTGCATTTTCCCTAAATTCAACCCGTTAATACGGGCACTTATTTCTTGCCCAGTCAACAGATTCTCATAAAAAGTCAAACTCGCTAATGCCGACACCTCATTATCAACTGTGTGCTGTAATAAATCTTTTCTTTTTGAAGGTAAAAAAAATCCATCATCAGTTGACAGCATGTCGATGTTCCCAGCGCTACAGTACACCGGATAGGGTGATTTGTAGACATCTATTTTGGCATCAAACGAGTTATACAGAGAACGATTTTGATTAAGTAATATATAGATGAGCGAATTTTGAGTGATTTCGTCGATTTAGTGTGCGGAATTTTCTGATTTGTGATAGTTAGAGATGTCTAATTTCACTATGCTAATGTGCTAGTCCTATATTTTTTAAGAATTTTGTTCTAAGAAAAGGTGTTTTTTGACTTAAATAACAAAACCCGCTTAATACGAACACTTTCTATAGTCCTTTGAGTGTCCGTATTTACTGGGTATGACTGTATGTCTCTTATCGTTCGCCATTCTAGTGCAGAGACTTGGGTTTGAAAAAGGGCAGGAAAAATCAAATATTTTGGTCTGAAATATATGTAAGGAAAGGGCTTTCCAGTTCCCTGCTTCTTGTAGCTTGCAAGTACGCAATTTAGAACCGAAATTTGGTACAATCAATACCCTAATATGACGTACAACATTCCTAGCCAACGGTTAGAGGCAAATTTTGGGAATGAAAACCCCAGTATTAACGTGCCCTTTCATAAAGGTTACACTTCACACTCCCCCGGCACCTTGTTATATCAGGCTGCCATTTTATTCGGGTATCGCGGGAATCAGGTCACGTGCAAGCGAGCTACCAAAGCGATTCTGAAAATGGGAATAGGTGGGGCTTACAGAAATTACTTCAAAATGGCTGTGTATTTATGTCCTTCTGTAGTTTGATCGTTTCCGGCGGAAGTTGGTTGAACACACATTCCGCGGCGATGTTCAAAGAACAGTTGATCATAAACTGGATGACGATGAATTGCTTGATCACGTGAGGAATCTGGCTCAAGAGAAGTTAACTCTAGTGGAAGAAATCCAGCAGTACGCAAACTCAGAAAGTGAAGTGAGTTCAGTATTTACGTACAAACGGAACGAGCTTCTCTTTCCCCCACCCCACCTCCCTCCTCCACCCCAACTAATACTCGCGTTATCCGGATAACACTGGAAAAATTAAACATCAATTATTTTTATGCGATTAAGAAGGTGGGTTTTTTAAGTAACAGTTCCTTCGTGTGGAGGTTTTATTAGGGGGTGTGGTTAACTGATCTGTGAGCCTTAATTGGACAAAATGTTATCCTTCAGTTAAGAGATGCCGCGTTTTCCTACCGTAGCAAAACGTGACTTAACTCCTACGTTACGTTACGTGACGTAACTCCTAATTAGAGGCTGAAATAAAACTGAAAACTGAAGTTCCGCACCCCTCCCCTCCACACCCTTAAATTTGTCAGCCAATAGCGACCCTTCTGCCACAGCCTTTTTTAATTTCTTAATTCAGTTGATGTTGTCGTTCATGGACGTACGACGATTAGCTTGCTAAATCTGAATAAATGTCGGAAGAACTGAAAAGGTTTTCTCTTTTGGTGATGATCAGTTTTTTAGTCATTTACCCTTTTTGCTTTCTTTGACCATGGTAGAAAGAAGCAAAAGACAAAGACTTAAAAGATTCAACGGGTGAACTGAGGAAACATCTACGTCCAACATTAGTCCGCTTAAGGCTGGTTTTCACTAGCGACGGAGTCGTAGTCGGAGTCGTAAGCGGAGTCGTAAAAGCGCTTATAACGTAGTGAAAATAACAAATCGGAGTCGTCAGCAGTCATAAGCGCGATGGAATCGGAGTGGGAAGAATTAAAACATTTCCATTTTTTTCCGACTCTGTTTATGACCCCGTCGCTTACGATCAAGTAAAAACCAGATTGTCCGTGTTGGAAGCAGAAGCGGAAGGATAAACCAATCACAATGCGCTTTCCCATGCTTTATGATTGGTTTAGTTCTTCCGCTTCTGCTTGCGACTCCGATGACCTACAAGTTTTGACTTGATCGTAAACGTCGGAGTCGTAAGCGGAATTAGAACGCTGTGTTCAATAGTTCGTAAAGTTCTATGCTTCTGATTAGGACTCCGACTCCGACTCCGACTCCGTCGTTAGTGAAAACCAGCCTTTATGGTGCACATCATTTGTCAACAATCATAAGTAAAAGCTAGAGAGACTTTTACAATAACAAACTTTCAGGTTACCGTGTCATTGTATGTCATATAAGATTATACAGCAAACGAGGAAACAAATCAGTTCACAATTCTGAATCTGAACACGCGAAAGTGTCAGGTGTCACAGATGTCTTATGTAAAGGAGAAGAGGATAGAGAATTTAAAAAAATGCAATCTTTGCACATATATGTTATCTTGCGAGCATTTTTAAAGACAGGTAAACTTGTATATTTCATTAACTTTGAAGCTCGAATTCAGGAAGATTGTTCAAACGTTGGATAGCGCTATCCACCGGATAATTCACTATCCAGCGGATAAGTATTTGGGAAACTAATTGCATTATCCGCTGGTTAGAGATGTTTACGGTAGATAGCGCCATCCATCTTTTGAACAACCGAGGCCTGCTGTATATTCTATCCATAGAAACGACTGTCAAAGTCAGGTCGGACATGCACTGCGCTGGAAGAAGAGCTGACTTTAGTTGAAGAGCTTACCACTCATGATCCACTGTCATGGATTAAGGTAAAATTATTGTAACTAGAAGTTTACCTACTTAAAGTTCCTTATCCGGCTTTGGAATTAAAGAACGAAGATCGCGAAAATAGGGGCCTAAAAAAGAAGGAGAGCGGATGAGGTTTTTATGTTCAGTCTATAAACATAGAGATCTGCCAGCCTTGGGTATGATTGTTATTAGATTGCGTTGAATTTCTTGTAAATAGGGTGAAGATTTTATTTAGTTAAACAAAAAATTTAAGACAGACTAAAACCGGATCGCCCTGGGAAACACTACCATTGTTAATCAAGTTTATCATGATGCTTTGCGTCTATGGCGCTGTGAAAAGAGACGCAACATTGTTGGATTTTGAATGTTGCGTCCGTTTGCACACCCTTTTGTATGTTGTTGGAAGTTGTTGCATCCGTTTGCAGGTAGCTTATGACCAAATAGCCCACGTTCGATATATAAAATTTCTAACATAACTCTGAGATTTTCTGGTCATTTTTCTCTGTTTGGTCTGGTTTTCTTTGTGGTCAATTCTCCTCTGGAAATTGCACAGGTAACCCAGGCTCTGTGATAGTACCACAGTACGGTTCCAGTAAAATTACAGTGTTTGTATGGGGTAAAAATATCATCCTAAAATTTCTCAACAAACTCGAAGAATATAATCCAAACACACCGAGAATACGCTCGCCGAAGCAGCCGGGCCAGATCAACGCGCGGCCAAGAAAATGAAGCCTGGGCACTGTATGATGTATCGGTCCCTAGAAAGATCACCCCAGGACCCCCCGGGATGGAATTTTTTTGTACAGTGCCCAGGCTTCATTTTCTTGGCCGCGCGTTGATCTGGCCCGGCTGCTTCGGCGAGCGTATTCTCGGTGTGTTTGGATTATATTCTTCGAGTTTGTCCAAGTCTGTGGGATTCGTTTCTCTATCTGGGAAAGCTTCATTGGGTTCTATATCTGCTGCTATCCTATTTCTACGATCCTAGCATGTTTATTTTCCGTTGGAGTTCGAATTTCGTGGAAAAAGTTGTGTTGAATGAGAGCATGTCGGCGAAAATGGCACCTCGTGTTTCCTACCTTGTATATTATTATTGTAGATAGAGTGAATTTGAACAAATTACTTCAAATTATCACGAAACTTCGTTGGAGCAATAAGGACAATAACAATTAACTGCAGAGTAAGTTTCATTGATCTTTATTTAGTATTTCCTAGAAATTTTAGGATGATATTTTTACCCCATACAAACACTGTAATTTTACTGGAACCGTACTGTGGTACTATCACAGAGCCTGGGTTACCTGTGGTTAGAATTTTAATATATTGAACGTGCATGGGGTTTTGTCTTAATCGCCTTGCTCATCACCAGATCCTCTACAGCTTCGTTGGTTAAGCGTCGTAATAGTACATTTGTAATATGAGCCGAAGATCAACAGACAGAAATATATAGATTTAGCCAGGGCGAAAAGCGAAGCTCTGGTTAATAATACTTATAAACAGAAAAAAATTAAATCGTGCAATGCTAAACAGGGTCGACAATGAAAATGGCTTCAAGACTTATAGATCTAATTAGCAAAAAACAAATTGCACGTGCAGCACACTTTTTCTTCTAATTAGCAAAAAACAAATTTGCACGTGCAGCACACTTTTTTGTCTTTCCCTTGCCGTAGTTTTGCACGACTACAACGCTGTTTTGTACGACTAAAACGTCAAACTTCCTAGTTACACATTATTTTTAGGGAGGAATTGTCGTATGTACTTACCCAATATTTTGTTTCCGGTGTTCGTGTTCCCTTTTATTTTTCACTGCCGCTCATTTTCACCTTGCTGGACGCTCCTTGCTGGGCGCTAGCATTTCTCATTTTCTTACTGCCGCTTTGAATTTCCATGTTTTTCTCCCTACCAAATTCGTTTCCTTTGTTTTCAATAACTCGCTCTATCTCTTTCTCTGTTAAAAAATAACGCCGAAAAAGACACGACTTTGTTGTTATTTTTTCTTTCTAAAAGTCCGGACGGCCATGTGATTTCCCTCCAAATAAAACCTTGAGTTGCATTTGGGTTGTCATACCTGTTGATTGAGTTATTTTACATTGGTATGTCTGTGGTGCGGACGGACGGTCGCTCGCTCGCTCGGTCACCTTTTCTGGGATGGGTAGATTACCACATTTCCTTAGCTAATATATAGATTTAGCCAGGGCTAAAAGCGAAGCTCTGGTTAATAATACGTGTAAACAAAAAAAAATTAAATCGTGTAATGCTAAACGCGGACGACAATGAATATGGCCTCAAGACTAATAGATGCAATTAGCAAAAAAAACCAAATTACACGTGCAGCACACTTTTTCTTCTATTTAGCAAAAAAAAAAATTTGCACGTGCAGCACACTTTTTTGTCTTTCCCTTGTTGTTGTTTTGCACGACTACAACGCTGTTTTGTACGGCTAAAACGTCGAACTTCCTAGTTACACATTGTTTTCATGGAGGAATTGTCGTATGTGCTTACCCAATATTTTGTCTCCTGTGTTCATGTTCGCTTTTATTTTTCATTGCCGCTTCTTCTAAATAAAACCTTGAGTCGCATTTGGGTTGCCATACCTGTTGATTGAGTTATTGTACAATTTTGGCAGCAAAAGGCTGAAGACGCTCTGAAGAGAGCCACAGAGGATTCCGATTCTGGTGAATATAAACTTCGGGGTATCAAATATCGCCTTCGTCAAATCTTCGTGCAATATTACCGTGAGGTTTTGGAGTCTTTTCTTAACATTTCCAACTTGCAGAAAAGGCCGAAAACATTTATCACAACTACCGAGCAACTCATCTGTTTTTGCTTTAATTTTGGCAGAGACGTCTTTCAGTGTGGAAGATATGTGTCACCAGTTAAGAGATCAGAAGGAAGAGTGTCGAAAGCTTAAGGGAAAGTAAGAATTCGAAGCTCACTGGACTCATTTTTACTCTTCAAGGGACTATCCAGTCACGAGGATATTTCTGTTTTAGGTCAGTTCTGTACTGAAGCCATTACTTAGTGCCTTTACGCCAAACACAAAAGAAAAAGATTTTAAACAATTTTCATCAGGCATCACTTACCATGGTGATTTTTGCAGGCATAGCATTAAAACTTGAAAAAGTTGGCCCACCTTTTTCAAGTTTCAATCCATGTCCATCCTCGCCATCCGTTACAACAGACGACAGGAAACAGTTTGAATGCCTAAATATAGTCTTATGTAACAAAACTGGACCATTATTTTTGCAATTCAATTGATGCGAATAAAGTTTTAGCCTTTTTTAAAAAGATAGCGAACAGCGTGGCGTGGTTCTCTGCAGATTTGTAGCGGTATCAATTTCGGTTTTCTTTTCCGTCTGCTCAGGCAAAAACGGTTTTTGGTTATGAATCGTTTTTAACGTGCTGTACTCCATTGTCGAAAATGATGAGAAGCTTCCGCTGACAGTTTTGCTTTACCGTCGTTATTTTTTGCCAGTGGAGTGTTCGTGTGAGCTATACGCTCGAGAAGAAGAAAACTGTGATTACTTAATTCCAGTGCTAGGGTTATTTAAGCCTAAAACAGGAAAAAAAACGTAAACAGTTTGATCTAGAGGCTCAAACACAGGGCGCAGAATAGTTATTTGTTACCTTGACTGTTAATTGGAATTTGACAATCTGTGACTTAGGCAAACCATACAGAAAACTGTTATAGTTCCTCACTAAGCTGGAAAAACTACATAAATTCAATAATTTTGGTTGTTTTTGTGTCGATGGAAGACTAGTTCTGTAAGTGAAACAAATAACATAAATTTTCTTCTCTTCATTGTGTGTAGGATTGCAGAAATGGAGGAGACGCACCAGGAAGTCGTGTTAAAGTTACGAGAGGACATGAAAAGAGAGGAAGAAAAACACATTTCCCGAGCAGTGGCTCAAGTGTGATCTGAGGAAGAAGAAAAACAGCATGAGATGATGCATGAATTTAAACAAAAAGAGCGAGAGCGGATACAAGCAGCAGTGGATGCGGAGAGAAAGATCATGGAGTCACAACATGGTAGCGTTACCCAATTACAACAGGTAATGAACTTCAAAAATACCATAATACTCCTTGTTGTTGTCCCTCCAAATTTTTGCATAAGCACTGTTTTCAATTTCTCTTGTGACTTATAATCGCCCCAAGAGAAATTGAAGGAATGCTTAAGCAAAAGTTTAGACGGACAAAAACCAGGACTATGATATTTTTGAAAAAGGCCTATTTGCGGAGATGTCAGTCACTGGAAATAAGCCATCAAATTAAAAACAACAGTGGGAGCTGCCACCAAATTAAGTAAACAGCAAAATAACCGCTAT
>OZ037775.1:48908374-48958374 GCA_964035525.1 Porites cylindrica
TTGGTAATTTTTCTAAAGGTTTTTGTGTCTCGGAGTTAACTCAATATATTCTGATTTATAAACTGTCCAATATTAGTGTCGGCAGAAGCGAGCGGGGATGCTGCGCGTGACTCCCCCAAATGGAGAGGTGAAACCCAGTTAACTCAATACCCCAGTGAAGCAATTCAGTGATTTTGTTAAATCGACCTCGCACGATTACCCGACAAACTCAAAAAGAAAAGTTATCAAGATATTACAGAGATTACATCGTTGTCATCATTTGTTTATATACTTACAGGAACAAACTCGACAACACGCAGTCACGATAGTGGCAATGGAAGAAAGACTGTTAAGACTGACTCGGCAAAATCGACAGTTGGAACAGGAGGCAATGCACGCTAAACAGACCACAGGTTAGTAAAATGCTCGTTCTATTGAATTTCTTAAATGCTTTTCAAGATAAGCTGTTACCGAGGCCACGTTCACACGAATCCTGACATTTTTAAAACCGCATCTTTTCTTACCCGGATTCGTGTGAACGGGGTGGCATAAACCAGTCTGGTGAGCGTTTTCAGCGAACAAGAGGTGGTTTCGGTTGGCGGATTCACTGGTTTCGTGTGCACAAAAAGGCTAATTCGTGCCAAAAAAAGGATGCGGTTTCAAAAAAATAACCGGATTCGTGTGGATAGGGCCTAAAGCTGTTGAGCTTGGCCTACTTGTTTCTAACCAGTGTTTTGTCATTGGTTTTAGATATGATTTGAAGAAATAATATTGTAACGAGCTTCTACAACTGAAGATGGCATAAGTTTGCAGAAACATGTCTTCTTCACTGAAAATTGTTGTGTTATTTCTTCAAATCGTAACAAATTTTCTACTATCAAGTCCGTGTTAGATATGAAAAGTCAAAAAAGGAGTACACCATTGTTCAGTCAAGCGAACCTGTTTTCGTTTACGTTTTGGAAAAAGATATCGCCTCACACGCCCTACGGGCGGTGTGAGGCTCGCGCGCTTCGCGCGCGTAAGACTCTTACGCCACGCTTTACCGATTTCTTTTCTAATTTTGAGTAAAAAACCGACTGTTTTGCAGTCTAGGATTAACGTGTCTTGAGCATTGGATTATTTTAAGGACTTAAAAACACATCAGAGAATGGGAGCAAAGAGAAAATCAATACTACAAGAAGTGAAAAGCAGAAAAATGTGTTCTCTGAAAGGAAAGTAGACTGCAAAACAGTCGGTTTTTTTCTCAAAATCAGAAACGAAATGGGTAAAGCGTGGCGTAAGAGTCTTACGCGCGCGAAGCGCGCGAGCCTCACGCCCGTAGGGCGTGTGAGGCGAGAGAAAAAAAACCGTATTTTTAGCGTCTCTCCCTAGTCTCGCTCTCTCTTTTCAGCCTCGTTCCATATCTTTTGTTTGACTGCTCGCGCGTACTTCAATACACAAAAATACGGACTGTTTTGCAGTCTACGTTAATCCTTCTTTTCAGTGGAAAAGAAATAGAATTCCCAAGAGTTCGCGCTAAGTAAAAGATCTGTTCTTAGATTATTTCTCGCTGGTTTATTTTCAGACGTCTAAGTTTTAGTTCTAAATTTAATGAAGAGTGCTTCTAAATCAGGCTTTGAATAATTAAGGACAGACTTAGCATTCAAGATGTAAATTGTTTTGTTTCTTTTTATCAACACTCGAGATCTGTTAAACAGTGTTTAACGTCAACTTTTTAAAGTATCGTAAGAGGCCTTGACTGACTACTTTGGTGCATGGTATGTTAAACTATTTATGAAAAATTAGTATCTCCCTTTTGGAATTGGAAAACGTTGAAAGCAAAATTCAGAGAACTTTCTTTGGTTCTCTGTTGCTTTGCATTTGTGCATTAAATGACCTGATTGCGCACGACTTTTTAATGGATGTTAACGGTACTCTATTTAGCACTTAAATCGTTAGGTATCACTTAAGCAATGTTAGAAATTAATTTCGTATAACGATTGTCCTACTAAAAAGTGAGAAAGTTAGATTTTGTCTGGTAAATGAACGCCATTTGTTATATAAGTATTCTCTGCGTTTTCTTTCAAACTAGGAGAGATGAATCCTGTCTTTTTTAAAATTAAAACATGGAAGATGTTTATGCTAAAAGACAGTCCCTAAAACGGAATCGTTGCATTATATTACCGTTTATTATGCAAATCCGGTTTGTATATAACTTAAGCTTTTCAGTTTAAATACTTTTCGTTTTGTCCAAGTCTGTCAGTAGGTTTGTGGCCTGTTCCATGATCCGTGATAGTTGGGTACGCGCATATTTCACGTGCCTTTCACGTGGGGTTGATTTCCACTGTCGCGTTATTGTTTCGTGCGAACGCACGTAAAATTTACGCGCGTAAATGAAATAGAGGCAATGTATGAACGGCTACGCATAAACGTGAAAGTTCAGCGAGGTTCAACTTTTAAGTTTACGCGTGAACTTCCATGCATTGTCTCTATTTTATTTACGCGCGTAAAAATGACGCGACAGTGGAAATCCACCTTTACGCGTAATCCTTACTACCTGACAGCCTGGGGCAGGCCAGTAGGTTTGTGTACTAAGAATATGTTTCTCTTCTGTTTGTTAACTGCTTGTTTGATGAAACAAAACAAAAAAGTGGTTGCGAAGAGTAGATGAGGACGTATTGGTTAACGTAAGTTAATGGACAGAAGAGTAAAAGATATCATTTTTTGCAGGCAAAATCAGACTGACATCTTCGCCCAAAGAATCATCCCGACCCTCCTCCCCTAAGAAAGATCCTATAAACTCCTCTAGACTTCAGTCTCCCAGAAAAGAACCTAAACCCCAGACGAGATCAGTCGAGACGGAGACTGTGCCCCAGACAAGCGTGGAAGCCACTCTGCAGTCAGATGTCTACAAACTGGAACGACTGGTCTTGTTACTAAGGTAACAGTTACTGCAGGACCGTATGTAAATGGAAGCGAAATACTTGAATCCTATTTTCCTTTAACGCGTTCAAAGCAAAGTACCTCCTGAAAAAAGTTGTCTTCGGATATGTCAGTTGCTGTGGTATTTCATGATAAAGGAATGAAGTCACAAGCAATTTCCGAGTTCCAGAAACTCTCACTTTCAAAACGCAGCTAAGGGCGCTCAGTCCATTTGTCAGAACTGGCCGGCCGGACCATTGCAGGACCACTCAGTTTGAAAATGAAATCGGCTTTTCCAAGAGTTTTGGTTGAAAAACCATCTTTTTCGTACATACCATTCAGGATTTGACTGATCTGGCTGGATAGTTTCGATTAAAAGTGAAATTCTTGTTACGACGGGAAGGGGCTGGCCGGTCAGTTTTGACAAATGGAAGCGCCCTGTGTTTTATTTTAGTGCATAAGAGAAAAACTCTCATTTTCATATCAGTGGCTTCACACATAGCCTCGCTTTGAAACAATCTTGGGGCAACTCGAAAATGGCCTTTTACAGGTCTTACATACTCTCAAACTATACCTTAAGTATCATCTTTTTAAGTATATTGTCTTTATGATTTACTGCTTTATAAAATTCAGCATTTATTAATAACAATACATTTTTCAATTGCTCCAATGTGGACTAACGCTGAATTCAACTTCAACTGCTTGCAGTCCGCCTTTTCCCTTACAATGCGTCCAGTTCTTATCCCAGTCAGGGCAATTGCAAACGAAGTTGCACCCTCGCGTGCATGGGTGACGCGTGTAGTTACTTTGCAGTGAAAACACAGACTACAGAAGATCTTTTAAAGACCGCGATGTACCTTTAAACACTTTTTTCCAAAAAACATATTTTTCACCTTAAGTCTTCTTCGATGGCCTTCAAGAAAAAAATGAATTCTTCTTCTTTTTTGTAACACCGTTTACTTACAAATTGGAGAATATAAGAATTAGACCTAGCAGTCTCTCTTTTTCATTGGTCCGTCGAGAAAAACTGGCGCTCGACGCTCTCGCGCGCGTGCACTCCCCTCACTAAATCTGAAGGAAAAGAGAGACTGCTCGCAGTCTATAAAAGAATAAAAATAAGTGACATTCAAAAAGAATCCCAATAGGTTAACTAAATAAGTGAAATACAAAAGGGAGGGGCTGGACTTACAAGCACGTGGCCTGCTGGGACCCAGACCCCTGAAATATAGATTGATTGTTTTCAAGACGCGAAGCGGCCAAGCTAGGAAAAAGGCTGAAAGTCGAGGAGATGTGGTACAAGCAGTGAGAAGGGATCTGGCTGGTGCTGCAGCACGCATGTCTGATATGGCCGGCGAGTTAAGCGATAAACAGAAACAGAAACTGGAACAATACGAGGAGAGAATACTAGAGCAAGACACTGAGCTGGAAGAACAAAGAAAACAGCTCGTGCAGTTGTCTGCATTGGTGGATGAACAGCAAAAGAAGATTAACTCCAGGGAAGACAAACTTAGTGAACAACAAAAGGTATGTGACATTTGTAAGATATATAACTCTGTTGGTGAGATTCCTCATTGGTGGTGATATAAGATCATGAATAACCCACATATTATTATGTTTAAAATATCTTTAGTGCTGTCTAGATCAGGATAATATGATTCAAGATCACTCGGGTCGCCAACCGCCGCTTAATTAGCTCGGTTGGCTTAACGACGGTCTGCCGAGCGGGACGTCGCGGCTTCAAACCCCGGCCGGACCGACACTCGTGGTGGTCTTCATTGAGGAGAAAGTGCTGCCTTTGTTATGTCATCTGCAAAAGGATAAGGAGAAAAAACCGTTTGCTCTGTATGTCCTTTTTCACCGTAGTTTTTCTATTCGATCGTTGCAACTCAACTGAGAGCCTGAGACTAGTGTTTATAACTGTTCCTAGGCGTTAGTAAGGCAAAAGCGGGACACGGTCAAAAAGGGAACTGAACTGGTTGAATACAAAGAACAACTGGCCACAAAAATTGACTATTGCTATTATTTGACCTCTATACTTTCACAAGACTTTGTTGTATGACAAAGATAATCATTTTTGCTCACTTGAAAGAACTCAAGTATGATCTGGCAAACTGAAGAGGCTGAAAATAGGCTTAAAACTGTCGTGGGCCATTGTAAGAGTGTGTCATAGATCCTTCTTTCCCCTTTTATTTCAATAATTTACTATTCTGCGAATGAACGTTTACATGTTGAAATGCTATAGCGTGCTCTCCATGCCGTGATAGTCTTTTGCGAAATGCCTTATATTTGTTTCCTTGTAACAGCTTAGAGTTCGTCGTGAGCAGGCTTCTGCCAGTCTCGCTGAAACCGATTTGGAAAAAGGCGCTCACCAGAAAACAAAGGAAGCATTAGATCTCAGTGAAAAGACGGTGAGTTGATTTTAATATAAATACGGAAAAATTAGTGAGGAGTATAAGAGCTTGAGCAAAAGCGTTTTTGAGCGACCGAAATTAATGGCTTGACGCTTGTAACAGTACGCTCCGGTCATCATTCGCCGTTAAAAAACGCCTTGGCATGAGCGCCTTATTAGCAGCTTTTTGCAGAATTAAATACGAAGACGGGGTTATCTGTCAAGAGTGCCTTACTGCAAATAGTTCACATGCTATGTTATAATATAATATAATATAATATGATATGATATGATATGATATAAAGGTGAAATATGGTCTTTGTCTTTCATGAAAATTGATTCACCTTTCAATGTTAATTGATAGAAGATAATGTCGGTTCATCTTTTTTTCTAAAGTAAAAGAAACTAAAAGACACCTAATTCGTTCCATGAAAAGGAAGAACGAAAAAGGAAATGAATCATCAAGATTACTACAGCCCTTCACGCACGTTTTTGTGCGCACGCCAGTAGTCCCCTCTACCGTTCCCTTTCGAACGCCTGGCACGGTACCAAACGCTGTTCGGAAAATTAGCCCGCGCTCCTCTGGGAGGACTGAGAGAGTGGCGGAAATCGAGTCCATTACTTTCGAGGCTGCAAGACTATTCTTGCGTCGTTATTATTGATTTATGTTATTATTTTTTTTTAATTTAATTAGTTGCTATTGAGATATTAATTAATTAATTTTTCTATTATATTGTCAAACACTTTTATCATGAGCCCGTGGCTCGGGGGATTGGGAGACCACCCCCTGTGTATCTGACATTAAATAAATTATCTTATCTTATCTTATCTTATCTTATTTGAGCGCGTCACTCCTCTGTCCTTCAAACACGCAAAGAAACAAGTTATGTCAGTTGCGTAGGTCGTTATTTTTCCTGGCCTTTTTTAACTGTAACTGCTTTTTCTTGTCGCAGTATCTCAAGTTGGCCCGAACACTTGTTGCACCGCTTGAAATAGACGCGTTACCAAGTTTCGCTCAATGGCGCACCTCCCAGTAGAGGAAAGAGAGAGACTGGAACTAGAAAGGACCAAGGTAGAGTTTCAATTCCTGCTTAAAAATGCGACCTGTGTATGCTGTTACATGTACATGTGTCTTTGTTTCACAATGCTAGCATAAAAGTACTGCAGATACCACAACACGTAATCGCTAAAAAAATTCCAATGACACTGAAATAGTCGAAGCTCTCTTAATGGACGCTTGCGCGGGAGCTGAGGACGGCTCTACTTGTGGTTGGGCCGACCAAAAAACTCGCATTTTACTCTCCAATTGAAAATCAGTTAATAGCGCCTCGAGTAATATCTGAAATATTTGTGTTGTTAACAGACTGCTCCAAGCGTGTGATAAAAATCAGTTGGCGTAACATGCCCTGAACCTGTGCGATATATTTTGGAAGATCATTTCAGTTCCACTAGGCCAACAGAAAAGAGATATTGAAGTTGAATTTCTTACTTGAAAGTTATTTTCCTTAACCCATTTGCAGAGGAATCAGCACTGAAGTCAACATATTGTAATTAAGTGGTTCATTGTTTTTCTTCGTCTATTTCCTGGGTGAGGGGATAGTTAATTGTTTTGCTTTAGTTTTGTTTCATGTCTGAGCTCCCTTCTTTTGTACCCATTCTTTTGAGTGATTTCTATGAAGTTTTAATTTTCCCTTTAATTTGTTTTCCTTTGAATATCAGGCTGTGGAGCTGATGGTCACTAAAATTCAACAGATGAACGATCGAATGGAATTAAAGAAAAGTCCAGCTTCTGGGTTCTTATGAAGATGACTTGGTGCATCTAAGGTAAAGAGACAAGAAATAAAATAAGTAAATAAATAAATGCACTTTATTTGAGTGACAATGTATTTAGAACGAAAGTACCAACTGGGGACACTATTTTTACGTCTCCTACTGGAGACGGGACCGCCATTTACGTGGTCATCCGAGTGGTCATCCCGCTCTGCAGTCAAGCGCTCTACCGACGGAGCTAATCCTGCTGCAGTTATAAAATGTCTTATAAAAAAATGCTCTTAATTTAACATCACATTAGACCGTTCACAGTCCCCTATTTTTGGTAAGATCTTAAGGGTCGAGCTCTTACCGGTACGGGCGACTATCTGGGTCTCATATGTACCGAGGGGGCGGGCTTCGGAGTCCCCGCCCCTTAAGTAGATTTCACGCGGATCCCAAGGCTGGACTCGGAACATTTAAAACCAAGATGGCCGCCCGATCTCGACGATTTTACGAAAAAAACAGTGGAATGTTAACAGTCTAACATCACATAATTGTTCTGGAACGTTAAAACCCGGGCAAATATCCTGAATTAATCCGCGATCAATTCCATAATTCTCATCGCCTATGTCTTTTAATGGTCTCGGTTATAAAAGGAGAATTTCAAACGATAGAAACAAAGCTCCTGTTACATGTTGTCGTCATGGCCTCGTTCCTCTATTTTCCTTGATTTATAGACTTGTTCGTAGACCCCTATTTTTCATTAGGATCGTCGAGATCGAGTACTTACCCTTGGGGGCATCCAGCTTGGTTTCAATTGTACTGGGTCTGGCCTGGGGATTTCCGTTGAGTAACAAATCTACTTAGCCTGAAATTCATCCGATTGCTTCGAGTCGTTTTCTCCTCTCAACAACGTCTGAATCGACCGGCCGTTAATGCCGTCCAGTGACGTCACTCACTACCCGAAAACCGGGTAGTGATTTTGATTGGTTGATTGTCTAAACATTCGCATAATTATGTATAATTATGAAAAACTTTAGCGGATCGCATCCCTGGCATTCTTTCGTTTAGTTGAAACCTTTCGATAAGCTTTATCTTTATCTTAAACGGCAAAATTGCCCTTGTCCTCGAAACTGAAATGCTAAATTGAACTGCGAATGAAGAATCATTGCAGAGAGTCGGTAGGTTTTCATTTAGAGCCGCTTTGTGGTTTCGCCGGCCGGTGATTTTGTTTACGCGAAGTTTTCTGAGGTCAATGTTATGAATTACTCGACCTTCTTGCTATTTTTACCGTCAAGTGTAATGATTCTGTTAGCTTTTCTTTCTTGTCTCCTTGTTTTTTTTCTTCGTTAAGGAAAAAATAGCTTCTTTTCTTTTTGAACTGTGTTCCGTGTGTGTGTTTATTTCATTGCGTGATTGCGACCGAGTTTGTTTATAGAATTTAGTACAACCGGTTCAGAGTTGTACTGCATGCAGTTGATAGTTTGAACGTTAAACATGAATTACGATCGACAAAAATAAAGCAGTTCTGTATCATGCAGACATTCCAAACGATATTTCTCGGTTTGCACTTGAAAATCGTGTTTTACTTTTTGCATGAATTAAAGCAAAGGTCAAGGAGTAATGACGTCACTGGACGGCATTAACGGCCGGTCGATTCAGACGTTACTGAGGGAGTAATAAGGACTCGAAGTAATCGGATGAAATTCAGGCTAAAATCTACTTAGGGAGCGGGGAAAAGTTTAGGAGGAGACGAGAAAAATTTCTATTTTTCTCTCCTGCCTCCTACCACCGCTAAAACCCGACACCACCCGACCCTCGGTACATTCGAAACCAAGATGGTCGCCCGTAGCGGACTCGTAGCGATAAGTACTCGATGTTATGGCAGAATAAAGGACAGTGAACGTTTAGAAGTCAGGGTAGTATGTCAGGAAGGTAAACGTGCACACCTATATAACATAAATAGATGGAAAAAGGGAAGATTTTTGTGGTCGAATTACACGAACTATTTTGTACTTCGTTTCAGAAATAGTGAGACAGTGGCAGGACAGAAAACGGCTGAAGCTACAGGACTTAAGGTTGGCGTGTTGCTCGGATATTGTTAGTTGCAGTTGTGTAGAACGTGTCCTTCTCTTCGATATAAGATGATGTAACATCTGTTTCTACCGCATCCCTTAGCCTTCGTAGCTGGCGGGATTAGCGGGAGTTGCTGTAGTTTTTTGGCGGTGGAGCCGCGTGAAGATTAAGAACTAGCTCGTGAAAATCCCTAGCGGCTTTGCTGCTCGCTTCGCCAATAAATTACCCCAGGCACAAGCATCTCATATAACTTTGTAGGAAGAGAAGGCGAAATAATGGGATCAACGTTAAATTCACCTAACCTAAAGAAACTCTTTGTTTACGACTGTTTTCATTAAGGATCTTACTGACATAGGACATTAGCGTTAAGCCGTGAAGTTATTGCCATAAAGTCTATAAAGGGTTATAAGGAAGTGGATTGTATGATTCATTCCTTTCATTGATTAATGTGTAGGGCCCAGTTGTTCGAAGGCCAATTAGCGCTGAACCGTGGTTAAATTTTAATTCGGGTTTCTTTTTCTTTTGATCAAAAGCATTTTTTCGAATAATTTTATCTATTCTTTTGAGAGCATCCAATCGTCAATTTATAGGCGAATTTTATTAAACTGAATTTGATTTTTAAGCCTTCGTATCTGAATTCAAATTTCCTACCTACCCTGGGTTATCTTAATCCAGCTTTGAACATCCCTGACCAGATTACAATAAAGCTGTCTTTTTTTTAACTGGAATTTTTCACTCTGATTTTGTCGTATTGTACAACATAGATGGATGTTCGAAATCGTCAGGAAGAGATCGCCTACCTTAGAGCATCAATGAGTAGATTAAAAGATGACCTGGAGCAACAGCGTAGACTTAATGTTTGTTTAAAGGAAAGAAAGGTAAGATGGTTGTACACTTTGTACACTTTTTGCACTATACGTGCAAGAACCAAATAACCACCTTGACAGATAGTTTTACTTCTATTCTACCTGTGACCACAGGTAACCCAAGCTCACAATAAGAACCCGTAAGCAACACTACCTTACATAGCTAATTAATGGTAATAGGACTGAGTGATAAACCCGATTTGTTTAATCTCGAGTATGATTACAGACCGAATTGGACGACACGAAGTTCTGTTACCAATTAGTCATGACTGTAACAAAATTTGTGATTTTTTAGGGTTTTTTAAATCAAAACACGAGAAATTCCGAGAGTTTTTTGCTAGCAGTGACAAAAAAAAGCCATTTAAGCGCACGCATCATGGCGCGTACAGTCCTATTAGTGCTGAAATCAGTACAATTGATAGCCAATCAGATTTGAGGATCGGCGGGGCTAAATGCAGGGTGCATTCGCAGGCTAGAAAACTGCCCGTGAGAGAAAAACTAAATGTGGTCTCCTTCATTCTCGTATCCCATCTACTCTCACTTAAAACACAGAGAGTTTTGAAAGGTTTGTGAAAGAACCTTGTCGGCAAAAATATATATACCTTTGGTTCGGACGGAGCACGTACGGTCACGTGATTACTAAATTTTCTCGGATGCATAGATAACCAAATTTTCTTACTCATAGTGCTCTGCTCCGCGTGCTCTCCGTTATTACTGGCCTTATTGTAACTTAATTAATCCAGGAAATATTTTACATCTATCTTACCAATGGTGGCGTCGACCGTTAAAAATGGCAACGACCGTAACGAAAGGGAAATAGGCATCGGCGTGATCCATTACCTTTAGTGAATGATTATGGAGGTGATTCAGTTGCCAAGACAAAGAATCTATAATTCTTATTCTGCCTCAGCCTTCGACTCAATTAATAACACTTACCTCGACCTTGATTATTCCAAATATCACAGGCACCTCATCCAATAATTGTTTATAATTGTGTATGTAATTTCCGTTACAGGAGGAACTTAAAAAGAAAAAGGCAGCCGAGAAACCTCAGAGGAAAAATTACGAAATAGGGTCACTCAAAAAGGTAAAAAATGTGGGAGAGTTCTTCATGTATTTACGGTATGATGTGGTCTTCCTTGATTGGTAATATTTTAAATATTACCAATCGAATGAAAATTCTGTAATCTGTAACTGACTTCAATTAGCTTCACTTAATTTCAGACTACATTACAGAAGAAGATCGGCGACAACATTGTTGAGACATTTTCCTCAAATGATGTAACTTCGGAGAACAAAACAATCCACACCTCTCCTGTGTCCCCTCCATTCAAAGTTGGGGTGTTTTATGCTTTCTACAAGTAGCTTGAACAGCAACACAGCATTGCGTCGAGGGGGTGGCAAAAAGTCAGACAGGCCCTTTAGGGCAAAGTGTCTCAATTAATTTTGTTGCCAGTGGTAGATAGACAGTTATGCAAGTTATGTAGTGTATCTATTGAATAATGGTAAATTAAAGTAGAATTTATAAAAGCTTTTGAGAATGTGTGTAGTGGCTACAGTGGCATATCGTGTAGAGATGATGACCACACTGAAAATAAGAAAGAACTGTTTCAGCCTCAAAGTGCCAATTCAGCCCTGCAGGCCGATGTCTGATCAAGCCCCTCCTGAAGTCATTTAACACATTTCAAGTGAAAATAGCCCAGTCTAAAGGATATTCAAGCCCACGCTGGGGCCCGTTTCAGCCATTGGGTCCAAATCAACCCTAGGTAGTTGGACTGTATTGGCCCTGATTTAAGGAAGCCAAATTAGATTCAAAAATAGAACTGTCTTTTACTTACCGAAAGGGCCCCATTTTTAGGGGCTAAAACAGATCTTTCTGATTTACAGTGCACTTACTTTATAACTGAAATCCTCTCTTGCTGAAATGCGGAGTGTAATTTGGTTAAAGTCTTGTTTTTCGCACATTTCAGCATTTTTCCCTTAAAATCTTGACGAAACTTCATTCTGTCTAAAACTGCTGAATTTAAATTTATGGACGGTGCTAAATTGGTCGCCTGTGTACACCCCCCCCCCCCCCTCCTCCTTCCTCTTTTCCTGAGGCAAGGGGGTTCTGTACACAGGCTACTCAATGTGCTGCTCTGTCACTGGTTAAGGCGCGGCGTTTCTAAGATCTGTGCGCGCCGCCGAAACTGTGGTTGCGTTGTCTGTGCTAAACTAAATCTGCCCACTTTTTTTACGTGTAAACTCTTTTCTTCTCTTCTTCTTCGTTAATTCTCAATTCACCCCATTTTCCCTAAAAATTCAATCTCAATGCCCCTATAAATGACTACGTGTGATGTGAATGTGTAGAAGCTAAGGTGTCTGAGGTTGTATTTTGTCAATTTATAGGAACTTATGTCCGCTGACCGAGAACTGAATGAAACTGCAGTCAAGTTGCAACTTCTTGAGTCCAGCAGTGGAATTCTGTTTTGTATTTGCCTTCCTTAGCGGACATTGTTTTGGCTCAAAACATAATAGTTTTGACAAAATTGAAATTCACAAAAAATGTTCACAAAATTGAACTTTGTTATCTCCGGGAACACATAGTTCCTTTGCCGATGTATATGGCCAATAAGGGATACTAGTACCAAGAATATTGTTTCCTTTTTTTGTCTTCATTCTTCTTGATATGTTTCCCTCCGTGGAGCAGTTATATTTGACTAAGCCATTTACTTGTAGGCGTGTTTTAGTTACTATCATTCGTAAATCTACCATTTTGTGAATAAAAGGTCAAGTAAAACGATTTCTCTGCAGCCTGTAAGGTGTTTGGAATGGCAGAGTTTGTTGTTGTTTAGTAACATTGGTCAGTTGTGCGCGAAAATTAGCAGCCGGCGAGCACAACCTGTTTTTGTCTTCTTTAAGGAGGCTGTGCGTGAATAGCGTCAAGCCTCTGAAGTCGCCGAAGCCCGAACTTCTGGACCAGTTAAACTTGTCCTCTATCGTCAAACTGTTTTTTTTGTGTGCAAGCATCTGTTTATTGATAAACCGCTGTTAATAACTGCGCCTGGTGTAACAAGCGCAGACGTGGGTTCGAAACTGTGTCTTAGCAACAAGCAGCACATACTCAACAAAGATCTTACCCGATTAATGCAGTCTTTCCAAAGGGTGGAAAATTAGAAATTCGTGACAAACGTATTCGTTTTTGTTCTGTTTCAGAATAATCTAACGTCTCGCAGTGGTCATAGTGAAGACAGCGCTTTACTAGATTATGATGAGTGAATGAGTTACTGCATCTCCGCTACACGGGACTGACGAGTATGAGCCCACGATACCATAAGGTTGTTCACGCCCTCCGCTTAGTATGATGTACGGTCATACACGTGATCTGCGCGTGCCAAACAAGTAATTGTAAATTAAACGAGACTTACCTGTAAGGTGAAGTTTGATTGAGGTTCTACCAGGTCATCACAGCAGCAGAGATTACATGAGATAGCGCATGCGCATAGCTGGTCAATATTAAAAGCACTGAGTGTCCGTATGTAATAAAAAGAAGACCCAGTAGGCCCATAACAGGATATGGGCTGAGTATGAAACCAGGGAGGGTAACAACTGGGAGGGCATGTAATCTCTGCTGCTGTGATGACCTGGTAGAACCTCAATCAAACTTCACCTTACAGGTAAGTCTCGTTTAATTTACAATTCTACCAGGTCATCGCAGCAGAGATTCCATGAGATTTCAAAGCCATATGGACACGAAGACAAAATAAACAAGGAACACCTATAAAACACAACTGGTGTCCTAGTTTATTAACTGTAGTAGAAAAACCAAGACCTAGAAAGCTAGGCTTATACATTAATGCTGGTACCAAGAACAGCTTGGCCAAAACGAGAAACATTATCTTCAATAGGTTTGTTGTAAAACTTACGGAAAGTGCAATCTCCTTTCCAAGACGCTGCCTTAAGAATCACATCTATAGGCACCTGGCATGCATTTGCTTTGCTGGTAGAAGCAGCTCTGGTACTATGGGGTTTGAACACTTCCACATCAATACCAGCCTTGATCATAACATTCTTAATCCAACGTGAAATAGTGTCCCTAGACACGGCCTGGTAGGGTTTAACAAAACTAATAAAGAGTCTGGTTTCTCCACCTCTAAGGGGTGCAGTACACTTAATGTATTCTGAGAGAACTGAGTAAACGCAAACCCTGCCATCTGCTGGGAAGGCAGGAAGGATAAGCTCTGGTAGATTCCTGCCTGGAGCTGACTGCTTAACAATATCCTTAATAATAAATTTATAGTGGTCAGTATTTTTCTGCATACTAGTAATATCCATAAGATGGAAAGACTGACATCGCTGACCTGTAACCAGTGCTATTAACATAACTAGCTTATGGGTAAGCTCTTTAAGGCTTATGCTTTCCAGCGGTGGAAATGTTTGAAGGTATGTCAAAACGCTTGTGGGATCCCAGACCGACTGGTATCTAGGTATACTAGGCCTATTGTTAAATACAGCCTTCAAAAAACGGTTAACTAATGGGTGAGAACCCACAGTTTTGTTATCATCTAGGTGGATAACAGATGATAGAGCACAACGAGTAGTATTCAGGCTACTGTAGCCGAGTCCACTATCAAACAGTTCAGTTAAGAAATCTATGACTTCTGATATAGCTGGTTGAATGGGATCAGTATTCCGTCCACTGCTGAATGTGGTCCACCGCTGTAAGTATGTTCGGTACTGTTTCTGGGTTCCTTCCCTCCAGGACTGCAGAATGAGCTCTTGAGCCCTCGCTGAAATGCCTTTATTTTGGAGACTTTCCCTGATAAGTGACATGCCATCAGCAGCAGTTTTGCCCCCAATGGGTGTTCTTTCCCTGGGTTGAAGGGGAGGTGTACGATGTTGGGACGATTGGGGAGTAGCACTGGGGTCTGCACCAGAAGTCTTGTTAATTTGGGAAACCAGGACTGTGTTGGCCAATGAGGGGCTATCATGATTGCTTCTGCTTGATCCTCCTCCACCTTTTGTAGAACTTGTGAAATTAAACTGAAGGGAGGAAAAACATAGTTATATTGTGTTCCCCAGTCTAATGTAAAAGCATCTACTCCAACAGCATTAGGATCAGGGATCCATGAAACATAACGAGACAGTTGATGGTTAAGTCTGGATGCGAATAAATCAAGGTCAGGTTTGCCAAATAAGGAAAAAATTTCTGACACCACTGGTTGGTCTAGTTTCCATTCTGTTTTGTCATTAAAAACCCGGGAAGCAGAGTCTGCTTCGATATTCTCGACCCCAGGGATATGTGCAGGTGTGATCCAGATATCTCTGTCCTTGCACCAAAGCCATATGTCTCTGGAGATATCATTACAAGGGGTAGAATGGGATCCCCCCATGTTCCTCAGATATGATACAGTGGTGGTATTATCAGACAGAACTTTAATGTGGCAGTGATGTTCTGAAGGGCATAAAGCCTTGAGGCCCCAAAAAACAGCGAGGAGCTCTAGGGCATTAATATGCAGTTGAGCTTCTTCCGGGGACCACCTGCCACCTGTGGAAATCCCATCTGAAAAGGCTCCCCACCCTTGGGTAGAGGCATCTGTTTTGAGTTCTCTTGTGATTTTCCCATGACTAATCTTCCTTTTGCATGTTTTGGCATGGTTCATCCACCAGACTATGTCATTTTTTGCTGTTTCAGACAACATCATAGGACTTTCAAAATTCCAGTTGGAATTTTTTAGAGCAGTTGATTTTTCAATCTCAAGTTGTCTGTAAAAAAGTCTAGCATACTCTACACCAGGGAAAAAAGATACCATAATGCCCACTAAACGAGCAACCAGTCTAACAGGAACA
This sequence comes from Porites cylindrica, assembly GCA_964035525.1. NCBI lineage: Eukaryota > Metazoa > Cnidaria > Anthozoa > Scleractinia > Poritidae > Porites > Porites cylindrica. The sequence continues at coordinate 48,924,167 of OZ037775.1, forward strand.
GATGTAGATTGCAATACCTGATGTGCTGAGGCAAGTAGCTTGCCAAAATTGTGATCTGTTATGCTAACAGACATGTCTAAGGAATTTAAAATAAAACCCAGATGTTCAAGGATCTGTGTAGGTTGAACAACTGATTTAGCCAAATTAGGGCAGAAACCCAAGTCCCCTAAAAGGGTTAAGGTATCCTGGACATTGGATGAGCAGGCCACACTAGTGTCTCCTTCTAAAAAGGAGTCGTCTAAATACCCACTAGAAACATGTCCTTTGAGTCGGAGGTATGCATACACAGGTTTGAGTAATTTGGTGAACACTCTGGGAGCACAGGCAAGGCCCTGCGCAAGGCAAGTAAACTGATAAAGCTTTCCTTTCCATAAAAACTTAAGATATTTTTGATGTGACCGGTCAACAGGTACAGAAAAATAAGCATCTGAAAGATCAATAGATGCCATAAAACACCCAGGTTTCATCAAGTGAACACAGGTTTCAATATTATCCATCTTAAAATGATGGTAAGTAATAAAGCGATTGAATTCTTTCAAATTCAGAATCATTCTGAAACTCCCATTTTTCTTAGCTCGGAGAAAAACGGGGGATATGAATTCGGTGGATTCATGTTGGGACTCAACAATGATACCCCTAGACAAAAAATTTTGAATCTGCTGATCTAAGGCCACTGCTGCCTCAGTATACAGAATGGTAGGTCTAACTCTACCTAGTTGAACAGGCTGTATGTCATAAAACTCAAGTTTGTAGCCCTGTACGATGGACAGAATAGTTCTGTCAGAGGTAATTTCTTGCCACTTGGCCAGAAAATTCTTAATTCTTCCACCAGTAATAAGGGTGGGTACAGAGCTTACCTTAGGTTGAGTCATGACTGTTTCACAGTCTGTTTCATTGTTTTCGTCTCGGTTTTGCGAGGTTCCTTCCTGTATGAGGGGTGATTGCTCCTCTGATAGCCTCTGCCATGGTTGCTGTACTGGTTGAAGGGGCGCTGGTTGCGCCCCCCTTGGCCCAAAAAAGACCGTGATGGCCCTTTATACTTCTGAGAACTTGGCTTGTTGGATCTTGTAAGCTGTTTGGCTGCTTTGTTACTCTCGGTAACTGTTTTCAGCCGTTCGGCTAGGTCGTCACCAAACAGTTCACTTCCAATTGGGTGCTTGTTATTACACAAGGCCTTGTAGCTGTCATCTAAATCTGTTTTGAACAAGTCACGGCGGCAAATATTCAAGCTGTGGTTAGCCGCCGCTACAAGAAGAAGGGAATTCGATAGAGCTTCCCATAGGGTCTCTTTGGTTGGCATTGCAGCGCCTGAATCCAAAGATTCACCCACTTTTCCTGTCATGTCTGCAAGAGGGATAAGCCCTTTAATCAGGGTGTCTTGCAAAGCTTGAAGTCGAGCATCCATGCTTCGTGTTGGCTTTTTAGCGATGTCCCAAATCTCGGAATTGACACGAGTTTGGGCAAGTAAGGTGCTGTTTGTGGGCCTATGAATGTTCTCTTTTCGCCGCTTAGTGGCTTGATCATTAAGACCACTGGCGAGGATGTTGTTAAGAACGTTTGCGATTTTTTCCGAAATCGCTGGCCCCGTGACTTCGTCCTCGGTCACTTCGGTGACAAGTGAATCCACTTTGCCAGTAGTATCTGTCGTTTTGGAACGGGGTTGTTCGTCCGGTTGTGGCGTGATTCTGGGTCGCTTTGGCGGAGGCCCTTCCTCATTCTCGCTTTCAGCCAACGAAGGAGCGTCGACATCATCCACATCTTGCAATAGCCAGGCATCGTGAGACTCTTGTAAAGTTTTGACAACGGGCACCATGTCTTGCACGAGGCTTGTCAATAGGTCGAGTTTGTGGAGAAGCCTAGCTTCTCCCTCGCCTTCAGCAGAGTCAGCAGCCTGACTCGTGTTTGCGGCAGATGTGGATTGTTGTTTTGGAGATCGAGACGATCCTGTAAGCGTAGTTCCTTTGCTTGTCAAATTCGGCGAATTTGACTCGGTCAGTGACTCCTTGGTCACATCAAGGATTTCATCAAGTACGCCGGAACCCGGCGTAGGCATTTTTAGTGAATGAAAAAACACGGCAGTTATAAACTTTGCTTCGCAAAGATTGCCGATGTATGATAAATAAGAAATATAACTTTACGATGGTGAAGATAGACACCGGATTGTGATGGGCTAACAGACCAGCCTTGCCAAAATGGCGACGCAAGCACAAAATTGACCAGCTATGCGCATGCGCTATCTCATGGAATCTCTGCTGCGATGACCTGGTAGAATCCGGCGTGATCTTGGGCGTATCTACAATATTCTGAGCGGGAAGTTTGCCTCACATCATGCGAATAAATTTCGCTGTTCTTAATACTTGAACATAGTGTAAATAAAATGAAAAAACAATCAGAATATCCAGTCATAGGACAAAAGGACGATCCAGTTGTTTTCAATGGCAACCTGGCTTGACTGAAGAGTGAAATAGAGTGTGATGAAGATTATGCAGTGTCAGTATGTTAAGCCGAACCCCTTTAGATTAACTTGTGTAAGTACCAACGAATTTATTTTAAAAATAAGCAAATAACCGGGACTGATAACAAAGGTGATGCACAGCGACGTTTTTCGCAGATGCTATCAATTTGACCAGTCAAGTATAATAAAGCACAGTTTCTCGTTCCCCTTTTTTTTGAGCGGCGGTTGTTGATAAGAACAATTCAGATTTGTTTTTTAATTCAATCTTTGTCTTTTTCCGTTTAAAGCCTCCTCATAAAGAATTATTTTTTTAATCAACCAGTTTTGCCGTAGTTTCTTTTTAATACCTGGTTGTGGACTCTACATGTACGTACCTTTTTCCCTAGTTGAGAAAAATAAATTGATATATGAGATCTAAAGAGGATACCCCGTTAATTTATAACCCTCTGGCAGGTCTTCCGTCCCCCAAAAATTCTATCATAGCAGATTTTATGAATTGGCGTCTTCGTTTTATAGCTGTAAGATGTAATTTATTACGGCCACGTTTTTTGCATCCAGTGGATATTGAACATAAGTTGTTTTCATTTCCAAGGTGTTGGAATGGAAAATGACTTGTTGTCCAATACTTAGGGTGTGTTCGATTGGGAAATCTGGATTTAGATTTTAAAATCCGGATTTCGGATTTGCAATAGAACGCGAAATCCAAAAACGGATTTCAACGCTGAGAAATGTAATTTTGGATTTCCTATTTACTGTTCGATTGGGAAATGCGAAAAGGGATTTGAAACTGACTGTCCTTAAGAACAGTGGTCTTGCACGCGTGCGCATAACTAGCAAAAAAAGACCGCTGTTCACGCGAACAGTTTTGCAAATCCTTTTTCGGATTTCCCAACCGAACGGTAAGGAGGAAATCTATGAAATCTGGATTTGGATTTCTAAATTGAAATCTACCCTGAGGATAGATTTCTCGAAGGTGAAATCCGAAATTGGGGTTTCCCAATAGAACGCAACCATATATTCGGTGGGCAGGCTCCGAGAAAGCTTCCTCTTTGTCGCAGAGTCTCAGTAAAGCGTTTTAATAATCATATTCGATGAAAAAAGTGAGTTCAGGCTCGTTACCTGCAACCATCTCTCCAGGGAAAAAAGGCTCTTCGAAAAGGAGAGTAATGTTACTTTATCACTGAATTTTTTTGTAACTTTTGATTGTGTAGCCGGTGAAAATACGATTAATGTATTACGTACACTGATGTCTAGGGGTGTTATGCATGTGAAAGAAACATAATTTACAGAATAGGAAATAAAATTCGATTGAAGGAGATCGGTTTTCTTAACAGTTTTGTGGATAAGTTGTGCAATACTACACCACATCATGTGCTCATTTTGCGGAATGTGCATTTTATGGAGGCTTCAGTTGTGGACATACTTTTTGTAATTGCGATGTTGGGCAATGTATTTATTAGGCTGATTTAGCAACAGAACGGGAACGTCATTTGACGACGGGAAAGCGCGCGGAAAGGACTAATCTTGACTTCCAGTGCCCAATTTGCCACACTGCCATTGGTCAAGCCAGTTATTTGGTTTGCGCGCGTCGTTATCAACTGACGTTCCCGTTCTATTGCTAAATCAGCCTGTGACGCCTGCCTGCCCTTTCTGTAAAGTTAATACGCGCGTTCTCGTCAACGTCACCATATTTGAAACCTGCCATCGACTGGAACGTTTAAGTCTGAACAACAGCAGATTCCATTCCATCGGGCCTGGCCTTGGCTTGAAAGGAGAGTGGATCAGGTGGAAACCTTCATGTTTCTGGATTTAAGAAACGCAAGTGAATTCGCTGCTGGAATTGAGGATATCTTGCAAAAAGCATACAACTTGAAATATCTAGGTAAGTAAATCGGTATCTTTGTTCAGCGCAGATAACAAGGAGAAGATGTATTGATCGCTTGTTACCAGCAAATTTTTTCTTTGGTATTTTCCAAAGTAAGAAGCTTTAATGATATAACCATTCATCGATTTTCTTCAGATCTGGGGTCCCTTGAGTTGTCGCATTGACAGGGTTCATTTTACGAGCATTTAAGGTGGCTCCGTAATTAATACTAGAGCATTTTGCTGTGACAAATTTTCCGTCACAACTTTTTGGTTTTTAAGGCGATGGCTGAGAAACTTTGCAAAGAACAACAGATGTCCTTTGGTACCAATGGTACGATTGGTACCAATAGAAAAGCACCCTATTCCAATGGTTCTGTTGGTGCATATGCATCTAATTAAGGGGACTTAGATTATTTTCCCATGTGACCTGGTTGGGTACAGGGTAATTCCAATGGTCCATTGGTACCAATGGTACGATTGGTACCAACGGAAAAGCACCCTATTCCAATGGTTCTATTGGTGAATATACATCTCATTAAGGGGACTTACATTATTTTCCCATGTGACCTGGCTGGGTACAGGGCAATTCCGATGGTCCATTGGTACCAATGGTGCGATTGGTACCAATGGAAAATGATGCCATTCCAATGGTTCTATTGGTGCAAAACAAGTTCACTTTTACACCAAGTGAAAACGCGCTAATAATTATTATGAACGTTCCTCGTTCTATAAGAAAACCGCGCAAAACAAGTTCGCTTTTACATCAAGTGAAAGCGCGCTATAATTCTTATGAATATTCCTCGTTCTATATCCCAATCACGCAAAACAAGTTCGCTTTTACACCAAGTAAAAACGCGCTCATAATTATTATGAATATTCCTCATTCTATAAGCCAACCACGCAAAACGAGTTCGCTTTTACACCAAGTAAAAACGCTCTAATAACTATTATGAATATTCCTCGTTCTATAAGCCAACCACGCAAAACAAGTTCGCTTTTACACCAAGTAAAAACGCGCTAATAATTATTATGAATATTCCTCGTTCTATAAGCCAACCACACAAAACAAGTTCGCTTTTACACCAAGTAAAAACGCGCTAATAATTATTATGAATATTCCTCGTTCTATAAGCCAACCACGCAAAACAAGTTCGCTTTTACACCAAGTAAAAGCGCGCTATAATTCTTATGAATATTCCTCGTTCTATAGGCCAGCCACACAAAACAAGTTCGCTTTTACACCAAGTAAAAACGCGCTCATAATTATTATGAATATTCCTCATTCTATAAGCCAACCACGCAAAACGAGTGCGCTTTTACACCAAGTAAAAACGCTCTAATAATTATTATGAATATTCCTCGTTCTATAAGGCAACCACACAAAACAAGTTCGCTTTTACACCAAGTAAAACGCGCTAATAATTATTATGAATATTCCTCGTTCTATAAGCCAACCACGCAAAACAAGTTCGCTTTTACACCAAGTAAAAGCGCGCTATAATTCTTATGAATATTCCTCGTTCTATAAGCCAGCCACATAAAACAAGTTCGCTTTTGCACCAAGTAAAAACGCGCTAATAATTATTATGAATATTCCTCGTTCTATAAGCCAACCACACAAAACAAGTTCACTTTTACACCAAGTAAAAACGCGCTCATAATTATTATGAATATTCCTCATTCTATAAGCCAACCACGCAAAACGAGTTCATTGGAATAGGGTGCTTTTGCATTGGTACCAATCGTACCATTGGTACCAATGGACCATTGGAATTGCCCTGTACCCAGCTAGACCACATGAGAAAATAATCTAAGTCTCCTTAATGAGATGCATATTCATCAACAGAACCATTGGAATAGGATGCTTTTCTATTGGTACCAATCGTACCATTGGTACCAATGGAGACCCTTCTTATCACCACTAACACTGCCAATGGAGTCTATTTGTGAGTATTGGACAACCCTCCAAAAAGTCGCTGAAATTGTTTTGGAATTTCAAAAATAAATTACTATCAGGTAGAAGGAGCCATCAGTTTGAATTTTCGGGACAAGTAAATTCAACGTTTGCTAATTCTTAAAACAAAAGCCGATTGCCTATCATGCTATTCTTTAAATGTAATTTTTAGTTTTAGAAGCACTATAAATTGCTCCAAACCTTGCTCTGAAGTAGAATGACTTGTTCTTCGACAGTTTTAAAATATCCCTTAACAGTTTTGGCTCAAACTCCTGCTGCATACATTTTGATGTATTGCAATGCATTTTTTCAACGACTTTTATTGCTGTTCGTTGCTTCCAACTCACGCGAAAAGTATTGAGATTGGACGCTACCTCGTATCAGAGCTCAGATAGAACTGTCCAGCACCTTTGTTTATGACCACAAAATGAGCACGAGCGGCAGTTCTGCGAGGAATTCGCACCTCACCCAGGGGGGACGAACGACAATGATGACCATGCCTGTGAACCGAATAACATCACAATGCAAAATAAAATTATCGCCAAAATACTGCCTGTGAATAAATTTACAACTCTGAAATTTTTGTCACTCCTTCCTTCAATGAATGGGTATTTTTTTCTTGATTATTATGTTTTGCTCTGCAATACATTTTTATACAGATCGGTTCACAGACACGGACATCATTGTCATTCGTCCCCCCTGGCTGAGGTGCGAATTCCTCGCAGAGCTGCCGCTCGTGCTCACTTTCTGGTCATAAACAAAGGTGCTGGACAGTTCAATCTGAGCTTCGATACAAGGTAGCTTACAATCCCAATACCTTTTTCCTGAATTGGGAACAACGTACTGCAGGAAAAGCCGTGCGATATGTCCAGGGTCGATCTTGTTAGCAAAAATTTGCTAGCAAATTTTTTTCGCAATTGTCGCAAAAGAAATAATTGAGAAAAAATTATGTGAGAAAATCACTAAAAAATATCGCAAAAATCGCAAGAATAACAAATCTAACAAGAATCAAGACTTAGAAAAAAAGGAAGCCAAGAAGGACCCCGAAATGTCCGCAAATATCGCAAAAGTAACAAGGATTTTTCTTGCGAGCTGTAAACACCTTTGACAAATATCGCAAAAATCGCAGAAATAACAAATCTAACAAGAATCAAGACTTAGAAAAAGAAGAAACCAAGAAGGGGTCCAAAATGTCCGCAAAAATCGCAAAAGAAACAAGAATTTTTCTTGCGAGCTGAAAACACTCGTGACAAATATCGCAAAAATCGCAAAAATAACAAATTTAACAAAATTCCAGACTTAGAAAAAGAAAAAATCAAGAAGGGCCCCGAAATGTCGGCAAATCTCGCAAAAATCGCAAAGGTAACAAGGATTTTTCCTGCGAGCTGAAAACATCCATGACAAATATCGCAAAAATAACAAATGTAACAACATTCCAGATTTAGAAAGCCAAGAAGCCAAGAAGGGCCCCGAAATGTCCGCAAAAATCGCAAAAGTAACAAGGATTTTTCTTGCGAGCTAAAAACACCCGTGACAAATATCGCAAAAAATCGCAAAAATAACAATTGAACAAAATTCAAGACTTAGAAAGGTAAGGAGCCAATTCAATAAGGGCCCCGAAATGTCCGGAAATATCGCAAAAATCGCAAAAGTAACAAGGATTTTTCTTGCGAGCTGAAAACACCCATGACAAATATGGGAAAAAATAACAAATCTAACAAGAATCAAGACTTAGAAAGAGGAGAAGCCAAAGAGGGCCCGAAACGTCCTCAATTTTTTTCAAAAAACGCAAAACTAACAAGGATTTTTCTTGGTAATTAAAAACACCCAAACTAAATATCGCAGAAATAGCAAGAAAAACAAAATAAACTAAATTGTAGACAAGGGCTACAGGCTACATTTAGTGAACTTCAATAGCAGAATCTGTAGAAGGGCTTTTCTGGGAGAGGAGGGAGGGAAACGGTGGATTAGTGTTAGGGTTACGTTTCGTTTCAAACATCGATAGCATAAGGTCTTTATTGGGGTGGTATAATTAACAGCAGTGGCAAGTACTCTTATTTATCCCGGTTCAATAAAATTTTCCCATGGAGATTTGTGTTAAAGCAATGACCAAGAATTTTTTATGGTAATTTTTTATTACTAATTACCGACTCAATTTAAAATATAAGGTGGGAAACGTTTAGTGTTTACGCAATTTCTAACAGGAACTATGAATGTATAACAAAAGTGTTTGATCACATTAACTACAGGTATGATTAGTTTGAAACATGCATAAGCTAAAATATTCTATCTCCAACTGTGCATATATCTTAAAAAAGCTAAGTTGAGTTGCATGACTTCTTATTTCTTCTGGTAGAAGAAAAGATCTACGATAATCGAATAAATTGTTGTGTACATTCATGTATAATGCCTGTTTTCTTTCTCCGAATGTGCTATTCTTGATACTTTGGAACGATTGTTACGGTGGGTACGCTCTTGGCCATGAAAAGTCCTGCTACCACCCCCTTTTATTGCTAAAAATTTGCCCCCTTCTGTGGGCGGCACTCCTTTTTATGCATTGTAGCTGTATGTTGATGGAAGAACGAAGCAGACACAGATTGATATTACAGTATTTTGCTACTGTCAGTAATTATAAATAGTGTCACGTTTGTAACTGATGATTTCATTTTCGCGAAAATGGAACGCATTACAAAATTACTGGACAAGAACGTATTCCAGTTAAGATAACCATTACTATTAGGCAAAAACGGTGATGCGCGGGTGTTCTTGGCCCCTTCCTTGCCCTTCAACAATTCTTGCCTATTCTTGTTACTCTAGCGCAATTTGTGGCATTTTGCCATATTTGTTACTAAATCGTCTCACATAGCAGTAAAATTTTTGTTACTTTCGGCAATCCCTGTTTAAAAAACTATGGGTATTGCACCGCAACATTCATGTATAATGCGCAGATCTTATGACCCGTTTACTTTTCCCCCAATCTGCTATTCTTGATGTTTTGGAACGACTGTTAACCACCCCCTTTTATTGCTGAAAATTTGCCCCCTTCTGTGAGCGACACTCCTTTCTATGCATTGTAGCTGTATGTTGATGGAAGAACGAACCAGACACAGATTGATATTACAGTATTTTGCCACTGTCAGTAATTATAAATAGTGTCACGTTTGTAACTGATGATTTCATTTTCGCGAAAATGGAATGCATTACAAAATGACTGGACAAGAACGTTGCGAAATGTGCCGACATTTCGAAGCCCTTCTTGACCTTTCCTCTTTCTAAGTGTAGAATTTTGTGAAATTTGTTATTCTTGCTATTTTGGCAATATTTGTTGCTCAAAATTTTCACATAGGAAGAAAAAACCTTGTTACTTTTGCGATTTTTGCGAAATTTGCGGACATCTCGAGGCCCTTCTCGACCTTTTCTCTTTCTAAGTGTAGAATTTTTGAAATTTGTTATTCTTGCAATTTTTGCCATATTTGTTGCTCAGTCTTTTCACGTAGTAAGAAAAATTCTTGTTACTTTTGCGATTTTTGCGAAATTTGCGGACATCTCGAGGCCCTTCTAGACCTTTTCTCTTTCTAAGTGTAGTATTTCGTTAAATTTGTTATTCTTCCTATTTTTGCCATATTTGTTGCTCAAAATTTTCATATAGGAAGAAAAATTCTTGTTACTTTTGCGATTTTTGCGAAATTTGCGGACATCTTGAAGCCGTTCTTGACCTTTTCTCTTTCTAAGTGTCAAATTTTGTGAAATTTGTTATCCTTGCTATTTTTGCCATATTTGTTGCTCAATCTTTTCACGTAGGAAGAAAAATTCTTGTTACTTTCGCGATTTTTGGGAAATTTGCGGACATCTCGAAGCCCCTCTTGACCTTTTCTCTTTCTAAGCGTAGTATTTCGTTAAATTTTTTATTCTTGCTATTTTTGCTACATGTTACTCAATCTTTTCACTTAGCAAGGAAAATTCCTGTTACTTTTGCGATTTTTGCGAAATTTGCTATTTCTTCTATATTTTTCTGATAGCAGTTTTCTTTAAATCTTTTTGCTAAAATTGCGAATACAATTTGCTAGCAAATTTTTGCTAACAAGATCGATCCTGGACATAAGTGAGGGGGAGGGGAGGTGGGGTGCACGAACAAGACCCCACCATGCAAACGTCGGTTGTCTGCAAAACCAGGAATAAAGGCCTGTTTCTCGAAAGTCCCAGAAGCTTTTTGGGCTTGGAAAGCTATTTTGTGTTTGCTGTATTTACATTCAAGATCAAAGCTTCAAGCATTTTAACAATGACACAATGAAACTATCAGTTAACAAAAGCAAAATTGACTGGTTTGCTAGCCAGGAACTGTGCTACTATTAAACAAGTTTTGATTTTAAAACTCGCCTTCGGGCCCGGAAAGTTTCCGGGCTTCTCGAGAACCAGGCCTGGAACACTCCCAGAACACTATCTCAGGACACCCCGGCACACCCAGAAACACCCCCAACGGACCGGATTCCCCCCAGAACACCCTGACCCTTTATTACAAAAAATAGGAAAAAAACTACATAACCAACAAAACTAAAATATCATCAAGGAAAAATAATTATCGATAAATGTTTTATTTTTTTTTGTTACCTCATCATTGACAGGAGAGGTATTCTCCCGTATTGACTTGACATTATGCTTCAAGTTTGTGAGAGAAGCGACACACAAGCTTGAAGAAAAATTTGTTATGTCTTATCTGTAACTGGAAACTGGATATTGGATCAGATTGACGAATTCACGCAATGATTTCTGATCTAAAGGTTTTTTAGAAAGTAGTCCGTTATTTACTACCCTTCTTTAAAAGTTTGTCTGAAATATAACTGAAAGAACCGCTACTGAAAGAGTTAAGAAAGAATAAATGAATTTCATAAGGGATACTCCTCGATCACGAACATTATTATGAAAATACTATAACTCAAACATGGAAGTAACAGAAAGTAGCAAGAGCCATTATGGCTCTTGAAAGTAGTAAGTATTCGTAAATGCTATACACTACTTTTTTTGAAATCTTTGACGAATTTACGCTTCTTAATTTTCGTTTTCCAGTTGGTTACGTAGAACACATCTTTCTTGATTCCTTGATGATATTTTTAAAAGGATAAGGACATTTAAGGATATTTTTAAAAGAATTTTTTTTAAATATTTTGCTAATGTTTGTCATTAAGAGTGTTCTAGGGGAGTTCCCACCCCTCAATGGGATGCTCCGGGGTGTCCTGAAGAAAATTTAGTATTCGAAAACACGTGACATGGTTTCAGTGATATTATGAAAACTTTGGTTTGAAAGGTGGCTATTATCTTCCCCTAATCTCCTACCAACAGCTCCTTTTTTTAGTTTAGCCCTGGATGCTTCGTAAACAATTGGAACAATTTCAAAGAAATAAGTTCCTTTTGTGTGAAAATGGATCGTTAAACACGAAAAAAACTCAGCATACTCCATAAAAAACCTTCAAGATTGTATCACTCACTCGTTGAACAAAGATACTGTGACACATCTCCACAAGAGGATGGTATTTATCATATCTCTCACTATGACTAAAACGGCGATGGTTTTGTTCAAAGTATCTTGGAGACGTCTCAGAAGGAAATATATCAGCATGTTGGTTTTCTTGTGGAGTGCGTTTCTAAGAATTTATTTGGTTTCAACTTTCAGCCTCGCTTTCATGATAAACTTATTTTCACTGTAAGAAAAGACGACAGCAACGGCAGCGAAAACGTCAACCAAAAAGTGCGGAATTCGCGCTGTTCATCGCTCCTATTCCAACTCTTTTAATTTCTCAGATGTTGGGGAGTTTTTTAGGAGTTTCAATTTGAAACCACGAACTACTTAGCCAACAAGAGGGTGCTTTAATCTGTCAAAATCAATCGTCAAACATTTTCTGTCCTCTGGGTTGTTCAAAACGGCCCTAGCTCCCCGACTTTTGCAAGATAAAATGAAACATCGTTTACGCAGGGCTCTTACTGTCAACATCAGCAGTGAAAAGCTGATGTTTTATTGGCTGCTTCCTTTTGAATTCATTACCGTTAAGAATTTGGAATTCTTAATCTTATTTCCAGACCCCTTGCAAACTTTGGTATAAAATTGATAGTCTCGTCATAACATGTAACTGTCACTTTAGATCACTTTTGAGAAATCATGACTAGCAAACGAAACGTCAAGTTTGTATAAACTTGAAAATGCGAAGGCTCACAGTGGTAAAAAGCAAATACGTAAATGTGACGACTATTTCCGTTCTTTTACTATAAATGGGAACATTTTACTTCACACCTAAAATTCAGCGGAATCAGGAGTGTTTTGTTATCTTATTTTATTGTTCTTTAATATACTGGTGAAAAAGCCCTACCTATGACAATCTCAATCTATGTGTTATGTAACAGTATTGTATAATCCTATAACTTGACATTATCAAGACTGTTTTGAGGTCCAGGAAGAAAAAAGTGTTTATTTTCTGCTACCAATATGTCGTCTCTATCGCACACATAATACCCTAAGCTCCGTATAGACACAACTAAATTGTTCACGAACAAACCGTTTAAAATAACTTCCTTGAGCTTCCGGCATCTTTGAAGCAAAAATACAAAGGAGCGCTCGATTTCGAAGTTGTTTGTCGAGTGAAAATAATTAACACATATCACTTGTAAGTCAATGCAATTTCTTGCAAGCGAACGTATAATGTTCTCTGTCCCTAAGAGTTCGTTGCCTGCAAAGCTTAACAGTTGAAGCCGGGGCATACGGGGTAAAAAGGTCTCAAAATAAACAAACGCCAATGGAATAGATGGAATATCCAAGCACGTGACACTCGGACAGTGAAAGAGCAAATCACTGACGCTTTGAACGGTAACTGGATAGCGTCGATGAAGAAAGAAAACCTCTAACAACGGAAAGCCGTCCACTATGAGACGGAGAATTTCATCGGTCAGCGCGCACTTCAAGTAGCGCAGGCGCCTTAGTTTTGGTAATACCGCTGAAAGGCCGGAAAATGACAGTCGATAACAGCTTAGCACATTTAACTCGATGATGTTGGTGTTTTCCCTGTCGGCTGTTCCTAAGAATTCGTCTTTTATCTGGGTACCTTCTAATATGAGCGTCTTTAGCTTTGGGCAATTGCTCAATAGACTTGGTAATGATTTCCCTTGGATGTTGCGACACTTTGCGAGCGTTAAAGATTCCATAAAGGGGCAGTTTTCAGCAACAATGTGGATACTATCATCAGTGACCCAGTCACATTGTGTACAGTCTAAGAAACGGAGCTGGTGTTTTCTGCTGAATATGCTTCTAAACAGTCGAGGACTGATACAACAGTGAAGACCTGCAGAACGAAAATAAAAAGAAGATGGAGCGATTTTCAGTTCGAGCAATAAGCCTGTTTTTGAATTACTCAACTTCATTTTATTTTTCGAAATGACTCTGAAATTCCTTAAATTTCGAAATAAACTGGAAAAAGCAAAGTGCATAATTTAAAATATCCTTTTAACACTAGAAAAAGCAAAACACCTATTTAAAAATTAACCTTTAAGAGTTAAAACGTTGTCACAATCGAAGATACAAAAAGGAACTGAAAAAAACTAAAACCAGATGTTTTTACTTATCGATACATTGGTTGTTACATTAACATTGTTATTTTCATTTTTTCAGTGACACGGGTATTAAATTTCGCGAGGATTTAAATTCGGGTGTCTTTAATTTCGCAGTTTCTTAACGATCGAGAAAAACGCGAAATGAAAGACCCGCGACATCAAGTACCAATAAAGTACATAAGTTCTTGCGCGCCTTTCCCTTTTCTGTCTACAGCTATTTCGAGAAAGGCTCTCGGAAAAAAGTACACGCGGTATTCCAGAAAGGTAATATGGAATATGACCCATACACTGTTTGTGACATTGTAGCTGTCCAACCTACTTTTGCTGCTTCGCTTTAGCACTCGGAAACATAGTCTATCGCCTCTCGTGCCATCCTTTCAAAATTTCTATGAAGAACAGTGATCGCAAAACCACCCACAATACCTTTCGGGATTGTCGCGTGCACTTTTTCCGACAACCTTTTGCGAAATAACTGTAGACGCCTATAACTCAGCCTAACTAAGGAGTTTAAGCCATGCTTACCTCATTCCCAGGGCTTTTTCCATAGAAAATAGGAGGGGCGGGAAGACCCTGGGGAAGAACTTGATGGGATATTGCTGATTAGTAGAAATTATCTCTACGGGTGGACTGGTCTGGCTGGCTGGGGCCAACTCATGACACCCGCCCTAACTGTTCAATCAATTTGACGATTTGTGTGCTTTGTTTAATTGATCGAAAAATGTCACACAGTGTGACCAATCAGGAAAAAGTAGGCCTATCGATATCTGCTGACATTCATCTTTATGTGCGCGGAACTCAGAATTACTTTCCATCTCCATGAGGTGATTGACGATTGTGATTATGCTACATTGTACTACACTTTCTGCATTAGCTTAAATTTATGTGAATCTGTGGGTTGTGCGTGGAATGCATGATTTCCAAGCTGAATTTCTACACTTTCTATCCTTTTTTTATGAGAAATAATGAACTGTGTTCCGTGCGTTATTCTAAAAACTATGTACAATAAAACAATCAAGAAATTCGTTTTTTTGTGAGGTTTTCGGTAATAGTTACGGTAGAGACTTTCTCAAAGTCCGTCGCTTCTCGTTTCCGGTTCCGGTAGTAGGCTCCAGCTCTCTCCGTCGCTCGCTTTGTCGCCGAAATCATAAAGAATTTCTAGCTCGGGATCCGCGATCAAGAAAAACTGCGTGCTCGACATGTGAGCAAGTCTAAAGTTAAGGTATCTATAAGTTTTAACATAAAACATCATCCAATAATTGTTTATTAAGAGCGTGTCTCCGTAAAAACCGACCAGTGATTTCGGATCAAAAAATTAATTTCCCTTATATTCTGGGATATTAAAGCCTTCACCTTAGTAGTTACAAAAATACATTTCGTTTGACCGAAAGTGATAAATATATTTTTTTACGAATTTTTGAATTTCCGGACGATTAGCGCTGGCGTCATAGCCTTTCAAACTGCAAAAATCGCTAATATTGACCGCGCTCTAGAAAACGAACAACTCGCTCAAAAAGCATGATTTTCTTTTCCGTATACAGATACACCACTGTAGATTTCCTAGCCATATCACAGTTTCGAAGTATTTGTTTATTTCAACGGCAATGATTTTTTCCCCAGCACGTGTTTTCGGCTTTCCATCAAAACACGAAAGTAGCTCAACTTTGAGGGTAATTTTAAAAAGTGTGGCACGTGTCTGAACTTCGCTATCTGTATGAATACAATCTAGGAATGATAGAAAAACACAAAAAGGAATAACATTTTTGTGCTCTCCACGTTTTCAGAAGAGACCGCCGTTTGAATTTCCAGAAATTTCGTAAACTTGATAATTAACGAACACTCGCCTTGTCGATCTGCTTGTCAAGGTCGAACTTCATTTGATGGCGTGATATATCTTATCCAAGTTCTTTCACATTTTAAGGTTATTTCTCAATCATCTGAAACTATATTGGCCGTTGATTCCATGTCCTTTGTCCGTTTAAAGAAGTTATCTGGTTTATAAAATGGCAGCCATCCGCGAGCGTGACTGGTTCGTGACACCGTCCTGAAAGGTCTTTTGCTAAAATTAGTTGGGTGCAATCTTGTTCATTGAGATTATACTCTTCAAGACATCGCAGTGAAATTTTTAGGGCAAATAAAACACGTTCCTTTGCAAATACGACGCGATGAGTCGCTGACAAAGCGTTTTAACCAATTCTTCTGACAAACTTGAAAAATGCGTGACTTTGTATTTCATCCCCAGTTCTCCTGCATTGGGTGATGACCTGAACAAATACTAGCTCGTTCACTTGTTTATTAACTTCTTAGGTTGTAATGTCCCTCTTGGTTTTTGTAGAGGATATTTTTGCTCCTGAAGAAGCCGCTTTAACTCTAAAAACATCGAATTTTTTGTTTAAAACCTGTCCTTCAACGGCATCTTTTATGTAGTTTGTATAAAAGTAATAGAGAGCGTCATCAGTTGCGAGCGTGACACGGTTGTTTCCTAACATTTTCTGTAAAGTTCGATGTAATTAACATTGAATCGCCATACTTCGATACATTTTCTTCTTCAGCTTAACATAAACGCACTGACAAAAATGGTTCAACACATTTCAGCTAAGAGAATTGAGAAACCATGGCCACGCTACTACAGTTTCCACGTCCTTCCCAGGACCCCACGCTGCGCGGAAATTCATTGAACTGGACCCTGGCATTCACATTCCGTGCTGTTCTCATATCCTTTTCAACCTGAACAGGGTCCGCCTTGCGGCCAGTTCGCTCACCAATTTCAAACTTGGCTGTAAGATATTCTTTAACCTCACGAGAAAACCGGATGGAACCTGCGTGGGCCTTGCTTAGTGCCCATCCCATCTGCAGGGTTTCTACGTCATTTGATGATTCGGACGCCAACATAAATGGTGTAGATTTTTTCACAGCCACATCCACTGATGTAAATTTTGTTGCCCAGTCCTTTCTGATCTTGGTTACTCAAGTCTGGGCTTAGAGAAGATAATGTCACAGTTTTTCAAATTTCAATGACCATGAAAGTCAGAGTCCGGGTAGTTAGTTAATCAATTGTGGCTCTGAAAAAATTTGAAGGAAAAAAAACTACGAATTTTTAAGAAAATGCTGTTTTCGTGAGAAGGCTCTTAAACGCTGACAAACGTCAACAAATAGCGAAAACTATAATTTCTATATGTTTGCTTTGCTCGAAATCGCGCGCATTTACAAGGCCCTAAAGCTCTTTGCTGACTTGCAAGGACCCATCTGTTATAACGATGCCCAAAATAAAGGGATGAATCTCATAGTTTATTAGATATAATCGTGTAAAGTTTGCTTATCATTTTCGCATAAATTATCACCTAAATTTGGAAACCGGTGAATTTCTCGAATTGGGTCTTTGCGATTTTGGTTGGGCAAGGCACTAATGCGCACTATGTGTAGCCGAGAAATTTTCACGAAAAAATACCGGCAACAGCAGATTTTTGACTCAGACCTCAAAGGGGCGTGGCATTATAACCACATGACATTTACTATTGTTATATTTACTACTGTTATATTGTAGATTGATCTATACGTTATACATTCTATGTGTCAGACTTACGATAAAAGTAAAGGTGGGGATACCAGAGAGCTTCAAAGTAGGATGGCACCCCCCCCCCAAAAAAAAACTGGGTCGAGTCACCTTAAACACACCTTGTCTCTTCATATTCCCCTAATTTCTCACTCTCAGTGTTTTCCCCCAGCCAACGTTTATTTTCCTCATATTTTTGTCTTTGCTTCTTGACACAAGTAGTGCAAATTGCTGTGCATTAAAAAGTATCACAATGATGAATTTAACTTTTAGTCAAAGTCGATTCGTAGCGTAAAACTTACTTTTAGAACCAACACTGAATTGATAATTGACAACTGGCAAAATAAACTCAAAACAGTTTTTAATCTCGCGGTTAGGTCTTGAGGTGTCGGAAAAATAGTTTTCAGGATATAGCATATAGCAGGGTTAAAAAACGTTTCAAATACAAAATCCCCGATACTCACAAAATAGGGTTTTTAAAGAAGGGGAACATTGCCAAGTGTTTCGCATAATTTCGTGGGTCACGTGCATGTAGGCTACTTTACCGAAATTATCTCTTACTTTGAAAAATAGAACGCTATGAATCAACGTAAAAAATAGACAGTCCTGTAAAGACATTCTAAGCACCTTTTAAATCTCGCAAAAATCCAGGAATACTTGTGTATTTTTGAACGTCTGTGTTGTAACAAATATACTTGTCCTAATTATACTAACGCGCTTGACCAAACAATGTAAAACAAGAATGTTCATTTCATACTTGTTATTTACTCAATCCAAGATTTCTACACTTACATCGTGGCACTGTTGCCAAAAAATATAACTGGTTATGATATAAATAGCCGGAAAAATAAACACCTTATGGAAAGATTCCCTTTCAAGGTTTTACAACAACGTTGAATGGTTATTCCCTCGACCTTCTCTTTTAGTCTTTATTTATAATTAGATTTAAAGTTTGTTACACAATTCGGAAAACTTGACCATGACATTTACCTTGGTTTTAAGAGTTCTTTTATTCTATTGAAAGTTAAAAAGTAAAGGCGCCTCACATACGTCGGTACTTCGAAATGATCATTTCATCATTATCTGAAAGACAAACCTTTTTAAACGCCCTCTTCATCAGTACTCCGTTTTACGGGTATTTAAGCTACTTGAAGCTACACGGAAAGAATTTCTCACACCTGGCCATGGACATCAATCTCAAGACCTCTCACACAGAAGACTCCAAGGGCTACGCAATAACCAACTGTGTCAATCGTTGCTCCTCAAAAAAGGGAAAACGTAAAATATTGTGTAGTAGAATGCTTACCTGACCCAATGGGAATTGTGATTCCAAAAATTGCGTGAATATTCTTGGACATCTCCAAGTTGATAACATGATTATTTTTTAGCTTTTTCCTTGCTCCTGAATGAAGAGGATATCGACATGTCCTCAACGGACGCCAGTTGCGACCCAAATTATGTCTGTGTTTTGGACACACGAACATTTCTTCTTGCCGGTGTTTTGGCACATCGAATAGCCCCGCCCTGACTAGCATCAGTTCGTACTCCATCATTCCAGATAGTTTTGAAAGATGGCATGTCTTCAAGTGGATCGTTATATCTTCCTGGCATTCTCGCAACCTACATACTGTATCCGAACCTCGAAAACCTCTAAAACTAGATTTTCCGAAGCCCGAGAAAGAACACTTCACTGTATCAGTAGCCATGTTACCCCTTGTTTGATTTGTGTCCAGTCCAGAAGGACTGGGGATGAAATACAAAAAGTCACGCAAATTTCAACTTTAATCTGAACTGGGTTAAATCGCCTTGTTAGCGACTCATCGCGTTTTATTTACAAAGAAAAGTGTTTTATTTGCTCTACAAATTTCCCCGCGATGTCTTGAAGAGTAATCTCAATGAACAAGATTGCACCCAACTAATTTTAGCAAGAGACCTTTTAGGACGGTGTCACGAACCAGTCACGCTGGCGGATACTGCCATTTTATAAACAAGATAACTTCTTAAAACGGACCAAGGACATGGAATCAACGGCCAATATAGTTTCAGATGATTAAAAAATAACCTTAAAATGTGAAAGAACTTGGATAAGACCCATCAAGCCATCAAATGAAGTTGGACTTTGACAAGCAGATCGACAAGGCGAGTGTTCGTTAATTACCTGGTTTACGAAATTTCTGGAAATTCAAACGGCGGCCTATTCTGAAAACGTGGAGAGCACAAAAATGTTATTCCTTGTTGAGTTTTATTATCATTCCTAGATTGTATTCATACAGATAGCGAAGCTCAGACAGTTGCCACACTTTTTAAAATTACCCTCAAAGTTGAGCTACTTTCGTGTTTTGATGGAAAGCCGAAAACACGTGCTGGGGAAAAAATCATTGCCGTTGGAAATAAACAAATAATTCGGAACTGTGATACGGCTAGGAAATCTACAGTGGTGTATCTGTATACGGAAAAGAAAATCAGTCTTTTTAAGCCAGGCGTTTGTTTTCTAGAGCGCGGTCAATATTAGCGATTTTCGCACTTTGAACGGCTATGACGCCGGCGCTGACCGCCGGGAAATTCAAAAATTCGTAAAAAAATATATTTATCACTTTCGGTCAAACGAAATGCTTTTTTGCAACTACTAAGGTGGAGGCTTTAATATCCCAGAATATAAGGGAAATTAATTTTTTGATCCAAAATCACTGGTCGGTTTTTACGGAGACACGCTCTTAAATGCTCGTAAAATGAACCCTGTCAATGCTACAACTCAAGGGACAGATCTGAAGAAAATCGATGAATTGTTAGATCAGTAAAGCTTCTTACTTTGGGAAATACCAATGAAAAGTTTCACTAGTAACAAGCGATCAATACATCTTCTCCTTGTTATCTGCGCTAAACAAAGACACCGATTTACTTACCTAGATATTTCAAGTTGTATGCTTTTTGCAAGATATCCTCAATTCCAGCAGCGAATCCACTTGCGTTTCTTAAATCCAGAAATATTAAGGTTTCCACCTGATCCACTCTCCTTTCAAGCCAAGGCCCGATGGAATGGAATCTGCTGTTGTTCAGACTTAAACTTTGCAGTCGATGGCAGGTTTCAAATATGGTTTTTAAAATCTCAGTGGTCACCAAATTCTTACTGAGGTTGAGTTCTCTACCGAGGGATGCAAACATGGTATTCAAAAGTCTCAGTATAATATCCTCTCTGAGCGATCTGGCGTACGGTTGGAGATCAAGGCATGACCAGAGAGAGCTGTCACGTGACAGTCTTTTCCAGGTCCGACAAACAAGAGCAGCTCTGAGAAGATCTTTCTGAGAAAGAAAAGAAAACACCTCCAACCAAACGTCATCTGGTAAGGAATCCATGGTTGCCACTTGTAGTTCTTAGCTGATTCTTCATTTGAAATAATCATTAATTAGTGTATTTTTATGGGTAGGAAGAGAAATTATATCTCAACTTCAAGTAACTTGTAACCAGTAGTAAAAGAATTTTGCTAGAAATGCTGTTTTTGTTTGTGACGTATATAACATTCGCGCGCACACAAACGTCACGAGAAAGGTAAACTTTACTTCAGCGTTGCCATTAATTAATGGCAACGCTGAAGTAACAGTTCCATTCACAGGATAAAGTGATATTTCTTAGTCCCTGTGTAGCACCTGCCAAGACGAACGGAGGGGGAACGCACAAACTCGCTCGTAACACGTGACCGGAAACACGTAGGCCGTGCGGAATAATGAGACCTAGAAACTAGTCAAATTGTGATTTACTTTACGAAGAGGTTCAATCAAAATAATAATAATAATTAATCATAGTTTAATTCTTATATTGCGCGCTTTCCATGAAATGATCAAGCGCGCATTACATGATTTCTATCTATAAAAACGTAATAAAGGGTATGTAACTACTAATTATTTAAAATATACTATGATAAAATTAAAATATACAACATAATTATGTTAAAATACTAGTAATTGTCGTGATAAAAATTAAAAATTAATAAATTAATAAAAAGCTTCCCTAAAGAGGTGCGTTTTCAGATGGCGCTTAAAAATCCCTAGATCTGTAATAGAACGAATCTCACGAGGTAATAAATTCCAAAGTGCCGGAGCTGCGACCTGGAATGATCTGTCTCCTAATGTAACCCTACTTCTATAAGTTGGCGTAAGGAATCCATGGTTGCCACTTGTAGTTCTTAGCTGATTCTTCATTTGAAATAATCATTAATTAGTGTATTTTTATGGGTAGGAAGAGAAATTATATTTCAACTTTAAGTAACTTGTAAAAAGAAAAGAGTCCACATCTGAATAGATTTTTCCGTGCATACCAAACGGTGATCTTCATCTAAGAATTTCTACTAAAGGGAAAAGAGGCCAATGTGAAGGAAACAAAGACTATCCGAATAAATGGACTGAGGAATTCAGGAAAGAACATTTCCTTAAAGTATGACACCGCATAAATACCGTTTTTGCAATTTGCCGCACGCATTTCAGGGTGTTACATTCATTGCCATACTGACGTTGACGAGAATACGCGCGCATAAACTTTACAGAAAGGGCAGGCGTCACAGGCTGATTTAGCAATTGAACGGGAACGTCAGTTGACAGCGACGCGCGCAAACCAAATAACTGGCTTGACTAATGGCAGAGTGGCAAATTGGGCACTGGAAGTCGAGATTAGTCCTTTCCGCACGCTTTCCCTTCGTCAAATGATGTTCCCGTTCTGTTGCTAAATCAGCCTAATAAATACATTGCCCAACATCGCAATTATAAAAAGTATGTCCACGGCTGAAGCCTCCATAAAATGCACAGTCATCAACATGAGCAGATGATGTGGTGTAGTACTGCATAACGAATCCACAAAACTGTCAAGAAAACCGATCCCCTTCAATCTAATTTTATTTCCTATTCTGTGAATTATTTTTCTCTCACATGCATAACACCTCTAGACATCAGTGTACCTAATACATTAATCGTATTTTCACCGGCTGCACGATCAAAAGTTAAACAAAAATTCAGTGATAAAGTAACATTACTCTCCTTTTCGAAGAGCCCTTTTTCCCTGGAGAGATGGTTGCAGGTAACGAGCTGAACTCACTTTACACATCGAATATGATTATTCAAAACGCTTTACTGAGACTCTGTGAGAAAAGAGGAAGCTTTCTCGGAGCTGCCGACCGAATATAAGATTGCGTTCTATTGGGAAACCTGGATTTGCAAATCTGTTCTCGTGAACAGCGGTCTTTTTTGGCTAATTATGCGCGCGCGTGCAAGACCACTGTTTATAAGGACAGTCAGTTTCAAATCCCTTTTCGGATTTCCCAATCGAACAGTAAATAGGAAATCCAAAAACAGATTTCTCAGCGTTGAAATCCGTTTTTGGATTTGGCGTTTTATTGCAAATCCGAAATCCGGATTTTAAAATCTAACTCCAGATTTCCCAATCGAACGCACTCTAAGTATTGGACAACAAGTCATTTTCCATTCCAACACCTTGGAAATGAAAACAATTTATGTCCAATATCCACTGGATGCAAAAAACGTGGCCGTAATAAATTACATCTTACAGCTATAAAACGAAGACGTCAATTCATAAAATCTGCTATGATAGAATTTTTTGGGGGAGGGAGGACTTGCCAGAGGGTTATAAAGTAAAGGGAGGATCCTCTCTAGATCTCATATATCAAGGTACGTACATGTAGAGTCCACAACCAGGTATTAACTAGAATTAAGGCAAAACTGGCTGATAACAAATCAATTCTTTATGAGGAGGCTTTAAACGGAAAAAGACAAAGATTGAATTAAAAAACCAAATTTGAATTGTTTTTGTCAACAACCGCCGCTTAAAAAAAGGGGAAAGAGAAACTGTGCGTTATTATACTTGATTTGTCAAATGGATAGTATCTGCGAAAAACGTCGCTGTGCAACACCTTTGTTATCAGTCCCGATTATTTGCTTATTTTCAAAATAAAGTCGTTGGTATTTACACAAGTTAATCTAAAGGGGTTCGGCTTAACATACTGACACTGAGAATCTTCATCACACTCTGTTTCACTCTTCAGTCAAGCCAGGTTGCCATTGAAAACAACTGGATCGTCCTTTTGTCGTATGATTGGACATTCTGATTGTTTTTTCATTCTATTTACACTATGTTCAAGTATTAAGAACAGCAAAATTTTTCCCATGATGTGAGGTAAACTTCCCGCTCAGAATATTGTAGATACGCCTAGTATCACGCCGGATTGCTTGCTTGGCACGTGCAGATCACGTGTATGACCATTGATCATACTAAGCGGAGGACGTGAACAACCAACGTCAGTCTCGTGTAGCGGAGATGCAGTAACTCATTCACTCATCATAATCTAGTAAAGCGCTGTCTTCACTATGACCACTGCGAGACGTTAAATTATTCTGAAACAGAATTTAAAACGAATACGTTTGTCACGACTTTCTACTTTTCCACCCTTTGGAAAGACTGCATTAATCGGGTAAGATCTTTGTTGAGCATGTGCTGCTTGTTTCGACTTGTTGCTAAGACACAGTTTCCAACCCACGTCTGCGCTTGTTACAGCGGACGCAGTGGTTTATCAATAAACAGATACTCGCACTGGAAAAACCAGTTTGAGGATAGAGAACAAGTTAAACTGGTCCAGAAGTTCGGGGTTCGGAGACTTCAAAGGCTTGACGCTTTTCAGGCACAGCCTCCAAAACAAGACGAAAAGAGGTTGTGCTCTCTGGCTGCTAATTTTCAGGCACAATCTGACCAATGTTACTAAACAACAACAAACGCTGCCATTCTAAAGACCTTACAGGCTGCAAAGAAATCGTTTTACTCGACCTTTTAATCACAAAATGGTAGACTTACGAATGACAGTAACTAAAACACGCCTACAAGTAAATGGCTCAGTCAAATATAACTGCTCCACGGAGGGAAACTTATCAAGAAGATTTAACGAAAAAAAATTCTTGGTATTAGTATCCCTTAATGGCCATTGACATCGTGAATGGAACTATGTGTTGTCAGAGATAACAAAGTTCAATTTATGTTTTGAGCCAAAACAATGTCCGCTAAGGAAGGTTAATACATGTACAAAACAGAGTTCCATGCACTTACTCTGCTGGACTCGAGAAGTTGCAACTTGACTGCAGTTTCATTCAGTTCTCGGTCAGCGGACATAAGTTCCTGTAAATTGACAAAATACAACCTCAGACACCTTAGCTTCTACACATTCACATCACACGTAGTCATTTATAGGGGCATTGAGATTGAATTTTTAGGGAAAATGGGGCGAATTGAGAATTAAGGAAAGAAAGGGAAGAAAAGAGTTTACACGTAAGAAAGTAGGCAGATTTACCACAGACAACGCAACCACAGTTTCGGCGGCGCGCGCAGATCTTAGAAACGCCGCGCCTTAACCAATGACAGAGCAGCAAATTGAGTAGCCTGTGTACAGAACCCCCTTCCCTCAGGAAAAGAGGAGGGAGGAGGGAGGGGGGGGGGTGTACACAGGCAGCCAATTTAGCACCGTCTATAAATTTGAATTCAGCAGTTTTAGACCGAATGAAGTTTTGTCATGATTTTAAGGGAAAAATGCTGAAATGTACGAAAAACAAGGCTACAACCAAATTACACTCCGCATTTCAGCAAGACAGGATTTCAGTTATAAAGTAGGTGCACTGTAAATCAGAAAGATCTGTTTTAGCCCTAAAAATGGGGCCGTTTTGGTAAGTAAAATACCGTCATAGTTTTGAATCTAATTTGGCTCTCTTAAATCAGGGCCAATACAGTCCAACTACCTAGGGCTGATTTGGACCCAATGGCTGAAATGGGCCCCAGCGTGGGCTTGAATATCCTTTAGACTGGGCTGTTTTCGCTTGAAATGTGTTAAATGACTTCAGGAGGGGCTGGATCAGACATCGGCCTGCAGGGCTGAATTGGCACTTTGAGGCTAAAACAGTTCTTTCTTATTTTTAGTGTGGTCATCATCTCTACACGATATGCCACTGTAGCCACCACACACATTCTCAAAAGCTTTTATAAATTCTACTTTTACCATTATTCAATAGATACACTATATAACTTGCATAACTCCCTATCTACCATTGGCGACAAAATTACCTGAGCCACTTTGCCCCATAGGGCCTGTCTGACTTTCTGCCACCCCCTCGGTACAATGCTGTGTTGCTGTTCAAGCTACCTGTGGAAAGCATAAAAACACCCCATCTTTGAATGGAGAGGACAGAGGAGAGGTGTGGATTGTTTTGTTCTCCGAAGTTACAGAGCTGAGGAAAATGTCTCAACAATGTTGTCGCCGATCTTCTTCTGAAAAGTGAAGCTAATTGAAGTCAGTTATAGATTACAGAATTAAATATTACCAATCCAGGACGACAACATCATACCGTAAATACCGGCAAAACTCTCCCACATTTCTCACCTTTTTGAGTGACTCTATTTCGTAATTTTTCCTCTTAAGTTTCTCTGCTGCCTTTTTCTTTTTAAGTTCCTCCTACAACGGAAATTACATACACAATCATAAACAATTATTGGATGAGGTTCCTGTGATATTAGGAATAATCAAGGTCAAGGAAAGTGTTATTAATTGAGCCAAAGGCTGAGGCAGAATAAGAATTATAGATGCTTTGTCTTGGCATCTGACTCATCTCCATGATCATTCACTAAAGGTAATAAATCACGACGACGCCGCCTACTTCGTTTTCGTTACGGTCGTTGCCATTTTTAACGGTCGACGCCACCATTGGTAAGATAGATGTAATATATTCCCTGGATTAATTAACTTACAATAAGGCCAGTAATAACGGAGAGCGCGCGCAGTAGACTGTTCACAGTCACCTATTTTCCTGTAAAATCGTCGAGATCGAACGCTTTGCGTTACGGGCTGCCATCTTGCATGAGTGTCAAAACTACTAAGGGGGCGGGGGGCGGTTTGGGAGGAAGCAAGAAAAAAAGGGGGACTGCAATAACATCACTGGCCGGGCTGCTTCAGAAGCATGTTGGCTTACGTGATTCATCCGCAAAATACCAAAAATCCTTCGTGTGTTTGCGCACGATGTGCCTTATGTGTTATGAAAGCGTACGTTTAAAAGAAACGACGACTAGTCAGTCTCGGCAACTTAAACTAAACCCGTTGTCAACGCAAATTAACATCCGTCGTTTAATGAACAATCAAACGCCTGCGTTGCTGGTACAACGCGCTCCGTGAACGCGAGCTGCAGTGATGTTATTACAGTCCCCCAATTTTTCTCGCTTCCTCCCAAACCACCCCCCGCTCCCTTAGTAGTTTAGACACTCATTCAAGATGGCCGCTCGTAACGCAAAGCGCTCGATCTAGACGATCTTACGGGAAAATAGGGGACTGTGAAAAGTCTAGCGCGCAGTGGAGCACTATGAGTAAGAAAATTTGGTTATCTATGCATACGAGAAATTTGGAAATAACGTGACCGTACGTGTTCCGTCCGCACTACAGGTATACCAATGTGAAATAATTCAATCAACAGGTATAGCAACCCAAATGCAACACTAGGTTTTTTGGCGGGTAATCGCATGGCCACCCGGACAAAATCGAGTCTGACTACATTTTTTTGTCTTTACTGGCGTGGATAACAGGGAAAGAGGTAAAGCGTTAGATACAGAACAAAGGAAACGAATTTCGTCGGAAGAAAAACATGGAAATTGGCGGGAAGAAAATGAGAAATGCTAGCGGCCAGCGAGGTGACAATGAGCGGCAGTGAAAAAAAAAAGCGAACAAGGACACAAGCAACAACGATTTTAGTGAGCACATACGACATTTCTTATACAAGATGTGTAACTGGGACGTTTCACGTTGTCGTCGTGCAAAATGTACAAGAAAGCGTGCTGCACTTGCAAGTGCAGCACGCAAGTCATGCGAAACCTCCACGAAATATCCACGCAGCGCGCGAGGTAATTTTATCCCGATTCTAAAAATAACTCGAGACGAAATACCTATGGAACAGGGTGTGTATGGGGGATGTCTTCTCTGTCCCCTTTATCCTCTCTTGGCTCTGAGTCAATAGCCCATGAGGCCGATATTGACTCAGAGGCCATGAGGGCAAAATGGATAATTGTTTTGTAAAATCCATCTAGCTGGCCAAAAATATCGAGACAAAACAACTTTCGCTAGCAAAACGCGATTCAGCCGCCATTGTTTTGGTTTTCAAAGCCGGCGCTTTTCGCTACTAGTTGGCTATAACATATAGCCTAGTAGTAGCTCAACCAATCAGAACACAGCATTAATAATAGACCACTAGTTGGATTTTACTAATAACAAATATACAATAATAAAATTACATTGGGGCAAAAAGTATATTAACGAGAGCTTCGCTTTAAGCCCTGGTTAAATCTGTATGTTACCTTTTTGAATAGTCGTAGAAAGAACGTCGTTGGAAAAAAAAAAGATTTGGAAAAGGCTAGGGTCACCTGTTATTGATGCATCAGTTTTAAGAAAGACAGTTAACTAGTTTACAGTGTTCCAGCCAGAAAATTGTGCTTGAGGGCCAAAGTGGCCCCTACAACCCATTTTTGGAGGCCAGATATTTCAAGAAAGGGCCGATGCACTAGTATCTCTCTAATATGCAAAGGAGAAGAAGCAGTTGGAGAGTTAAGGAAATGAAAATGTCAGTTTATTTGAAGCTGACATGGAGCGTCCCTTTTTATACACAATAGAGAAAATCTTCAGTAATAAAGCAAACAGTACAATCAGAATGTATGCAATAAAAATAGTAAGTAATTTTTTTCAACTCATTTTCCACTTCACCGTCAATATCTGCTTTCATTCGCTTATTCTGAACTGCTTCGTCTCCATCCACTTTTTCGTTACTTCTGAGAAAAACCTTTTGATAGACCTCGAAGATGTGTTTGTCAGGTTCATCCTTTTTCGAGACGCTATGATGGATACCCATGATCTTGTGAGATATTACAAAAGCCAAGTCGGGGCTTAGTGGTCTCCAGACCACTCACGGTAAATCAGGTAAACTCAAGAAGATTCATCGATTGATTTTCATGTTGTGTACAAAGGTACGGAGTCGATGTTCTTTAGATTAAAAATTCTGTTTAATTGGAAAACTATTGTATACGTAGTTGAAGTAACAGAGACTATTTTAAGCCCAGGCAATTAAAAAAAGGAAAGGGCCATAATGGCCCTTGAACGCTGTTGGTGGGGGCCATCTCTCGATCTTTTGCGGGATTCTGCACTGCAGTTTACGTACTGAAATTTTTCCAAGTTTGTCGGGTCGGTGTTGTAGTCTAGTGGTAAGGGAGAAGGATTAGGATAGGAAAGGTCTGGGTTCGACCCTGGGTTACGATTGACCTTCTTGTTAATAGAAACACTCTCAATCACGGGTCAAAAATGTTCTAACAAGTGTCTTAAAAATGGCAGCAACCGTTTACGAAAGAGAACTTTGCCACATTTAACGAGTGCATGGACAGTGAAACAATATTTACTGTATATTATATAGTATACTTATCATTCAACACCTTGTATCTGGTGTGTTCGTCCATGTAACAGCTATGTGTTTGTCTCTTTGTATCACGTTCATCCATATCCATGGCGAATTTCTGGCCACAAGCAAAAAAGCCAAAAGAGTTAGTTGATTTTTGCCGACAAGGTTCTTTCACAAACCTTTCAAAACTCTCTGTGATTTAACTGAAAGTAGATCGGATACGAGAATGAAGGAGACCACATTTAGTTTTTCTCTCACGGGCAGTTTTCTGGCCTACGAATGCACCCTGTATTTAGCCCCGCCGATCCTCAAATCTGATTGGCTATCAATTGTACCGATTTCAGCACTAATAGGACAGTACGCGTCATGCCTAAGTAACTGGACAGTACGCGCCATCACGCGCGCGCTTAAATAGCTTTTTTTTGTCACTGCTAGCAAAAAACTCTCGGAATTTCTCGTGCTTTGATTAAAAAAACCCTAAAAAATCACAAATTTTGTTACAGTCATGGTTAATTGGTAACAGAACTTCGTGTCGTCCAATTCGGTCTGTAATCATACTCGTGATTAAACAAATCGGGTTTATCACTCGTATGATTAACGACCGAATTGGACTCCACTCAGTCCTATTTAATACCATTATTAATTAGCTGTGTAAGGTAGTGTTGCTTACGGGTTCTTACTGTGAGCTTGGGTTACCTGTGGTCACACGTAGAATAGAAATAAAACTGTTTGTCAAGATGGTTACTTGGTTCAAGCACATTAAGTGGAAAAAGTGTACAAAGTGTACAACCATCTTACCTTTCTTTCCTTTAAACAAACATTAAGTCTCCGCTGTTGATCCAGGTCGTCTCTTAATCTACTCATTGATGCTCTAAGGTAGGCGGTCTCTTCCTGGCGATTTCGAACATCCATCTATGTGGTACAATACGACAAAATCAGAGTGAAAAATTCCAGTAAAAAAAAGACAACTTTAATGTAATCTGGGCAGGGATGTTCAAAGCTGGATTAAGATAACCCAGGGTAAGTAGGAAATTTGAATTCAGTTACGAAAGCTTAAAAATCAAATTCAGTTTAATAAATTTCGTTATAATTTGATGATTGGATGCTCTCAAAGGAATAGATAAAATTATTCGAAAAAATGCTTTTGATCAAAAGAAAAAGAAAGCCGAATTGAAATTTAACCTCGGTTCAGCGCTAATTGGCTTTCAAATAACTGGGCCCCGCACATTAACCAATGAAAGGAATGAATCATACAATCCACTTCCCTATGACCCTTTATAGACTTTATGGCAATAACTTCACGGCTTAACGCTTATGTCCTATGTCAGTAAGAGCCTTGATGAAAACAGTCGTAAACAAAGAGTTTTTAGGTTAGGAGAATTTAACGTTGATTCCATTATTTAGCCTTCTCTTCCTACAAAGTTATTAGAGAGGGATGCGGTAGTCTGCGTTGCGGGCGGGATGCTTGTGCCCGGGGTAATTTATTGGCGAAGCGAGCGGTAAAGCTGCTTGGGTTCTTAATCTTCACGCGGCTCCGCCGCCAAAAAACTACAGCACTCCCGCTAATCCCGCCAGCTACAAAGGCTAAGGGATGCGCTACAAACAGATGTTACATCATCTTATAATGAAGAGAAGGACACGTTCTACACAACTGCAACTAACAATATCCGAGCAACAAGCCAACCTTAAGTCCTGTAGCTTCAGCCGTTTTCTGTCCTGCCACTGTTCCACTATTTCTGAAACGAAGGACGAAATATTTCGCGTAATAGCCCTTATGCATGTTTACGTCACACAAGCAAATTTCACCACCAAGCCTCGTTTTGAAATTAAAAATAAGCGAAGTTTCACAGAAATGAATTCCCAAGGCAGTAGAGTTGAAAAGAATACCCACGCACAAAACGTGCAAATGCAAAAAATTTTGTTCACAAACGAGGCTTGTTGGTGAAATTTACTCGTCTGACGTAATCATGCATAGGGGCTATTCGGCCACAAAAGTCTTCACTTTTTCCATCTATTTATTTTATATAGGTGTGCACCTTTACCTTCCCGACATATTACCTTGACTTCTAAACGTTCACTGTCCTTTATTCTGCTATAACATCGTTGAGATCGAGCACTTAACGTTACGAGTCCGTTACGGGCGACCATCTTGGTTTCGAATGTACCGAGGGTCGGGTGGTGTCGGGGTTTTAGCGGTGGCGGGAGGCAGGGGAGAGAAACAAATTTTTCGCGTCTCCTCCTAAACTTTCCTCCGCCCCCTAAGTAGATTTGTTACTCGACGGAAATCCCCAGGCCAGACCCAGTACAATTGAAACCAAGCTGGATGCCCCCAAGGGTAAGTACTCGATCTCGACAATCCTACTGAAAAATAGGGGTCTATGAACAGTCTATAAATCAAGGAAAATAGAAGAACGAGGCCATGACGACAGGATGTAACAGGAGCTTTGCTTTTATCGTTTGAAATTCTCCTTTTATAACCGAGACCATGATAAGACATAGGCGATGAGAATTATGGAATTGATCGCGGATTAATTCAGGATATTTGCCTGGGTTTTAGCGTTCCAGAACAATTGTGTGATGTTAGACTGTTATCAGTCAACTATTTTTTCGTAAAATCGTCGAGATCAGGTGGCCATCTTAGTTTTAAATGTTCCGAGTCCAGTCTTGGGATGACCGTGAAATCTAGTTAAGGGGCGGGGACCCCGACGCGCGCCCCTCGGTACATATGAGACCCAGATAGTCGCCCGTACCGGTAAGAGCTCGACCCTTAAGATCTTACCAAAAATAGGGGACTGTGAACGGTCTAAAGTGATGTTAAATTAAAAGCATTTTTTATAAGACATTTTATAACCGCAGCAGGATTAGCTCAGTCGGTAGAGCGCTTGACTGCAGAGCGGGAGGTCGCGGTCGTCGCGGGTTCGATTCCCGAAACCGGACCAACACTCAGGGTCTTAAATTGACTAAGAAATGAAGGTACTCCCTTTGCAATGCGAGCGGCTAGACCGTCGGGTGGCTCGGATGACCACGTAAAATGGCGGTCCCGTCTCCAGTAGGAGACGTAAAAATAGTGTCCCCAATTGGTACTTTCGTTCTAAATACATTGACACTCAAATAAAGTGCATTTATTTATTTACTTCTTTTGTTTCTTGTCTCTTTACCTTAGATGCACCAAGTCATCTTCATAAGAACCCAGAAGCTGGACTTTTCTTTCCATTCGATCGTTCATCTGTTGAACTTTAGTGACCATCAGCTCCACAGCCTGATATTCAAAGGGAAACAAATTAAAGGGAAAATTAAAACTTCATAGAAATCACTCAAAAGAATGGGTACAAAAGAAGGGAACCCAGGCATGAAACAAAACTAAACAAAACAATTAACTATCCCCTCACTCAGGAAATAGACGAAGAAAAACAATGAACCACCTAATTACAATATGTTGACTTAGGTGTTGATTCTTCTGCGAATGGGTTAAGGAAAATAACTTTCAGCTAAGAAATTCAACTTCAATATCTCTTTTCTGTTGGCCTAGTGGAACTGAAATGGTCTTCCAAAATATATCGCACAGGTTCAGGGCATGTTACGCCGATTGGTTTTTATCACACGCTTGGAGCAGTCTATTAAAAACACAAATATTGCAGAACTTACTCGAGGCGCTATTAACTCATTTTCAATGGCGAGTAAGATGAGAGTTTTTTGGTCGACCCGACCACAAGTAGAGCCGTCCTCAGCTCTTGCGCAAGCGTCCGTTAAGAAAGCTTCGACTATTTAAGTGTCATTGGTACTTTTTTAACGATTACGTGTTGTGGTATCTTCAGTACTTTTATTCTAGCATTGTGAAACGAAGACACATGTACATGTAACAGCGTAACCACAGGTCGCATTTTTAAGCAGGAATTGAAACTCAAATTACCTTCGTCCTGTCTAGTTCCAGTCTCTCTCTTTCCTCCACGGGGAGGTGCGCCATTGAGCGACAACCTGGTAACGAGTCTATTTCAAGCAGTGCACCGAGTGTTCGAGCCAACTTCAGATACTGCGAAAAGAAAAAGCAGTTACAGTTTAAAAAAAGCCTGGAAAAATAACGACTTAGGCAACTGAAATAACTTGTTTCTTTGCGTGTTTGAAGGAAAGAGGAGTGACGCGCTCAAATAAAACGACGCAAGAATAGTCTTGCAGCAGCCTCCGAAGTAATGGACTCGATTTCCGCCGCTCTTTCAGTCCTCCCCAGGAGCGCGGGCTAATTTTCCGAACAGCGTTTGGTACCGTGCCAGTCGTTCGAAAGGTAACGGTAGAGGGGACTACTGGCGTGCGCACAAAAACGTGCGTGAAGGACAGTAGTAGTAATCTTAATAAGGCATTTCCTTATTCGTTCTTCCTTTTCATGGAACGAATTAGGTATCTTTTAATTTCTTTTTCTCTAGAAAAAAAAAGGTGAACCGACACTATCTTCTATCAACTAACATTAAAAGTTGAATCAATTTTCATGAAAGACCATATTTCACCTTTATATTATAACATAGCATGTGAACTATTTGCAGTAAGGCACTCTTGACAGATTACCCCGTCTTTGAATTTACTTCTGCAAAAAGCTGCCAATAAGGCGCTCATGCCAAGTCGTTTTTTTTCATTAGCGTCAAGCCCTTAATTTCGGTCGCTCAAAAACGCTTTTGCTCAAGCTCTTATACTCCTCACTAATTTTTTCGTGTTTATATTAAAATCAACTCACCGTCTTTTCACTGAGATCTAATGCTTCCTTTGTTTGCTGGTGAGCGCCTTTTTCCACATCGGTTTCAGCGAGACTGGCAGAAGCCTGCTCACGACGAACTCTGAGCTGTTACAAGGAAACAGATATAAGGCATTTCACAAAAGACTATCATGGCATAGAGAGCATGCTATAGCATTTCAACATGTAAACGTTCATTCGCAGAATATTAAATTATTGAAATAAAAGGGGGAAGAAGGATCTATGACACACTCTTAAAATGGCCCATGACAGTTTTTATCCTATTTTCAGCCTCTTCAGTTTGCTGGATCATACTTGAACTCTTTCAAGTGAGCAAAAATGATTATTTTTGTCATACAACAGTCTTGGAAAAAAAAATGGGGGCAAATAATAGCAAGGACTCACTCTACAAACGACATGACTAGGGTGGACTACGAGTAGTCCATCATTCTTCTCAGTGACAGCCTGCGTGACAGGCACAAAAAGGAGAGGGGGGAGGGGGAAAACCTCCCTTTTCCTCTCTTTTCCTACCCCTTCGCCTGCCACGCTGATATTCAAATGTACTCAGGAATAGTACAGCAAGCGAATAACACCAGCGCGCGTGAAA
>OZ037775.1:48970874-48980874 GCA_964035525.1 Porites cylindrica
CTGGCACAAATGGCTCGATTTGATGGGGAAATTATGGATTTTTTTTCCAGCCGATCTCCCAGAGAGGAAGAAGAGGTTTCCTTCTTGGGCTGGAGCTGAAAAATTCGCAGCGGATTTGAATTTCGGCGAAAAAAACGGTATTTTTTTTGCGACTGGTCCAGGAACCCTACAGATGGAAGTGACCAGCCTTCACTTCGTTATATGAAAGGAGTAACAGTGGTTACGCAATAAAGCCAAAAAAACAGTAAAACGACAAACAGACACCAAACCGCAGCGGAATAGATTGCAGGTAAGCCTTTTTTATTTATTTCATTTAAGAAAAAGTAAGGTTTAGCGTTATTTGGCGTTCGCAGATCTTAGTAATATATTTCCCATACAATGTCTCTTATATTTTCAACGGTCGCCTGAAACGCGACACTGGCACGTCACATATGTTATGTAAATTACATTTCACCCTTCCCTCGCAACGTGAGTTTGGGCCGCCTGTGGCTACAGAGGAGCGTTGCGTGACGACACTAAAAACGGTTGTGTAGCAGACTAGCTTATTACCCGAGAGTTTTTTCCCGAAAAGTGGATAGATAGTTTGCGGGCAGACATCTCCCATTTCACGTGGCAACAAAACAAAATAAGGGACGTCTTTCGCATAATTTTCACTCCAAATCTTCTGCTCTTTTGTCACTTGAAACAGACTGGAGAATGAATGTAATGTGATTGCGCTCAACTTTTATAAAAAGCTATGTATATTTTTTATCCAAGTGGATTTCGTCAAAGCTCTCGTTTAGGCCCTGCGATCAAAGACCTCAGTCTATCATGTAAGACAGATTTACTTTCAAGACTTACGTGGTGGTTTAAATTGCTCCAGTGTTTTTGTTCGGCCTCTAAGTTCTGCCAGAGCCTCTTTTTGCCTCGCTATCACTAGCTCATGTCTCTCCCCTCGACATCGCAGTCCACGAGCGTGTAATTCACCTGTCATGAGATTCTGTAGAGAAAACCAAATAACTGGTAAAAAAGATTAAACTTGACTTTTGCGGAATTAAACTGATGGTGAATTAACTAAAGCTTCTTTAGTGGTGCGTGACAAAATTGGAGCTTCACGTGCGTGAAAGCTAGACAGAAATTCCAACAGACAGGAAGTCGAAGTCCGAAGTAGACTGACATGGAAAAGAAAGAATTAAATGGATAAATGTAGATTTGAAGGAGATTTTTTTCATACTTTAAAAACTGTATTTCTAGTAACATCCGAGATATTAAGAAGTTTTCAAGTGATTTATTGGTGAAGCGAATTTAGTCAAAGCCTCTGTGACCTTTGCATGAAAGGTCGCAGACACAAAGCACTAAACCAGACATTTTAATAAACGTAACTAAACAAGAATGTACGGACTACCTGGAATAAACGGCGCAATGTTTAATCAATGCTAAAACCTCAAGTACTGAAAGCTTAATTTTACGTTAACTGTAATCATATTAGTGAAACGAAAATATAATTATCACGATGTAACACGTATTGAATACTGAATATTGTCACCTCTTTCTCAATCATCTTGATCTTCTCCTCCTGCTCGTCAATTTTTGTGGCCAGTTGTTCTTTGTATTCAACCAGTTCAGTTCCCTTCTTGACCGTGTCCCGCTTTTGCCTTACTAATGCCTAGGAACAGTTATTAACACTAGTCTCAGGCTCTCAGTTGAGTTGCAACGATCGAATAGAAAAACTACGGTGAAAAAAGAACGGGCACAGACTGCGGGGAGAGACAACGTTATCTACGCGGCTGTTACAGGATTTACCCGCTTTTCATTTTACTGTTACCTTTAATTTCGCTCCTTGCAACAAGTTTGCTTTTCAGATTCTAATGCACTTTTATGTGTGGGTTCTTTAACGTCCCACAGTTTTCATGACAAAAAAACAAAATTTAAGTTAACTTTATATCAATTAAATTACGTTGTTGTACTGCTTTATTTCTTTTGCACTGTAGTAATTCAACGATTAATTCAGTTTAAACGTTTTTTCTTGTAGTCGGTAAATGTGATGAACAATAAAAAAAAGTCTCACAGTTTTCATGTGAACAAAGGCTGCTGCCATACAGAGCAAACGGTTTTTTCTCCTTATCCTTTTGCAGATGACATAACAAAGGCAGCACTTTCTCTTCAGTTATTTGACGACCACCACGAGTGTTGGTCCGGCAGGGGTTTGAACCCGCGACTTCCCGCTCGGCAGACCGTCGTTAAGCCAACCGAGCTAATTAAGCGGCGGTTGGCAACCCGAGTGATCTTGAATCATATTATCCTGATCTAGACAGCACTCAAGATATTTTAAACATAATAATATGTGGGTTATTCATGGTCTTACATCACCACCAATGAAGAATCTCAGCAATAGAGTTACATATCTTACAAACGCCACATACCTTTTGTTGTTCACTAAGTTTGTCTTCCCTGGAGTTAATCTCCTTTTGCTGTTCATCCACCAACGCAGACAGCTGCACGAGCTGTTTTCTTTGTTCTTCCAGCTCAGTGTCTTGCTCTAGTATCCTCTCCTCGTATTGTTCCAGTTTCTGTTTCTGTTTATCGCTTAACTCGCCGGCCATATCAGACATGCGTGCTGCAGCACCCGCCAGATCCCTTCTTAATGCTTGTACCACATCTCCTTGACTTTCAGCCTCTTTCTTAGCTTGGGTCGCTTCGCGTCTAAAAAAAAAAAAATCATGTTTCAGGGGTCTGCGTCCCAGCAGGCCACGTGCTTATAAGTCCAGCCCCTCCCTTTTGTGTTTGACTTATTTAGTTAACCTATTGGGATTCTTTTTGAACGTCACTTATTTTTATTCTTTTATAGACTGCGAGCAGTCACGGACCAAGAAAAAAGAAAGACTGCTAGTAGTCTAATTCTTTTATTCTCCGATTTGTATATAAATGATGTTACAAAAAAAGAACAAAAATTCATTATTTCGTGAAGGCCATCGAAGGAGACAACAGGTAAAAAATAGGTGTTTTTTGGAAAAAAAAAAGTGTTTAAACGTATATCGCAGTCTTTAAAAGATCTTGTGTAGTCTGCGTGTTCATTGCAAATTAACTATGCTCGTAACCCATGTAGGCGAGGGCGCAACGTCGTTTGCAATTGCCCTGACTGGGATAAGAACTGGACGGATTGTAAGGGAAAAGGCGGACTGAAAGCAGTCAAAGTTGAATTCAGAATTAATCCATATTGGAGCAATTGAAAAATATATTGTTAGCAATAAATGCTGAATTTTATAAAGCAGTACATCATAGAAACAATCTACTTTAAAAAAATGATGCTCAAGGTATAGTTTGAGAGTGTGTAAGACCTGTAGAAGGCCATTTTCGAGTTGCCCCAAGCCTCTGTTTCAAAGTGAGGCTATGGCTGAAGCCACTGATATGAAAATGAGATTTTATTCCCATGCACTGAAATAAAACACTTAGGGTGCTTCCATTTGTCAAAACTGAGCGGCCAGCACCTTCCCGTCGTAACGAGAATTTCACTATTAATCAAAACTATCCAGCTAGATCAGTCAAATACTGAATAGAGTGCACGAAAAAGATGGTTTTTCCACAAAAACTCTTGAAAAGGCCATTTCATTTTCAAACTGACTGGTCCGGCAATGGTGCAGCCGGCCAGTTCCGACAAATTGGACTGAGCGCCCTTAGCTTCGTTTTCAAAGTGAGAGTTTTGGAACTCGGAAATTGCTTGTGATTTCATTCCTTTATCATGAAAACCACAGCAACTGCCATATCCGGAGACAACTTTTTTCAGGAGGTACTTTGCTTTGAATGCCTTAAAGGAAAATAGGATTCAAGTATTTCGCTTTGCGTTTACATACGGTCCTGCAGTGGCTGTTACCTTAGTAACAAGACCAGTTGTTCCAGTTTGTAGACATCTGACTGCAGAGTGGCTTCCACGCTTGTCTGAGGCACAGTCTCCGTCTCGACTGATCTCGTCTGGGGTTTAGGTTCTTTTCTGGGAGACTGAGGTCTAGAGGAGTTCATAGGATCTTTCTTAGGGGAGGAGGGTCGGGATGATTCTTTGCACGGGGATGTCGGTCTGATTTTGCCTGCAAAAAATGATATCTTTCACTCTTCTGTCCATAAACTTACGTTAAACAAAACGTCATCACCTAATGTTCGCATCCACTTTTTTGTTTTGCTTCATCAAACAAGCAGTAAACAAACACAACACAAACATTTTCTTCGTACACAAACCTACTGGCCTGTTCCAGGCTCTCAGCTAGTAAGAATGACGCGTAAGTGAAAGGCACGCGAAATGTGAGCGCGTGATCTCAATTTCGCGTATCCGGCTATCTCGGATCATGGAACAGGTCAGAAACCTACTGACAGACTTGGACAAAACGAAAAGTATTTACACTGAAAAGCTAAAGTTATATACAAACAGGATTTGTATAGTTAACCGTAATATAATGCAACGATTCCTTTATAGGGACTGTCTTTTAAAATATACATCTTTCATGTTTTAATTTTGACAAGACAGAATTCGTCTTTCCTAGTTGAAAGAAAACGGAGAGAATACTTATATAACAAACGGTGTTCATTTAACAGACAAAATCTAACTTTCTCACTTTTTAGTAGAACGATCGTTATACGAAATTTATTTCTAACATTGCCTAAGTGATACATAACGATTTAAGGGCTAAATAGAGTACCGTTAACATCCATTAAAAAGTCGTGCGCAATCAGATCATTTAATGTACAAATGCAAAGCAACAGAGAACAAAGAAAGTTCTCTGAATTTTGCTTTCAACGTTTTCCAATACCAAAAGGGAGATACTAATTTTTCATAAATAGTTTAACATACCACCAAAGTAGTCAGTTAAGGCCTCTTACGATACTTAAAAAAGTTGACGTTAAACACTGTATAACAGATCTCGAGTGTCGATAAAAAGAAACAAAACAATTTATATGTTGAATGCTAAGTCTGTCCTTAATTATTCAAAGCTAATTGATTTAGAAGCAGTCTTCATTAAAATTAGAACTCAAGCTTAGACGTCTGAAAATAAACCAGCTATAAATAATCTAAGAACAGATCTTTTATTTTTCGCGGACTCTTGGGAATTTTATATCTTTTCCACTGAAAAGAAGGATTAACGTGTCTTGAGCATTGGATTATTTTAAGGTCTTAAAAACACATAAGAGAATGGGAGCAAAGAGAAAATAAAATCAATACTACAAAAATTGAAAAGCAGAAAAATGTGTTCTCTGAAAGGAAA
The DNA here is from genome assembly GCA_964035525.1 of Porites cylindrica. NCBI lineage: Eukaryota > Metazoa > Cnidaria > Anthozoa > Scleractinia > Poritidae > Porites > Porites cylindrica. Next base: position 48,976,106 of record OZ037775.1, read on the forward strand.
CCGATATTTTTTCCCAAAACGTAAACGAAAACAGGTTCGCTTGAAAGAACAATGGTGTACTCCTTTTTTGACTTTTCATATCTAACACGGACTTGATAGTAGAAATTTGTTACGATTTGAAGAAATAACACAACAGTTTTCAATTAACAAGACATGTTTCTGCAAACTTATGCCATTTTCAGTTGTAGAAGCTCGTTACAATATTATTTCTTCAAATCATATCTACAACCAATGGCAAAACACTGGTTAGAAACAAGTAGGCCAAGCTCAACAGCTTTAGGCCCTATTCACACGAATCCGGTTATTTTTTGAAACCGCATCCTTTTTTTTGCACGAATTAGCCTTTTTGTGCACACGAAACCAGTGAATCCGCCAACCGAAACCACCTCTTGTTCGGTGAAAACGCTCGCCAGACTGGTTTATGTCACCCCGTTCACACGAATCCGAGTAAGAAAAGATGCGGTTTTAAAAATGTCAGGATTCGTGTGAACGTGGCCTCAGTAACAGCTAATCGTGAAAAGTATTTACGAAATTCAATCGAACGAGCATTTTACTAACCTGTGGTCTGTTTAGCGTGCATTGCCTCCTGTTCCAACTGTCGATTTTGCCGAGTCAGTCTTAACAGCCTTTCTTCCATTGCCACTATCGTTACTGCGTGTTGTCGAGTTTGTTCCTGTAAGTGTATAAACAAATGGTGACAACGATGTAATCTCTGTAATATCTTGATAACTTTTCTATTTGAGTTTTTCGGGTAATCGTGCGAGGTCGATTTAACAAAATCACTGAATTGCTTCACTGGGGTATTGAGTAAACTGGGTTTCACCTCTCCATTTGGGGGAGTCACGCGCAGCATCCCCGCTCGCTTCGGCCGACACTCATATTGGACAGTTTATAAATCAGAATATATTGAGTTAACTCCGACACACAAAAACCTGTTGAAAAATTACCAAATGGCCCTACATTCGTGTGGTGCAGAAACTTAGAGATTGACCAACGAATTAACTGAAGCAGAAATTGTAGGTGTTTATCAACAAGTGCCTAAGCAAGATCCGACGGATTTGGTGGCCCAAAAGAATCCGAAATGAAGAGTTGTGGAGACAGGCAGGGCAGCGGCCGATAGAGGAGGAGATAAGAAAACGAACATGGCGGTGGATTGGCAAAACACTGAGGAGACCAAACAAACAAGTGGCCAAGACAACTCTTTAATGGATCCCACAGGGGAGTCCCAGACACACTTAGCGACGACCGGAAATACGTCTGCTGTTCGCAGGCTAAGACACACTTTGAAGCGCACATGGATGAAAGAACATGAGGGGAGAGGACGTAATGGTTTGAATCAAAATAGAGTCAAATTGTAAGAACTAGTGGGGTTTAAAGGTTTAAAGGATTGTTTATAATGGAAACTGCATTTAGCTTATCCAGCTACTTTACAGGCACTCCACCCAATACTTAGAAACAAAGAATTCCAATACAACATACGATTATTAAAAAATCCCAACAGGGAGGCAACCAGTTGGCTATTTACAAGCTTCGCACTTATGTCCAGAAATGCATGCAGTGGCGAAAATGGCGAAACTGGCGAAAAATCGCCAGCTGCTGGCGATTTGAATTGGATGCCAAAAGTGGCCCCTTGGAGGTTGACGATTTTGGCGAAAATGGCGATTTTGGCGAAATTGGCGATTTTGGCAAAAATCGCCATGCATGCATTGGCGAAAGTGGCAAAACTGGCAAAAAATCGCCAGCCGCTGGACTCGGGAAGACCGAGAACAAATCCTACAAGTGGCCAGAGCGGGACTCGAACCTGGGACCGCGGAATTGCGAGTTCGACGCGCTGACCACTCGGCCACGAAGAGGGCTGAACGAAGAGGACTGATGAAGATGATAAGAACCCTAAATGATCGACCGTTTATTGAGTATTAGCAAGTCACATTTTAACGATGATGTACTAAAGCTACCTTGAAAGAAGCGACCTCGTCTTCTTTATAATTCCGCAGTTCTTCTCTCTCACGTTCAACACGAGCCAGCTGTTCTTTGTAGGCTGCGGATTGTTCCTGAAGCTGACTTCGTAAGTACGCCTAAGGAGAAAGTTCGGCCATTTCGTTATTTAACAGCGTCTTGTCGCGTCTAATAAACACATACAATAAAAACCTATCTTTCAGACCGATTTTTGGTTTTCAATTGTGGAATCCACTCTTTGCTGAATTACAAATCGCAATTCGTTATAGGCAACCGTAATAGGAAAATTTAAGTTCATTTTTTGGCAAAAAACAGGTAACGGTTTTTCGTCCTTATCCGAGAAGACTAGAAAGTCTAACCGTTTGCAGACGTCATTGCAAAGGTAGCACTTTCTCCTCAGTTATTTTGAAGACCCTGAGTTTTGGTCCGGCCGAGGTTTGAACCCGCGACTCCCGCTCAGCAGTCCGGCGCTCTCCTAACTGAGTTAACTAGGCGGCGGTTATCAAACAGTAAGGGAAAACGGTATTTCAGCTTGAGGATATAAATACGAGAGGTGCAGAAAGACTAACTTTGAAGAACGTACCTCAGTCTCCTTAGCTCTGTGTAATCCATCTTTAGCTTCTTCGTACTGGGACTTTGCTGTTGCCAAGGCAACTCTGTGCTTCTCTAACTCCTTCTGTCGTTCATTAAGTACCTGCATAGAAAACTTAGTAACTCAGTTTACCGCCGATCCAACCCTGGCCTGCGAGAAGTCTTTTTTATTCGCACACGGTGCGCGGCTCTTAGTAGCCTACGTAGCAAACCTCCCAACTTTCTCAACGAATTCGCGCGGAAACGCTTGCCACGGCCCGATCGCTCGTGGTCTACGTTACAGGCAGCCCTCTTGGCTATAAATATACGGAGCGGGAGGGTCCCGGGGTTTACACTGGTGAAACCGTCCCTCGTCCCTAAATAGCGGTTATTTTACTGTTTACTTAATTTGTTGGCAGCTCCCACTGTTGTTTTTAATTTGATGGCTTATTTCCAGTGACTGACATCTCCGCAAATAGGCCTTTTTCAAAAATATCATAGTCCTGGTTGTTGTCCCTCTAAACTTTTGCTTAAGCATTCCTTCAATTTCTCTTGGGGCGATTATAAGTCACAAGAGAAATTGAAAACAATGCTTATGTGGAGGGAAAACAAAGAGTATTAGGGTATTTTTGAAAAAGGCCTTTAAGCATTTGTTCAGTACCTGTTGTAATTGAGTAACGCTACCATGTTGTGACTCCATGATCTTTCTCTCCGCATCCACTGCTGCTTGTATCCGCTCTCGCTCTTTTTGTTTAAATTCATGCATCATCTCATGCTGTTTTTCCTCTTCCTCAGATCTCACTTGAGCCACTGCGCGGGAAATGTGTTTTTCTTCCTCTCTCTTCATGTCCTCTCGTAACTTTAACACGACTTCCTGATGCGTCTCCTCCATTTCTGCAATCCTACACACAAAGAAGAGAACAAAAATTAATGAAATTTGTTTTACTTACAAAACGAGCCTTCCATCGACACAAACTAACCAAAATTATTGAATTTACATAGTTTTCCCAGCTTAGTGAAGAACTGTAACAGTTTTTTTGTATGGTTAACCAAAGTCACGGATTGTCAAATTGAAACGTATTTAGAAATCGCTATGAACATCAGCGAGTATTTTAATATTACTCCAGCACTTCAAGATCTTCACTGGCTGCCAGTTCGCGCTCGAATTCATTTTAAGATATTAATTTTAGTTTTCAAGGCAATTCACGGACTTGCAACACCATATATCAGGGATTTAATTAGTGTTAGATCGAAGTCCTCTTACAATCTTAAATCAAATAGTAGTCTTTTACTTGAGCCGCCTAAAGAGAAAATGCTTTCTACGCTTGATGCCAGATCCTTCTATGCTGCTGCGCCATGTTTGTGGAATGGTTAGCCTGCTGAATTGCGCGAATTTCAATCATTAACTATTTTTAAACGTAAATGGACCTTTTTTTAGCTAATTTGATTTTACTGTATTATACAACGTCTTTATTTCATTGATTTATTAATTAATTAATTTTCAGTCAATTGCATGTTACATTTCACATTTTGCATTGTACGGTTATATCATTTTAGAATAGATTTTTACGTGAATTATTGTAAAACACTACTGATCATTTTTATGTAAATAGCGCTATAGAAGCACTTCAATTACCATTATTATTATCATTATTATTAACTGATCTGAAAAAATCTACTGTTGTTTGTTATGAAGACACTTAAAATCTTCCGTTGTGTTCTACTGAGATCAAAACCAGACTTATTCTTTGACGGATCGAGGTTGCAGTTGATACCCTGGTATCGCCTTTGTTTTTATACTGTTGAATCGAGCAAACCGTCATTTGGTGTTATAAACCTGATAAAATATTATGCCATGCTCCGGAAAACCGCTGAAGGTAATGACTGTGAACGAATAACAGCAGCTAATCGCATGACAGTTTGATAGGTCAAGCTCACATTGGATTCTGCGGTAAACAAAGACGAATCGCGCTATCAACTGTAACATCATGATTTTAAAACTGCAATCGAGGTCACAAATAACTCCTCTGCGCCCTGTGTTTGAGCCTCTACATCAAACTATTTACGTTTTTTTTTTTTCCTGTTTTAGGGTTAAACAATGCTAGGACTGGAATTAGATGATTACATTTTTATTCTTCTCGAACGTACAGCTCACACGAGCACTCCATTGGCAAAAATAATGACGGCAAAGCAAAACTGTTAGCGGAAGCTTCTCATCATTTTCGACAATCGAGTACAGCACT
>OZ037775.1:48985874-49048374 GCA_964035525.1 Porites cylindrica
CATTGTTTCAAAAAAGCCATGTCATCAATGCTTTAATAAAATGCGTTACTGTAAAATCCCAGTTCACTTACTCTTTTTTCCAGTTGATGAAAGTCAACCTTGAGCAGTTTCTCAGCTCTTTGTGCGTCCAGACACTGAGCTTTAGCGTGATCCAGTTCCTGCTGAATCGCCTTGTCGCTCTTTTAAGAGAGAAGGTTTGTTTACAGATTACCTGACTGGGTCATTTTCAAGGTTAAGCGTGGGTGGGACTGGGTCGGTTTTTCTCGAACTGCATTATGGGACTTATTTAAGTATACAAGGTGGGTAAATACAAAATAAGATCAACCCAAGGGAGGTTTTTGAGCCCGCAATCAAGACTGAGCAACCCCCACAAACCCTTGTTTTTACTAAAAACCGCTGGACACGAAACCTCTCCTGGGTCGATGTTACATTGTCACAACCTACAAGGTGTTCCTCAGTGAACCTAGCTCAATGGTCTTATTGTCCTCGAGTTGCTTGAAGCTCAGTTGTACAGCATGTGGAGTACCCTATTTTAGGTAATTAAAGCTCCATGAAATTATGGTACTGGAAATTAACGCGACATTAGAGGAAAACGACTTTGAAATAAAGAAAATTAACGAGGAAGAGAGGATAACAGTTCAAAATGGAAAGAATTAACGGGATGCTCGGGATGCTTGTTGAGACAACAGAAACAAAGTTAGGCCCAGTTCAAACGTCGAACTTTGTACGTACCAAACTTAATACCTATTTGGGTCGACCCAAATGACAACAATTCGGCGATTAATTCGGGCGTCGAACTTAATTAGTCGGACTTAATTCACTTTCACGATGTACAATGGTCTACAATGCTTAGCAGTGAAATGAATTCAGTAATTTATGCATTAGTTTCGGCACATGAAATTTCGAAGTTTGAAGTTTGAAACGTAGTCGCTCTACAGTCGAAAATCCCACGTGGGCCACTCGATCTTAATTCATGGGTCCACCCAAATTAAATATGTCGGACTTAATTGCTTCAAATGTCGATCTCTTCATGTTCTTAATTGAAGGGATTAGAATCGGTACATGAAAAGTTCGACTTTTGAACTGGGCCTTAAACGTATAATCTGAAATGGAAACTTTGTTCGAGGTACTTTCCCTAACGCACGAAGAGAGTCTAACGAAGAAATATGGCCACTTCGAGGGTTCTTCGCAGTTTTACTGTTACTGGCGGATCTCCATCCTTAAAAAACACTCCTCTTTTCTACGTGTGAAGAATGTCCGAAGTGTATTCAAAATAATGGAAATCTCAAGGTCGCGTAAATCAACACTTCACATAGTCTCCCATGCAGGCGTTTTTAGGGGAGCTAGTATTTCGTCCCTCCCCACAAACGCCTGCTCTACCGAGAACAACATTTTTTTCCCCATGTTTTATTTGCGCGGTAAGTGACCAATCAACAGTTTCGAAATATAGTGAAATAAAGTTTTGACAGGCTAAACACGACTTATAATCTCGTGGTAGTGTAAAAGCGTGACCCTAGAGTTACCTATTTCCTTCTTTTCGTTCCTTCGCTAAGTTAGCCTGCGAGCCGCAGACGTATTTCCGGTCGTCGCTTCTCTCCCTCCGAAGGTTTTTCTCGGCGAGTGAAACTAGAGCAGACAAAACCGGATGCTCTCGCAGGCTATCGCTAAGGTTATGCAGTGCACGGGTTATTCTACAATCTGACTAAATCTTGCTTTTGTCGCTCTGAGTCTAACATTTATTAGAGGTCATAAAGCTGTCCCAGTGTTTCATGCAGATCGACTTATATCGGGTTACCCTGCGGTCGAAGTCAACCTTCCAGAATTTGGAAGGTACAATGTGATTGGCTAAGCTTGGGAAAGGAATGTTGTTCTCGATTGAGGAGGCGTTTGTGGGGACGGACGAAATACGAGCTCCCCTAAAACACCTTCGCGGGAGGCTACGCTCCATATTACCGGCGGGAAAATTAACGTTTTCGGAAACAAACGCGACTTGAATTCGTGAAGCGTTAATTTCCTATAAAAAGGTAATAACCAGAAGGCCATAGGCTCGACTCCTGTTAAGAGAATTATAAAATCTGGTAATATTATAACCTTCCGCAATGTGATCAGACTTGCTCTGATGCAGGCACAACATCCGGGATATTCAAGTCTAGGTGCTATGGCAACTAACCCGTCTTCCTTCGCTGAGATGATCTCTCATCTTCTCTAACTCGTGTTCTAAATCAGCGATGGTTTTAATCCTTTCCTTCAACTGCTTCTCTGTGGTTTGAAGTTTCTGAAAACGGCAAAAAACGAAATCAAAGAACTAAAATAACATAATTGGTACTCTCATTCACAGGAACAGACAATAGTCGACACTCTGTTTGAATACAGGCTTGGGTAACGATGCGCAAATGATCCATCTCAATGAACTGCCGATGCAAGCCGTTTACAAATAATCCTACGGCTAAACTCAATGCATGTAAAACCGACAGAAAACGAAAAAGCTACTTAAGTAAACGAGCAATTAGTTACAAGGAATTACCTGCGCTAACGAGCTTGCAATACAAGCATGCATTGAAATTATTACATGTACAAATACAACGAAATAAAACTGTGCATGATTACTGTTGGTATTAGCTTCTTCCAGTAGCTGCTTTCGTGGAAACTTGGACGCTTTACTTTCCGCAAAAATTCAAAGTGTGACTTTCCCGATAAACCTAAAATATTGTGTGGCCCTGTGCAGAAAATTTACATGTTTTTTTCAAGTGGCTTGACATTCATTAAACTTCAACGGACTCTGAAAACCTGTCAGCCGCTCAGATCAGAACAAACCTAGACATTTACACAATATAGAACGAATTATGACCCCATTAAAAACAACGGAATAAGAAAAAAAATAACAGAAATTTTGCGAAAGACAAGAGTATTAACAGAAACAAGGATATTTAATTTCTGATAAAACATGCTTGATTTTGGACAATCCAGACTTCTTTGGTATTAACTTAGAAACTACAGGGAAACATAACTATTCAGTTTATTGACATTCCTGAAAGGACATTTGTCTCGTGTTGTCTTGAAAACATGAAGATGTATCAACAACACAAAAGCTCAAAAGCCGAATCCATTACACTAAGTAAACAAGTAAAAGAACTTCCTGCTGCACGCTAGCTGCACGCATTTGCAAGCGTAATACAGTCACAGCGGAAGTTTAAGAGTACACAGTAATTTTCAAGGAGTTATAGTAACTGCTCTAGTGGGGTTAATTTAACTCCTTACAGTAGCGTCATTTTTTTCGGAGTTATCTTAACTCCAAAAAGGAGTTTAAAGAACTCTTTTTCAGGAGTAAAAATCATCTCAGATTTGGAGTTAATACTGAGGAGTTAAAGTAACCCGCAAAGGGGGTTATCATGTACCTAAAATTTTTACTCCATTTTTGGAGTTATAATAACTCCCCAAAAATTACTGTGCACGAAAATAAAATGGCGGCTTACGAGAATGAACTGGACCGAAATGAATGTGGGTTAATCAATAAGCCTTCGTGTAAAACGTGTTAACAATAACGAAAAAAGGATACTTAATTGATTTAGCTTTACTTATTACATGTAACTTTGTACAAAAACATTGTTGATTAGAGTTATGTAAGGCTTGCCATGAATTAATCCCTCATAGCGTCTTAACTCTGCGAATATTTGACCAATTTCTATGAAATTTAGCCAACCAAATTATCCTGTAAACATCTGAAAAATATAGGCTTAACATATCTATAACACTCCGTTGCGTATGTATGTAATAAAAAAAATGTACTAAAAAGTTTTACGCGTTTAATAATAATAATAATAGTAATAATAATAATAATAACTTTATTTTATTGTCAATGTATTTAGCTCAACCGTTATATTAGCTAACTGGGGACACTTTTCTAAGAACTGGCACTAATCTGTTACATGACTTTTATTTTAATGATCTTACCCAAAACCTAAGACTATATACAAATGTTCATGACTCAGAATTTACACAAGTCACAGCAGTTACTATTATTATCTATATGGCTAGAAAGGTCCACACCGCGTATATGTTTCTTGAATGTTTTGAGGCTTGTCAAGTTTCTGAGCTCACTACTGACTTTTGACATAATGAAAGGTCCTTGGTAGCGTTTGAAAAGTGAATTTAATATGTTACTGCGGGCGCAATTTCAATGAAGAGAAGCACATGATTTAGAGACTGTTTACGAGGTGGGGGACCCCAGGTAGGTGTGGTAACATGTGGCGGGTCACCCCACCCATCATGTAGACGTGATGAAATTAAAATGAGAGATTATATGGACAGGCGGGTTACCTCACCTGCCTACGGTCCCCCACCTCCATGTAAACAGGCTCTTAGAAAAATGGTAAAGATAGTTAAATTAACTGATTCTTTAGTACATCCTTAACCATTATTCCACATAATGGAAAATGAAACGCGATGGAAACTGTACCTATGTACTGGCTGTTTACTAATTATAAGACCGATTACAAGGTGTTAAACCTAGAACTCTAAAATAAAAAAAGGTGGTGATTCAGATGGGAAGACCTTTATAACAGATCACTCAATTCTTACCCCTTTTGTTGCATAAAGCTCTTGTTCTAATTTTTGTGCCTCTTTCTCCACTTCTTTAGCGGCCTTCTGCCGTCCCAGCTGAAAATAAGAGAAAGAAAGCTTGAACGTTACATACAGTTTGCACATATTTATTTACCCAGGGGCACCCAACGACTGTTTTCTTTAAAGTATCTGTTTGGAAAAGCAACGATTCCCTAGAATGTTCTATCAGTCACTTGACGACGGCTAAAAATTTCTAGATGACCGTTCCATTCACGAACAATTTTCGAAGCTTATCTAATAAATTCTCTACGATTTTCTGAAGTTTAATTTTCGCATTTTACTTCCCAAGTTCGGTTATTTTTCATTGAAAAAAGGAAACATGTGATGGAGAGATGAATAAGAAAATGTCTCACTTTCCTAATACGTCAAGTTTCATCTAAAATTTTCGGGAAAATAATACTGAAGCCCGTGTAATTTCGAAAAGACTGAAGTTCTTCTAGGATGACCGAACAGATACAAATTTTACAACGCCGCTTAGAATGCTTTTCTAGATATCTTAAAGTACTCTGGATAGCCTAAAAAGTGTTTTCAATGTATTTAGGAGCAAACCGTCGTTGGGTGCCCCTGATTAACCCTTAAGTGAAAAATACTTTACAAGATGTTAAAAGGAGATTGGGCACTTTGACGGTTTGAACGTTGTCGTTTTTAGTGACATATAAGGGAGCTTAATCAAAGACGACGGCGACGTCAACGAGAACGGCAAAAAAGCAATTGGTTTAGATTCGCAAAACAACAACTTTGCACGTGCATCACGCTTTTTTGTACATTTCTTTGCCCTCACTGCACGACTACGACGTGAAACTCCCTGATTTCATGTTTTGTGGAGGACGTGAACACAAGACAACGACCTTTTTTTTCTTTCTCTGAACTTCGATACAAATCTTTTAGAGTTCAACTCTTGGAAAATTTGCAAATATTTGACGACTTGAATGAGATGGAATAAACGCGATAAAGTTTAAAGCCTCGCGAAGTCGCTTTTTAAGTGATGTTTTCGTGGCCGTCGCCGTCGTAGTTGCTTAAGCTGCCTTGTAGCTTTAGTTCCAACGGTTCAATAGTGAGCTTAAGAAAGGACATTTTGAAACGATGCACGTCAACTGGAAGCAGCGTTTTTACCTTTTGGCTAGTGGCCTCGCCCAAATTTTAGGGAAAGTTGTCTCTTTATGGTTTAACCTGAGAAAGGATTTTGCCTACACTAGGAGCGTTGCGTGACGACACTAAAATGGCTGAGAGGGAGACTAGCATCCCGTGCACATCTCAGCCCCATAATTCCGAATCCCGGCCACAAATAAGGAAAATCCCGGATCCCGAGATTCAAATAGGGAAAATCTCGGATCCCGGATCCCGAAAAACCTATTGGGAACCCTCGATACAGCCGAACGTGTAACGCGGAAAAAGTAATCGTTTCTCGTGGTAGCCTGCGAACAAGCTCTCCATGGCCATTTGGTGGAGTCGCGATCACGAGTCCGTCAAGGCTGGCTTCGTTCCCTACAGAAATGGAGAGCTTGCTAGTTGCTTTTCCACGTAGCTGAGGGCGCCTCTCGAAACTTCCCAACGAAGGGGGAGTGTTGAGAGATAGCTGTACTTGCAGGCTACGATTAAAATTATCTTTGAGGTTAAGGCAACATTAGCTTTGTGTATTATATCTAACCTTCGTCGACATGGTGGAAATTGTTGAATCCTTTTCACGTGGTTCCTTCTTAAGTTTTTCAATCTCTCTCTTCGCCTGATGCACGAAGGCGTCTTTTGCAGAGTTTTCTCTCTGTAACCCGTTCAGCAGTGTCGTGGACTGCATTTTTTGCTTGTTTAGCTTTTCATTTTCGTTGGATAGTTGAGCAATTCTTCGCTCCTTCTCAGCGATGTCAGTGCGTAACGATGCGATCTTGTATGTGGTTGCGTTTGGGTCCGTTTTAACCCAAGCGGAAGCCTTAGACTGTGAATAATAACCAAAAATATCCCACTTTCCTAAGCTTTTACCGTGAAACTCTATTTAAAATAGAACGTTTTCCAAGTTGTCGAGGAAAACTTGCTTCAGGAAATCAAAATACATAAACAAGCGCCCCAATGAACAGTAACAGATAAAGGTAAAGAGTCCTTATTTTATGTCGGTAGCTCGAAATGGTCATCTGACTTCGCCCAATCCCTATACGGCGTCTTTCCAAGCCCTCTCGGTCAATGCATTTCGGTGACGTATCCGAAACGAACGGCCGGGAGACGGCCTCAAAAACTTTTTCGCACCACGTGTCCCGAAACGCATCGGCCGCGCATAATAATGAGGTCTAGGGACTAGGCAACATTTGACTAAGGGTTGATTTCCACTGTCGCGTAATGTTTCCGTGTGAACGCACGTAAAATTTACGCTCGTAAATGAAATAAATACATTATATAGGGCCGTTTATAAGAGAGAAAATAAATCGCGGCTTACTCGGGCCGAGGCTTACGTAAGCCACGAAAGGAACCATTTACACAAGTACGGCTTACATAAGACGCGAACTGCTGGAATAAATGGTTCACGGCTTAGTTCGCGGCCAGACCGGTCCAATGATGACGTAGTTTGTTTTGGTGCCTTGCGTAATTTGCGAAAAGCGAAACGATTGGCTTTGGTCTAAAAAATCGCCTTATTTTACATTCTTTCAAATTAACTTTTCGCTCAAGATTAGCGCTGCGCTGTTGCGAAACTTGTCGGAAACCTCGACGAAAAGTTCGTCAGCGATCAATCGAGTGGTTTGAAAGAGATGTTCCAGGGATGCATATGGATGAGGTGTTGTTTAGACAAAATTTTCAGTTTTCTCGTGCAGCAGGTCACTTTCCCGCCACTGCAGCGCGCGTCTCTCAGCCGTGAAGGTCTGGGATATAATTGAAAACAGAGCATGCGCAGCACTTGCGGACAGCATGCCGCGGACAACGTTTTACTGCCGTTTATACGAACACTTTCCCGTCCAAGGTAAGCCGCGGCTTGGATAAGCCCAACCCAAAACTCCTCGGCCAGGATAAGACGCGGCTTGAAGTAGCCGTGGGTTGAATAAGCCGTGAACGAGATTTTGTACCATTTATACGAGTGTTCGCGGCTTATTTAACCAGGGACCAGAGTAAGCCACGGCTTGTTTTCTCTCGTATAAACGGCCCTAATGTATGAAAGGCCACGCGTAAACGTGAAAGTTGAGCAAGGATCAACTTTTCCGTTTAGGCGTGACCTTCCACACATTGTCTCTATTTTATTTACGCGCGTTCTCACGATAAAAATTACGCGACAGTGGAAATCCACCCTAACCACCCTGAGGTCGACGGTGCGCTCGTTTTATCCGCCCTCTCTCCATCAGTGACCCGTTTTACGAGTATTTAAAGCTAGTTAAAGCTACACGGAAAGGGAACTCAAGAAGTCGATAGAAGGATTTGAGGTCACACCTGGCAATCATGCTCAGGACCTCCCGCACAGAAGGCCGCGTACTAACCAACTGTGCTAATCCTTCCTACTTCAATGAAAAAAAAAAAGCCTTGAAAAATTCTCCCCTTAAATTTGCTGCAGTAAGCCTACTTTCTGTGTAGTTTTTCATAGTAACTAAAGTAAAATTCCGGTTGCCAGCGCTTGAAGCACATGAAGCAACACGTAGATTGAAAATATTCTGCTTGTAATCATTCCCTGTTTCACCACACTCCAGCTATAATTAATACTCTTCTACCGTGCTTTTGTCATCCCTCAATGAGAACAAGTACGATGTTTATTAATCATAATAACAACTATAATCTTACTTACGGCCGGCTAGTTAAAACACTCTCAAAAGCCCTTTCATAATTGTAGAAGCAAAGCTCATATAATCAGGATTCAACAACGTTCCATAGGTAAAGGCCTTATCCAAAATGTTACCTTTTAATATACCATTTTTGACAGAAAAGGTAGTCCTTTTCGTATACCTTCCATTGACAAATGGTACCCCTATCTCATACCTACTATCAGTTAGTCTTCTTGCGTAGCGTTTAATAAATTAAATTGATACGGCCGTAAGATGCGTCGGCTCGAAATATTCAAGTTAAAGCCCCTTCTGAACACCTATAAAAAAGACGATTTTCCCTACCCTTTCATATACTTCAACTCACGAAATCCTTACTCTGGTACATATACCCGAAGCCTTGAAAAGGTACCCCTTTTGGGCGGGGCCTTCCCGTATAGGCATCATGGAAAGTATCTCCACTGGCAATATTTAGGACAAACCTGTGCCTGTAATTGGTCCTTTAAAGTAGCAACTTCATTGTTTTTGGCGTGCAGTTGATTCTGGTACATCGCTAGTTTCTACGCTGCTGCCTTCTCGTTTTCTTCCTTCTCTTGTACAATCGCTTGCAACTGCGATACTTGCTCACGAAGCTGATGAATTATGGTTGCATTAGAAAACGCTGAATCCTCTCCTCCAGCTCTGATAATAGTAAAAATAGAAAGCATCACATAATGGTCGTGAAATGATTTCAAACAGCATTTTGATTGTTTAAAGTGATCACAAGCGGCTTTGCAATCGCTTAGCAATCACAAAGGCGACAGTAGCAAAGAGTTACCAATAAGACGATTTTCGCATCCTTTCAAACATCGAATTGTCACCGGATTTTTCCAAATTGTTCAATATGTCAAATGCAGGTGACTTTACCAAGAGTAGAATTCCTTAACGAATGTTCAGCTTACGGTTTAACACCCCATGAAACGTTGCTTTAGAGAATGTCACGTTGTTGTCGTGCAGTAAGCCGTGGGCGGCTACAAACGTACCAAAACGTTTGATAAACCTGACGAGTTGTTTTTTTTCACTGGGTTTTCTTAAGGAGAGGAGACTCTAGTTCATTGTGTTAATGCGCTATGAAACTTAACGTTAGCAAAGAAATCACTTGTGAATGACAAACTTACAATTTCTTGTCAAACATTATGCACTCTAAGCATTATATCAAACGTTGCAAACAACTTTAAATAACTGTAAGGCTAATTAGTTTTAAAAACCTAGAATTCCAGTCCGTTTCAACCTTCTTAAACTTTGTCCATCCGAGCCTTCTTTTACATTTGCCTTGTTACTTGTACCTTATTTTAATGTTTTGAGGGGTTATCTTTAATGTTTCACTCAATTTGGTGGAATAAATTTTGTTGCTCAGCTCCTTTAAAGTGGCTTATGCTTTGTTGGATCCCTAAAGAAGACCATACTCGATCCAACACAGTCTGACGGAGTTTTAGATTTTTGATGCAGGTGCTTCTTTGCGCACCAACCTGAGCAACACCTTTACAAGAATGAATATTAAATGTCATTCTTTCCGTCTTTCGCACCCTACGTGAAAGCTGAAAATCTGCAATTTCCAACCCTAAGCGAGACCGCAATTACCCGATTCATTTCCATTAAGGAGTCCCTTGCAGCACTTCTACATGTAATTTCATGACTTAGGAGTTTGATGTTGCTTTGTTAGTGACCTCAGAATTAACCATTTTTTGCCGAATCATGGCTCAAATCAAAAGAGAATAATTCTGGAATCTAGCGACCGTACACATGGTACACAGGCAGTAGTCAATGTGGTAGGAATAGTGTCTCCTGTTATAATAGAAACCGCGTTTCAATACAAGTAAAATGTTTAAAGAAGGACTCCAAAAGGCAATTTGTATTTTGCTCAAAACCAGTCACTTTATTGGTGACTAGAACGACACACCAGAATTAGAAACAAAAGATGTGTCATTAAGGTATGCGTCACTGAATGTCAAATGCGGATACTAATTCGACAAAAGCGACGTTAGCTGTTTTTGGTCTTTTTCATTGCCAAGTTGTATCAGTTGTTAGTTACTTCATTGACTGCAAAGAACCACTTTCAACCTGACAAGATTACATGACCATGGTTTCTACGTTTTCAACAAATTTGTAAAGGTTATTCAGAACAAATTGCAATAAAATCTTTATGAAGGCGGATCACTCACTGTCTAGCCTGTTCTTGGCTCTCAGATCATTGCACTATCAGATGGTAGGGATGACGCGTAAGTGAAAGGCGCACGAAAATGATGAGCGCATGATCTGGAAAAAGGAGGTTACCTCCCGTTTGATTTTCGCATTCGCGCTTTGTCACGGACCCGACCATCTCGGAGCCTGGAACAAGCTAACCACTGTCTTAAGTGGACATTAACAAGAGCAAATGTACCTGAAACTGCCACTTGACTGCAGAGCTCCTTTCAGATCAACAACCTCATCTCTCAGAGCTGCAATGACGCCATCTTTACGATGACACTCTGCTTCGTATGAAGCTAGTCGGCTGAGTTCATCACCCATGCGTAACAGACGTTCCTCCTGGAGAAAATAAAAATAAAAACAAAAACAAACTGTAACACAAGATAGTCAAGATAAGGATAAGATTTGGAAAGTTGTGACACAACAATTTCTGCGGGTATTTAGTCGGAAAAGTAAGCAGACAAAATTGATTCAATTTTTTACACTAAAATGGAGAACCCTATACGCTGTAAAAAGGATAAATTTCAAGGTAAAAAAAGGGTCCATGCTAAGCCTTTGTCCTGAAAAATATTCAGTATGCATTGTGGCTTCCATAATGCACCAAGCTGAAGCAATTACGAAATACATTACTAACATTATTATGGTCCTTACTTGACACCATCACCTGACCAGCAGTATGCAGTCGAAACAAAGCAATCAATGACAAAGACTTTTGTGAGACAATTTTAAACGATTAATAAGCCTACCAGGTAACATGATATTTCTATAGCATCCGTGCCCTCCCCAAAAACCATTCCAAATACCTCATAGCTCTACACAAGGACTTTGCTTCCAGGAGGGAGGGGGGGTGTACTGAACAAGTGTTTATACGGGGAGGCTCCACTTCGAAGTCAAACCCCTTGCGTTTTATATACCATTTTTCACGAAAAAGGTACCCCTTTCGTATACCCCCTATTGACAAATGGTATCCCTTTCACAAACTTTGTTTAGAAGTTTGCATCCCCAACAGAACGTTTTCTCGACTTTATAAAGGCATAAAGTTCATCTGTTAGATCTTTGGGGCCCTTTTACAGACCCAAATGACAGATTTCTCTACCCTTTAATACACATCAACGAGTGAAATCCCTACCCTTTCATATACCTGATGGCTGAAAAAGATACCCCTTTCACGTGGAGCCTCCCTTTATAGGCAATCATAGGGAGTACATCCCGCCAAGCTTGGCTCCCCAGCTTACATACCATCAACCCCCCTAGACGGTTTTGAGACAACAAATTAATTTCACTGCAGCTCAAAGAAGCTTACCAGATCTTGAATGCTTTGCTCCCCTGTTGTCTGCACTGGACCATTAATCCATCCACCTGTAAATTCAGGAGACAATAAACATGAAAGTCTCAGCATTATTATCAGGGGGGACTGGAGGGGGTGCTAAACTTCCTCCCTCCCATACCTTGCATTACTGGCCCCTGCCCCTTTTTTCTTGCCTTCCTCCCCCAGTGGGGTATTTCTGGGAAATCTTGGTGGGGATGTGCCACCCGGTTCTTAAAATCCTGATCTTATTTCAGACAAAAACTTTCATTATCCACACCTCTTTTCAGACCTAAAATTACTTACATTTGTTTAAAATCCATTTCAAATTCGCATGTTATCTTGCTTTCTTGTTCATTTGGAATTAAAATGACAAATACGTTTATACACTCCCGTAGTTCCCTTGAAAACCATTCCTGGTTCCAGACCAAAATGTGCAAAGTCTATACCCTTTTTCAGACTGAAACGGCCCAATAACCCTCCCCTTTGAGGCAGTACATACCTATATGGCTTTTAAAAGGGAGTACCATCCCCAGGGCTTCCTCCCTTAATAGACTTTTTTCAATTGCAAAATATTACACGCAAGCTCTGACTTCCAGCAGTTTTAGAACTCCCACCACTCATATCCCTCCTGCAGCCTATCCTTCTTGGCTCCCTACCCCCCCCCCCCACTCATATCCTTCCTGCTGCCTATCCTTCTGGGCTCCCTACCCCCCCCCCCCACTCATATCCCTCCTGCAGTCTATCCTTCCCTACCCCCCCCCCCCCCACTCACATCCCTCCTGCAGCCCATCCTTTTGGGCTCTCTAACCCCCGTCCTCTCCCGCCTATGAATGCTTTAGAGGAAAGTAACACAGAGATTTTGCAGTGCCCTTAATGTTAGCATACAATGTTAAAGAAACATAAGTAAGAACTACTACTACTACTGCTTCTACTGCATACATGTAATTGCCCTTATTCCATGCTATGTCTTTTTGTTAAAATTCTCACATTCATATGGTTTAGTCTGAGTGTAGTAAAAGCTACCAAAAAATTGCTGCAAGGATTTCATTTTAAAAATGGTCTTAAATGAAACCATGAAAACCCACTGCAAATAAAGCAAATAAGCAACCAAAATAAACAAATCTTTGTAACTTTAACTCCAGCAGAACTGCAGACTGGCCAGACTAGTCCAGTCATATTCAGAAATTCATTTTCATTTTCAATCAAAAATGTCCAACTTGATTAGTCTATTCCTAATTAATAGTATACAGGGCAGTGTACCGTTTTTGGTGAACATTCTCCTGAAAACCCTATTTCCACTCATTTCTTACTTTTGAACTAATCTCCTTAAATTTCTTGCTAACGGAAATGTAATATTCTTCTTTGGCTGCCCAAATTCACTTAAACATTTTTTTAGTTACTCCTTTCCCCTGTCTTTGCACTATCATATAATATTGTATATTATAGTTTTAGGGGGCAATCATTCAATCCCTTCTTCTACAGAAACCACTTAAGTGGCTGTGTTCATTCACTGATATGATCTTAAGAAATTCCGCAATTAACAGGGAAGACCTTGCGAGTACGATGTCAGACGGGAATGCATGGAATAAGATCATTATTCACAGCATCCCAACTGAAAAGGCTGGATGATAATAATGATGATAATGATGATGATAGTTACCTCTAGCAACAGGAGGACCAGGTATCCTTTCTCTGCCAGCAGAGCTGGGTCGAGTCCTGGTAGCACCAGCACTTGTTGGGCGAGATCTCAGAGGAGGGTGCGGCATAACATTAGACTGAAAAACAACCACACTACAATAAGCAAATCCTACCACAGAGTTAAGAATACTTGTGGGAGAACCTAGTTTAATGGCCTTATAGAGCATGGTCTAGTAACCAGAAGATCATAGTTTCTACTCCTTGCTCCTTGGGAGCACTCAGATTTTTTTCAGAGCTGCCTGTGTCACTTAGTAAATAAACACCTCTTGACTGTATATTTGTTACAACTAGGTGAAAATTAAATTCAGGATAAAATTTTAACCTAGGTTGGTTCTCAGTTTTCTCTGTCTCCTAGCCCTCTAATACATGAATAATTAGGGTTCAGAGACAAGGAAAACTGAGAATCAACCTTTTACCTGAATTTAATTTTGACCTGTACCATATATGCCAGGCCCCGAATTCGCCATCACATTTCTATCACATATCAATATTCTAGTCAAAGCAGTATGGAATGTTTGTCACATGAACCTGGTTTAGTAGCCTTAGCTCCCAGGAGTCCCATGTAGCTTAGTAGTAGAGCATCTGAACTAATAACTACAAGGTCATTAGGTTTGACTCGTAATGGGAGTACTGGGTTTCTTCTTTCGAGCCTCCCCTGTCACTGATTGAATAATCTACCTCAGCATCTTTTAATTTCAATTTCACCAAATATCTTCACTTGCATGTCAGGCAAATTAAGAAGAGAATTCACTAGCCCCAATCACAAAATCCACCTAAGCCCCAAGTTTTCAGACATGACTTTCGTTGCACACTGCCATTCAGAAAAACTTACTAACCTTTGGCTCAGATGGGCCTCTTACTTCTGATGCTGAGCCACCAGTCCCAGGCAAACTGACTGGTTCAGTGGTCGTATACAGTGGTACACCATCAGTACTCACTGGTGTCACAGTGTTGATATAAGGAAGGGAGGTGACTCCACCTGATGGTAATGTTGCCATTGATGATGACAGAACACGGAGTCTGTATGATTCCCATGGCTTAGACAGACCCAAGGATGGGTAATGAAGTGTTGAGGATGAATCAACAAGAAATTCAAAACCTGCATTTCCTGTTTAGTTGTATGCATGTTAAGGAAGTTGTGTAATTAAATACAAGGTATGCACTAATAAATTCATTTAACTATATAATTTGAGCAAAATATCACATATCATCAACTGAAAAGATACAACTCACTTCGACTCCGACTATGACTTAAGGTTGTTGAAACGTCAGTCACTGTCAACAGCTGAGTCATATTGGGGCATTAATTAGGACTACACTCACCACAGACTTTCTTTTACTGTTGTTGTCATTTTTAAAAGGATACCAAATCCAAACCTTATTACATCACCGGAGGCAAGTCTCACAGCTGCATTCTGTACACGACAATCGTTTACATAAGTACCATGAGCTGAGTTTAGATCTTGAACCACAAAACAACCCTCTGCCTCATTGTATTCTATAACGGCATGCTGCCGCTCCACGTTAGAACACTATATATAAATAAATGAACGAAAAAATAAAGGAAAAAGGTAAACTTGTACTACACTGTAAATTTCATTGCCTTCCATACATGCAACTGGGCACCTGGAAGTTACAATCAGTTGTAACTGTAACCCTCTAAATATGCAGGGAATTATATTGATTACATCTTTCACAAGAAGTTAAGTTTTTGTCATGGCATTTTGGAGGGGGACATGGAGGTTTTTGGTATTTAAAGCTCTTTTTTTAAGCGGTATTTCGATCTGTAATTCAGATTTTTATGTCCAATGCTGGTCAATATTTTAAGACTTTAGACTTAATGCTAAATAATAACTACACAATTTCTGACAGTTAATCTATGATGAAATTGGTAGCGCATCCAGTGACTGGGCTTTTGATCGTTATGCCAATCACGTCGAGGTCTTCTCCTGTTTTCTTGCAACGGCTGATCAGAGGTTGATTGCTGGTACATACATGCTTGAGATAAACAAACACGTGAGATGGATACTACTTTAAGTAAGCGTAACCAATCATAATGCGGTATTGGCATTTCGTCGATTCCTTTCGACATGGCATTGCCAATTTTTTAATGGTATTGCTGAAACACTTGTGAGAGACAGCGATACGAGGGAAATAAGCTCTCTTTAATAAGACAAGAATTGAAGTAACTTAAATATCCTGCTTATTAAATATTTACGTTGACACCTTATGTAACTCTAATCTTGATAATAAACTGAATACAACAATGCATGCTTGGCACTTGTCACACCTCCCCTCTTACAAAAGAGAATAACGCGAATAGAATACATAAACAAACAGCTCAATTTATCCCTCTTAAACTTGTATACCAAAACACTACAAAGTCTTGAAATCTTTTCGTTAGTTTACAACAAAGTCTTGAAATCTTTTCGGGGGCCTTCTTTCTCTCTGCGATCATCAAAGATTAGTTGGCGGCACAGAAGAGGGCACAGGAGATGGATTTTCCTGTCGACCTTGTTCGATGTTGGCACTGACTCAGGAACAGAGGGCACACTTGACTCAGGTACATCAGGTGGAGGCAAATTTCCTCCGGGGGATTCTGCGTTACTGCGACTGGACTGAGGGGTAACAGGCAAATCAAACTGATCAGTAACAGGAGGTTCTCCTGTGCTCAGCAAGTCAAATGGCACGGTGGTTACGACAGTAAACAGCATCACCAGTCTTTACCAGGTAACTGCGCTGACCAGCAAAACCCACGCACTTGGCAGGTGACCAAACTTTCTCACCAGGAAGCCTCACACACACAGACTCACCAAGGTTGATGAACTTTAAAGGCTTCACATGCCGATCATAATAATTCTTTTGGCGCCATTTCCTTACGGCCAACGCACGCACATCACCGTGTAGTGGATAACTTGGTCTTAAAAGAGACTCCGACATTGGCAGAAGTGTACGACATTGATCGACCACTCATCAGGTGCTGCACAGGACTGGTATCTATTACCTCAGGAGGTGTATTTCGAAAGTGAAGTAGAGCTTGACATTCTGACACACTGGTTTCTTTGCATTTCTGAAACAGACGTTTCACTGTCCACAAAGAATTCTCAGCCTTGCCATTTGACTGAGGGTAGCGAGGCGATGTAGTGACATGATTGAAAGACCAACTCTTTGCAAACACTTGAAACTCATTAGAAGAAAACTGCGGCCCATTATCTGTAACCAGGATCTCAGGAATCCCAAAACGCGCAAACATAGTCTTCAACTCATGAACAACAGCTTGCATTGTGGTAGAGCAAAGATGCGCCACTTCGATGTAGTTGCTAAAGTAATTAAAAACAACTAAAAGAGTATGCCCATGCAGTTCACACAGGACAGCGGCTAACTTGGCCCATGGTCTTGGAGCTATTTTGTGTTGAAGAAGCGGTTCCTTAGGTTCGGACGTACGATGAGCCAAACAGATGGCACACTTGGAAACATAATCTTTGACATCAGACGCCATCATAGGCCAAAAGAGGTATTCTCAAACCTGCCACAAACAACCCTCGATACCAATATGGGTCGCATGAGCCAGCGACATTAGTTCCTTGGGCATACAACCTGGAACAACCAAACGCCGGTCCTTGAAAATTAAGTTACCTTGAACGATCAGCTCCTCACGTAGATCAAAATAGGGTTGAAGACACATAGGAATGTCAGACTTTCTCTCAGGCCAGCCACATTGAAAGACAGTGTGCAACTGCCTCAGAACTGGATCATCAGCCGAAACAAGGGTTAACTGTTGCCAACGCTTGTCACTTACAGGTAAGTTAGCTCTGTGGTCAACCTCTTCCAGCCCCCGAAAAAAAGATACGGGAATTGACTTCAGGCAAATAGGCACGGCTTAAAGTGTCTGCAACCAACATCTTCTCTCCTTTCAGGTAAGTGACATCAAGACTGTACTTTTGCAGCCTGAGCAGCATCCTCTGAAGACGCTTGGGGGCTGTACAAAGTTCTTTCTGGAAAATGGACTTGAGGGGATTGTGATCTGTCTGCACTCGAACACAATCACAGCCATAAATGTATGCATAACTTCTCACACGCGAAGACAATCACCAACAACTCCTTCTCTATATGGGCGTAATTTACTTTCTTGTCAGTCAACGTGCGCGACGCATATGCTTCTCTAAATCTTCCAGGGTCTCTCTAAGACATTCGCGGATCGCTACTGGAACTCTGCGAGGAGGATGTTGAACTGGCCTAGCTGACTCATCCAGCACTATGTGATATTCTCCCGCAAGTGCACCCACGCCATCAGCGAAGACACAAGGAAAGCTCTTAATCAGCTGGTCAGCGGAGATCGGGGAACTGGCCGGAACATCATGTATATGAACTTCACCATAAGACTCCTGTGGTCGGTTTAACTGGTCCTTGTCTAGATATTGGATAATGTTCATTCCCAGGCACACTTTCCTGCCAAGAATAGGTCTGACTTTCTTGCTGTC
This sequence comes from Porites cylindrica, assembly GCA_964035525.1. Lineage (NCBI taxonomy): Eukaryota > Metazoa > Cnidaria > Anthozoa > Scleractinia > Poritidae > Porites > Porites cylindrica. The sequence continues at coordinate 49,003,934 of OZ037775.1, forward strand.
AACCAAATTGCAGTCAAGCAGGCATCTGAAATCTCTACGCCATACACGTAAATGACCTGCCCCGAGGATAGGAATTGAAGAACCACCATACGAAATTATCGCCATATTAACAGGGGTCACATTGCACAAATCAACATCCTTAGTGGTTTTCTTGTATAGATGCAAAGGGATAACATTGCACTGAGCTCCGGTATCGGGCTGAAAACGAAGATAATTTGCAGATTCTAACTTCAGCGTTACCAGTTGAGAATCATCCAACGTTTCATTCCTTCCACTCCAAAAACTTCGTCTGAAAGCTCATCTTTGAAACAATACACAGGATGCGTGCGAGTCGTGGGCATTGGCGCATGTCCAAAACATACACTCGCGAAATGATTTTTCTTGCCACACTTATTGCAGCTCCTTCCAAAAGCTTGACAGTTCTCACGCTTTGCTAAGTCATGCTCACATCCACAAAATTCACAACTATTACGCGTTAGCATTTCTTGAGCCATGACTGTGCCTACGTTTCCCCCTTTTAGGCTTTTTTAGACACAGCATTCACATTTCCGGCATCTGCAACGCTTAAACTGGCATCGCCGACAACCCTCATCTGCTGTACCATGCAGGTCTCGTGAGAACGACAAATCTCATCAGTTTTCTCCAATGACAAATTCTTCTCATGAAGAAGCCTCTCACAAACCTTTGAATCGCGAATTCCAAAAACGAGCTTGTCACGTAAAATCTGATTGGGGGTTAAATCGATTCGAACTCGCATCTTTCCACTAACTGTCGAAGAGCCTTCTGATAGTGATCGTAAGACTCTCCTGATTCTTGCATTCTAGAATAAAACTTATATCTTTCAAAAGGCACATTTTTAAGTGGCCGATAGTACACTGCAAACTTTTGTAACACAGGCTGAATCTTGTTTTGGTAGGTGTCACTCGCCCAATCTGTAAACATAGCGAAAACTTTCTGCACTTCAGCTCCGACATACAGAAAGGAATGTTGCAACTTGTATGGCTTCGGGTTCCTGATGCAACTTCATGGCAATCGAGTAATTCTTCCAAGCTTGCTCAAACTCCTTCCACTTTTCTGCTGCGTTTGAATCATGAATATCAAGCGGTGGAGGTGGTGGTAAAGCAAACAAAGCACCTCTAACATTCGACGTATCTACAGACGAATTCGGCAATGCACCAGCCCCTAAATTGCCTCCCAGCATCGCAAGTAAAAAGTAAAACACGTAGGTTCGCTACAATATTCCTGACATCATGAAACACTTACGAGAGACAGCGATATGAGGGAAATAAAAAAGCTCTCTATAATAAGACAAGAAGTAACTTAAATATCCTGCTTATTAAATATCCACATTGACACCTTACGTAACCCTAATCTTAATAATAAATACAACAATGCACGCTTGGCACTCGTCACAAGTGCAGAATTGTCCCCCTCCTTTTGTGCCATGATGGATATATGGACATTCCCGATTTTCATATTTATTTCCTTATCACACAACAATCCATTTGTGAGTAATGCACCCTCATTACAGATTATTAATATTATTGTTGTTGTTGTCTACTTATAAGCGATCTTAACATTCTCTCATTTAAACAGTGAGTGACAAAACTTTAGGCAAAGATGGTTTTTAAGGCATTAAGTGGTCTGCTGCCTAGCTACATGGCAGAGACATTTTTAAGATTCAGTGCAAAAGAAATTTAAAGTTGCCCAGAATTAAACCAGCATCGGACAGCGGGTCATTTGTGTTCAGTGCTGCAAGCTTGTGGAACAGACTTCCCGAGCAGTTGAAAGACTCTACCTTGACATCTTTGAAAAGCAAACTTAAGCGAATTGAAGTTTGCAAATTGTAATGGACAATCCTTAGCAATTCCTTAGTTCGTTTATCTTAAAATTTTCACCTATAAATCATAGCTTCGTTTATCTTAAAATTTTCACCTATAAATCATAGCTTCTTGACTGATTATTGCATTTTTTTTTCTGAGGGCCATGTGTACATTATCGAGAGATATTAAGTGCTACCCTCGAAAAAAAAGTTCTATTTTTACTATTATTATTATTAGGTGAAACCTGGTTAGTAAACACTGTAGTTTTATTTTGTTACCTGACCCTAACCATGCAGTTAGCATACAGAGAAAATTCTTTAGTTTAACCTGAGAATAGATTTTATGTGCAATGAAAAATTCCAACCTCTGTAATATGACAATAGATTCTGTCCCTTTGGTGTCCATATCAAGGAGGTTTCACCGAATCATGTGATGTAAACTAAATAACTGGTCAAGTTAGGACTAGGTTGGTTAGATTTTGAAGTGGGAAATAAATGAATTGAATTGAAGTTGAAAATTCTTGCCATCTTTAATAAGAGCTCTTGAAAGAAGTACTGTACTGTGAATTGATATTGAAGATTTAAGTGGTGTTTCCAATCGTGTGTAATTAGTATCCGAGGCGTATTTCAACAACAATCGGAGCAACCAAATGCTACGCTTCAATGTGATCAAAGACCCTAGAGAAAATTTAACACGTATATCGAGGTGGTTCACAGCTATTGAAAAAAAATTACTATGGAAGTTTGTTTGAAGACAATTTCGAACCTTATATCTGTTTAACTAAGTTAATTAGCAGCTTAAAATTGCGACTCAGTGACCTGTGTAGTTATTCAAGAGCGAAGAAAACGAAGCTTACTTTTTCGAAACTTTTGCTAAGTGTACTGACAGATTCAGTCAATAAATAAGACGGTTGTAGTTTCTTAGAAGTTATCACTGCTCTATCGGTATGTCTCGACATTATTCTAATTTTGAAAAACTAACAGAGATCATAATAATTATTTAGCTAATCGTTACTAACCTGAATAATCACATCGCTAGCGCTGCCTTCACATCCTATTGTTGTGATTGGGTTCCGGAGTTGGTGTAGACAGCTTCCATCTCGTGAACGAAGACACGCTTTCATTGAAGCACTAAAAATCTTATCATACACCGCTAAAATACTTCCTTGATTGTAATAAAATTAGATTCAGAACGATTATAAACATTCGATCGTTCTTGATAGCATTCCAAAATGGCAGAAAAGAAACGGGTCAAAAATAGGGTAGGCTACCACGGTGAGTTTTGGCTATAGGGTGTCACAAATGCGTACGATATAACCATGGCTATAGGGTGTCACAAATGCATACGATATAACCATGTCAAGATTCCCATATTTCTTTACACTATAAACAGTCTTGAAATTACTTAAATGTCTTTCTCGTTTATCGCCGACGTTTGAACGCAATTATGCATTTAAGCGAAGCTTGAAAATAATGTTTTAAGTAAATGGTTATTTTTAGCGTAAAATCGATTTACTTTCACCATGGAACTGTTCAAGGTTAATTTGCTTATTTCACCATAAATAAAGAAATGAAAGGAGATGTACAATATTGTTACTTTTTTGCCGAAGTTTTTCTGCAACATCCTGTATCTAAAACACGTAATAAATATAAATAACTATGTTATGAGCAAACCATTCGGTTCAGGATTAAAAACCCGGCGATTTGCGGAAAGTTAAACTAGGACTGTATTAGTGATGGCCTAACCGAAGAGGACAATAAATTCTTATTGGTGTTGCGCAGCAAAGCGAAAATGATTAAACGATGATTTTCTGTTTCTGTCTGTCATTAGAAACGTAAGCTTTGCCACTTTTCTGTTCGGCTAGTACCTGAGAGTTATACCCATGAGTTCACGATTTATTCCACGTTTTTTTTTAACAATAAACAGGGGCACCCAACGACAATTTTCGGAAAATTATCTGTTCGGAATACGATTTGAGATCTAGAATTTTCGGATCATTTTTTGTAAGATTTGCTGCTTGCCTGCCTCTCCTAGGATTTTCGAACATCTAAAAAATGGTATAATTGCCCATTTTGAACGAATTTTTACCCTAAAAAGGTCACCTAGAATTTTTGGAAGCCTTGTTTCTGGCTGAAATTTTCGAAAAGGTAAGGTTTGATCCCTATAATTTTCGGATCACTAGACTCTCAGCTAAGAAATCCGAACAGATGAAAATTTTTTAGGGGATAAAAAATATGCCTTTATCTACCGTTTAAATACTAAAATACGTTCAAAAATGCCACGTTTACATGGTTTTGAACTACATTCTCGTTGGGTGCCCCTGAATAAATAGCTGTATATGTTGATGAAAAAGTAAGCCGCTTACAGGGTAAGACTCCTTACTGTAAACCTGTATGGAAACCAAGAAACTTATATGTGGACACCGTCACTAGCAACTGGACAGTTTTCAACCAACACATTTCACCATACACATTCGAATGGTCACAGCCGCGGCCCTTTATTGGCAATTTCCCTCAACCTATTTAAATGGCTGCTCAGTTCAGTAAGCGGTAACCATGAGTTGGCCAGTGGCCCCGAATAAGAACCTTTTCCTGCGATAATGTCATTGTTGTAAGCTACTATTCCTTAAAAGGTTTTAAGTTCCATTTTGTGGACATGAACGTTGTGGGTTGCTGTTTAATTCCTTAATTGCTGATGCTACTTAATGGCAACTAAACAAACTTGGTTTTGGGAAGCCAAGTCCCAGCGAGATCTCTTGAATTATTCAAAGGGTCTTAGACACCTTATAGCGGACAATTTTCAAGTTTACACCTCTGCCTAAAGTGCCCTGCTGCCATAACAATAGTGATCGTTTTTATTACATATTTCACCACAGCAAGTATTCTTTAGAATTACTCTTCCAGGTTTCATTGATTACCTGGTTCTACTGTTTACTTGAAAGACTTTTCCATGTTGAATAACTTCATGAAGAAGTTGAGGCATCGCAGTCGAGCTGGTCCGTTATGAGCTGTCTATGTACCTTTTTCCGTCCACGCCAGCTGGCAATAAGTCACGGGTCACCGTTTATCGGCTTTTCATTACTAACACGAACATGCAATGATTGCTTAACCAAACGCTTTTTCCGGGTTGTCCGTGAAAGTATGCAATGGCTTATGGTAAGTAAAAGCTAGCCTTCAAGGTAACTGATGAGTTCATTGCAGTAGCAGTATAGGGCACAAATGTAAAGCAGAGACAAGTTTAATAAAGTTTGGTCAGCAAATGTAATAATGTAACAAGTGTAATAAGGTTTGGTCACAATAATGTCACAAGGGTACCTAGGGTAAATTCTCTTCACACAATCATCTTAAAACATTTGTTAAAAGGGCCGAAAAAATGAATGGGTACACGTAAAATATGCCCAGTGGTGAAGAATGGACACTTTCGAAACATATTTCACCATACATGCTTTTTATGTGATCTTCTGACTCCATCAAAGATTCTTGTCCTTTAAACAGGTTTGGTACACTTAGGAGACTTACTTGTAAGAGGCTAAGAAGTTCATAGCTGTTCTTAATTCATTGGAGTTAGTTTTCGATCATTCTAGATGGTAGCTCGTTTCAGTAAGGCGAGGCCCTAAAGTGCCTCGTAGGGAACACCACGAGTTCAAAAATTATACGGCATAATTCTTGAACTCGTGGAGTTCCCTACAAGGCACTGTTAAAGGTTCTCAACATGCCGTGGACATGTTATGTAAATCTTTGATTGGTGATGTTATCTAAGAGAGGTTTAAGTGCCAAATAAAAAAAAATTACTACATTTGAATGTAAATAAGGTCAATTCTCGTGGAAATATGTTTTTTTAGGAAAATCGAGAAGATAGCTTTGTTAGCAGCTCGAACGTTTGACCCATAGGCGTACGGGCCGGAGGGCCGAGGGGGGCTGCAGCCCCCACCCCAAATTTTGGGCAACTCAGATTTTTTGGGCAGCAAGAGAAAATTTGGGCAAAGCCTGTTTTTAAAGACGTCTCCATGTTTATTTAATTATTTTGAAGACCTGAATATTAACCTGAAGTCGGCGTGATAATCCAGTTACATTCACACGAGACAGTAATCGCCTAACATGTGATGAGTAATTTACATATTTATTTTTTTTGTTATTGTTGGGCACGGTACTACACTGGGCTAGCTGGAATGCGCTATCCAGTCGCATAACTTTCTAGAATCATCTCCACTCGAAGAACAGGGTGGGTCTGAAGACGGAGGAGTGGCTGACTAATTCTCAGTTTGAATTACGAGAAGAATCTTAATTCTTTTAAAAAATCTATCGCTAATTTGTTAAAGTAGACCGAAATGTTTAAAAAACCGCTAAGAAGAGCGCACTAATCAAATCCTTCTTTCTAGCAATCGAGCAGAGCTATGTCCACGATCTTTCACACACGTGAAAACTACTATGAGGTGAAATTGTATGTCAAAAGCGCTTCGTTTTCTACAGATAACGGCCAAACCTCACGATTTTCCTTTTCTTACCGTATTTTTAACGGTAAAAACTTCATCGCAAACTATCTCGATAAAGCTCTTACATATTTTGCTTAAACTTTGCAAACATTCAGAAGACCGTATTGGCGAAAAAAGCTCCTGTGAACGATTTTGTAAGGTTCCCAGTGCCGAGAATTTATAATTTTGCTGAAGTAAAATAGTTAATGGCGTGATTTCGATGCTATGAAAACTCCAATGTCATTGCAACCCTGATCATGACAAATTTTCATCTACTGTGGTGGCAATTTTTCCTAATGGTTGTTTATGGCGACGTAGTTTATGCTCAAACTTGGCATTGACCCTGAAAAACTGTATCGAACACCTTCATAAGCCCGTACGGCCTATGTTGTTGCAATATGGTCCTCGTTTCTTTTCGACTCTTTTGTAAAAATTTGGGACACTTGCGAAAATTTTTTGGGCAAATGGCTTACCCCCCCCCCCCCCCCCCCCCCTGGCAAAAAATTTCCCGTACGCCTATGGTTTGACTCGTTGTCAAAGGAACCATAACGTTCAACAGACAGTCACTATTCTTTTCTACCACTGAGTATCATCTTCGGGCCTTATTCGTTCCCGAAGCCACCCTTCTTGGTGTATGAAGTTTTAATTTAAATCTACTTCAAGCTTACAGAAAGGTAAACATCGCTGGTGATTAGGTGTCGAAATCGTTAGTTTTTCTTTTTATCAGTAGATTTCTTTTTACAGTTTTTTATCCTGGAAAGAATGTCGACACACGCACGTCAACGTTATATGCGGATAAAAAGTACACGCACCAAAACAAGTTTCAGATTATTTTACCTTGCAATAACAAATGATTCAATAAAAGGTGAGTGAAAGTCAAAAACGATATTCCACTAACCACACCTGTAAAAACGCCTTTTCCGTTATTACGAACAAACTTAAAAGGATTATTTTCGCTTAGTTTTCGTCAAGAATTCACCAAAGGTTTATAAACAAAGAAGAACTAGTCGAAACACGAATTTAAGAAAATGGAGGTGAGACGTTTGACTTGTTGTTGTCTGGTAAGGACCTCGAACAACATTCAAGTGACTGTTCTTTTTTACAACTAGTTATCATCTTCGGCACCGGTCTTATTTTTTGGATACTTCGTCGTTGTATGGGGATAAAAATAAAATACCCCAAAGCAACAAATTATCCGAACCATGAACTTTTAAAGAAAAATATAAAGAATAAATGGTAAAAGAGGGTCAATAACGAGATTCTACTAACCACGCGAAATGAAAAGCCTCTCCCATTATTAGGAAGTAGTTTAAAGAAAATGATTTTACGAGGTTTAACTAAAGATGTTGCTAGATTTACAGTAGATGTATATAAATTCATATCTGGTAGTGGAAACATGGTTTTTAGAAAAATCGAAAAGGAAGATTTGTAACTGAGGAGCTCTAACGTTTGACTCGTTGTTGTCAGAGTAAGCACAGCGGTCAAGAGACTATTCTTTTCTACCACCAATATATGCGGATAAAAAGTACTCGCATCAAAGCAAGTTCAAACTTCTTTTACCTTGTAATAACAAATAAACTAAAATATGGATTGATTTACACAGAATAATTCAATGAATGGTGAAGGAGGATCATAAACGAGGTTCTACTAACCATGTCAATTAAAAAGCCTTTTCCGTTATTAGTAACAAATTTAAATGGGTTATTTTCAAAGATTTCGTTAAGAATTCACCAAACGTATACAAAAGAGAAATGCTTCTCGTAACACGATTTTTCAGAAAATGGAGGAGCTCAGACGTTTGACTTGTTGAAACAATTTGAGTAGAATAGAACTGACTGTTCTATTTTACCAGCAGTCATGATCTTTAACCGTTCGTATTCTTCTCAGAAGGAAACCGTCTTTGTCTATTAAGAATTTTTAATGTTTATTCTCATCCATACAATCCGCAATAATCTTTCTGTTAAAGATTACTGAAAGCTAAAAACTCGTGGTAAATAGGTTACTTTCGTAAATGTTTTTAACTTATTCATTGACTTTAAAATACTCGGTCATGTTTTCTAGAAAACACCATTTTCAAAGGCGTCATTTTTTAATACTTTCAAAGTTTGACAAACGATAATTCGTTGCTAGTACTCTCTAGGTTGGATCCCGCTTTAGTCATAGCGGCGTAAAATATAGCTTGTCCTCAACTTAACAGAGGCACTTTGATTTCCCTTTATGCTGTGTCAGTGATGTTGGAAAGAGTGTGGACCCTTTTACCACAGTTTTCAGCTGATGCCAAGGTCACGCATGCACAAGACATCTCTTCCGTTATAGCAACAAATAAGCTGAAAAGTAAAGTTCTAAAGCCTAGAATAATACAATGAATGGTAAAAACTTAAGAATAATTGAATGAATGGTAAAAGAGGGTCAAAAAGGTGCCTTTACGTACCGCGTGCAACGAAAAGCCTTTCCCATTAGTAAAAAAGGAGTTTAGCAAATTGATCTTTCACAGTTTAGCCTAAAACATTACTACATTTGAATTTGAATAAGGTCAATTCTCGTGGAAATATGTTGTTTAGAAACATCGAGAAGACAGCTTTGTAAGCAGCTCTAACGTTTGACTCGTTGTTGCCAAAGGAACCACAACGTTCAACAGACAGTCACTATTCTTTTCTACCACCAAGTATCATCTTAGGGCCTTATTCTTTTCCGAAGCCACCCTTCTTGGTGTATAAAGTTTTAATTTAAATCTACTTCAAGCTTACAGAAAGGTAAACATCGGTGGTGATTGGGCCGTGTCGAAATCGTTAGTTTTTCTTTTTATCAGTAGATTTCTTTTTATAGTTTTTTATCCTGGAAAGAATGTCGACACACCCACGTCAACGTTATATGCGGATAAAAAGTACACGCACCAAAACAAGTTTAAGATTATTTTACCTTGCAATAACAAATAAGCTGAAATATCATTGTTTTACAGAGTGATTCAATAAAAGGTGAGTGAAAGTCAAAAACGACATTCCACTAACCACACCTGTTAAAACGCCTTTTCCGTTATTACGAACAAACTGAAAAGGATTATTTTCGCTTAGTTTTCGTCAAGAATTCACCAAAGGTTTATAAACAAAGAAGAACTAGTCGAAACACGAATTTAAGAAAATGGAGGTGAGACGTTTGACTTGTTGTTGTCTGGTAAGGACCTCGAACAACATTCAAGTGACTGTTCTTTTTTACAACTAGTTATCATCTTCGGCACCGGTCTTATTTTTTGGATACTTCGTCGTTGTATGGGGATAAAAATAAAATACCCCAAAGCAACAAATTATCCGAACCATGAACTTTTAAAGAAAAATATAAAGAATAAATGGTAAAAGAGGGTCAATAACGAGATTCTACTAACCACGCGAAATGAAAAGTCTCTCCCATTATTAGGAAGTAGTTTAAAGAAAATGATTTTACGAGGTTTAACTAAAGATGTTGCTAGATTTACAGTAGATGTATGTAAATTCATATCTGGTAGTGGAAACATGGTTTTTAGGAAAATCGAAAAGAAAGATTTGTAACTGAGGATCTCTAACGTTTGACTCGTTGTTGTCAGAGTAAACACAGCGGTCAAGAGACTATTCTTTTCTACCACCAATATATGCGGATAAAAAGTACTCGCATCAAAGCAAGTTCAAACTTCTTTTACCTTGTAATAACAAATAAACTAAAATATGGATTGATTTACACAGAATAATTCAATAATGGTGAAGGAGGATCATAAACGAGGTTCTACTAACCACGTCCATCAAAAAGCCTTTTCCGTTATTAGTAACAAATTTAAATGGGTTATTTTCAAAGATTTCGCTAAGAATTCACCAAAAGTAAACAAAAGAGAAATGCTTCTCGTAACACGGTTTTTCAGAAAATGGAGGAGCTCAGACGTTTGACTCGTTGAAACAGTTTGAGTAGAATAGGAAAACAGCATTCAATTGACTGTTCTATTTTACCCGTAGTCATGATCTTTAACCGTTCGTATTCTTCTCCGAAGGAAACCGCCTTTGTGTATTAAGAATTTTTAATGTTTATTCTCATCCATGCAATCAACAGTCTTTCTGTTAAAGATTACAGAAAGCTAAATTACAGAAAGCTAAAAACTGGTGGTAAATAGGTTAATTTCCAAAATGTTAATTTTCTTAATCATTGGCTTTAAAATACTCGATCATGTTGAAAAAAGAAATTCTTTCCAGAAAACCGGCACCATTTTTAAAGGCATCATTTTTTTATACTTTCAAACAACGACATGCTATAATTCCTCGCTAGTACTCTCTAGGTTGGATCCCGCTTTAGTCAAAGCGGCGTACAATATTGCTTGTCCTCAACTTAACGGAGACACTTTAATTTCCTCTATGCTTTGCTATTGATGTTGGAAAGAGTGTGGACCCTTTTACAACGGTTTTCAGCTGATGCCAAGGTCACGCATGCACAAGACATCTCTTCCGTTATAGCAACAAATAAGCTGAAAAGTAAAGTTCTATAAAATAATACAATGAATGGTAAAAACTTAAGAATAATTTGATGAATGGTAAAAGAGGGTCAATAAGGTGTCTCTACGTACCGCGCTTAACGAAAAGTCTTTGCCATTAATAAAAAAGGAGTTTAGCAAATTGATCTTTCACAGTTTAGCCTAAAAAATTGCTACATTTGAATGTGAATAAGGTCAATTCTCGTCGAAATATGTTTTTTGGGAAAACCGAGAAGATAGCTTTGTAAGCACCTCGAACTTTTGACTGGTTGTTGTCAAAGGAAGCACAACGTTCAACAGACAGTGACTATTCTTTTCTACCACCGAGTATCATCTTAGGGCCTTATTCTTTCCCGAAGCCACCCTTCTTGGTGTATGAAGTTTTTATTTAAATTTACTTGGAGCTTACAGAAAGCTAAACATCGGTGCTGATTAGGTGTCGAAATCGTTAGGTTTTCTTTTTATTACTAGATTTCTTTTCACAGTTTCCAACCCTGGAAAGAATGTCCACACTCCCACGTCAACGTTATATGCGGATTAAAAGTACACGCATCAAAGTTCGACTTCTTTTACCTTGCAATAACAAATAAACTAAAATATGGATTGATTTACACAGAATAATTCAATGAATGGTGAAGGAGGATCATAAACTAGGTTTTACTAACCAAGTCAAGTCAAGTCAATTTTTATTTAAAATCACACAGAATAATTATAATTAATACAAATTAGTGCTTTAAAATATAAAATCGAGAGATTGTGAAGGGAAAGAAAATTTCAATTGTAGGTTCATTGTGCAGAGTTTGGGGACACCTAAATAGTTCGTGGAACTAACCGAGTAGGTGACCCAAACAAGAATATGAGTATAAGGAATATAGATGTAAAATAGTTGTTTTGGATAAAAAGTATTACTTCATTAATTAAATAGTAGTTAAGATAATATGATCGTAAAACTGATTAGGAATCAATAATAGTATTATAACCATCAATCAAAGAATTTTTGATATGTTGACGAAAACTGGAAAACGGCTTGATTTTCTTAACATCAATAGATAAAGAATTCCAAAGTTTTGGACCAGTGTAACCGAGAGAACGAACGCCGTATTGAGTGGTATGAACAGATTTAACAAACAGATTATCAATCTGTGATTGACGTGTATTATATGAATGAATTGAAGATACTGTGTTAAAATAATTAACAAAACAAGAAGGGCTTAGTTTATGGTACCACTGATAAACAAAAGAAAGAATTTCAAGATGAATTATATCAGAGAATTTTAGGAGTCTGAGAGACTTCAGCAATGGCTCAGAATGAGATCTAGGGTCGGAAAAAGTCATTATTCGGACGACTCGTTTTTGCAAACTAGTTACTGTTTTTTTGTTAGGTATGTGAGACCCCAAACTTGAATACCATAAGTAAGAAAGCAAAATAAAAAAAAAACCTTTTCGGTTCTTAGTAACAAATGTAAATGGTTATTTTCAAAGATCTCGCTAAGAATTCACCAAACGTACAGAAAAGAGAAATGCTTCTCGTAACACGGTTTTTGCAGAAAATGGAGGAGCTCAGACGTTTGACTCGTTGAAACAGTTTGAGTAGAATGGAAAAACAGCATTCAACTAACTGTTCTATTTTTCCACTGGTTATCATCTTCGACCGTTCGTATTCTTCTCCGAAGGAAACCGTCTTTGTTTATTAAGAATTTTTAATGTTTATTCTCATCCATGCAATTAAGTCTTTCTGTTAAAGATTCCAAAACGCTAAAAACTGGTGGTAGAGAAGATAGTTTTGTAAGGAGCTCAAGTGTTCGACTAGTTGTTGTCAGAAGAAGCACAACGTTCAACAGACTATTCATTTCTACCACCAATTATCAACTTCGGGCCTTATTCTTTTCTGAAGCCACCGTTCTTGATGTATGAAGGTTTTACTTAAATTCATTTTTAGCTTACAGAAAACTAAACACTGGTGGTGAATAGGCTCTCACGTCACCGATAAGTGGGGATAAAAGAACATACATTAATGCAACAAATAAACTGAAATATGAACTTTTAATAAAAGAATAGTAGTTACAATGAACCGCAAAAGAGGGTTAAAAGATTCTACAAACCATGCAAAACGAAAAGCCTTTCCTATTATTATGAGAGTAGTTAATGATAATGATTGTCAATGAAGATTTATCTAATTCCTCACTCTTTAAAAATAGAATCTAGTCTAAACGTGGTTATTTCGAAAACGGAGAAGACGCCTCTGTAAGGAGCTTGGAAGTACGAGTAGTTGTTGTCTAAGGAGAAAGGACGTTCATAGGACGGTGTTTTTTAGGATACAAATGCATACACAATTTTTTTGCCATAGATATTGATATTTATTTTTTCCGTGATTGTCTTCTTTGACCAACTTTCATCTTCCTGCAACAACAACAACAATAACAAATCCGTTATCAACCTCTCTGCTGTATGAAAGTTGAAAAGACGTTTTACTGTTCGAATTTAAGTACAAGTGGAACCTCGATTTAACGAAGTGACAAGGGACAGGGGAAATGTGTTAGTTATTACAAATGGATTGTTCGTTATATCGAACACCTCTACATAACGAATGCTTGGGTAATGTTATATCGAGGTAAAGGTAATAATCCGGATCTGAAAAATTTCTGTTAGTAATAACATTTCAGTCCCGTGCTATACATAGCTACGGCGCTAGAAACTAACAGAACTGTGCAACTACTGTAAAAAGAATTTTATCCTTGTTGGTCTGTTTGGCATTCATCTTTTATCACTTGCTAACATTTATTCGTTGTATTGAAGTAAATTTTTCGTTTCCACTGTAGATTGTGTTCGTTACTTTGTTAAATCTAGGTTCTGCTCCATACATTTCACTGTAATTTTGGCCGGGCTGAAGAAAATCGTTCGTTATACAAGTACAGAGGTTTGTTAAATCGAGTTTTCACTGTTCTAAGGTAATTTGCTGTCAAGTGCACATTTTAATGTTTTATATTTTAATAGGAGTTTTCAAATTAATTCCTGAATACCGTTAAATCTGGCAATGTATCCGGGGGGTACTCCTGGGAATTCTTGGTAGGGGTGTGCCGCCCGGTTTCCCAAATCCTGACCCTATTTCAGACCAAAAAATTTCATTTTCCACACCTGTTTTCAGACCTGGCCTTTAGGCAGAAATTATGTCATCATTACTTAGACTAGATCGCAAACAAAAAAATTCTTCAACTCTATTTCGAATTCGCATAATTTTCCTCCTTTCTTACTCATTTGGAATTGAAACGATAAATACGTTCATACAATCCCTTTGTTCCCTCGAAAACCATACCCGTTTTCAGACCAAAACGGGCAAAGTGTATACCCGTTTTCAGACCAAAACGGCGCAAAAACTCTACCCGATGGGGCGGGACATACCTATATAGCTTATTTATGGACGTACTCCCCCCGAACAATGTATATTTAAAGTTACTTTTGTTTCTAAAATAAACTCATACTTACATTGGCATAAAAAACTTTAAAATCCCTCCAACTAGGGCGTCCTTCGCGCTCCAGGCGAAATTAAGTTTGGTCTTCAATGGGCCCATACTTTTTTAGCCTAGCGGCTGTATGGACCGATTGGGCCGCCCCTGATGATGCCTTTCTTAGGTCTTCGAATGAGATTTCACAAATGTTCTTTTCCTGAAGGAAAAATAAGAAGAAACTTTTCAGGGGACTACATCATTTATTTATCTTGTTAGGAGTAGAGACGATGACGGCGACGGCAAAGAGAACGGCAAAAAAGCAATAGGTTTAGATTGGCAAAACAACAACTCTGCACGTGCATCACGCTTTTTTGTACTTATCTTTACCGTCACTGTACGAGTACGACGTGAAAGGACCAATTTTTAAGTATTTTTTTGATGACGGGGACGGCGAGGCGATAAATGCTACCATCTTTGTCTGAACTCGGGAGTGGCCCCCTCATTTGAACTCCCAACATAAATTCCCTTCTTTGAAGTATCTGGGCGACTTTGAATAATCGCGAAATTGTTTGAAAGGATGCCAAGTCTATTTTTCAGCGACTTTTTCACGGACGTCGCCATTGTCGGATCGTAAGGTCCCTAATATTGTTAAGGGGTCTTTCCATGCTAACGGGTAATTAACCTGTATCTGCTGTTATCAGGTAATTCTAAACGTAAAACCGAAAGCATTTTCTGCGTGATAGATTCTTGTATCAGGGAATGTTCTTCATAGATATACAACTTACTCTAATTCTTCCCCCCCTTGAAATTTTATGGGCCTCCCCCCCCCCAACAAGCTGCGATACATGTATTTCCAGTATAAGTGTATTTCTAGTATAGGTAGCCTGCGAGCAAGCTCTCCTATTTTATACAAGAGTGCCAATTTTTTATAGTTACTTTTACTAGTTTCATTACAATTGACGTTCGACAGATGAGGTACAGTTCTCTCTACTGCTGGGGCATTACGGCGCGTGTAATTTCCGAGATGTATGTAGTTAGGTAACCTAATTTTCATACTGACACTGAGAATATAAAGACCATGCACTGGGCTCGATTACCAGCCGATGAAGAAGATGACAAAATTATATAAATAACGTTTGCGAAGGCTGTACTTCCAGGCGAATTCTTGGAGAGAGTGTGCCTTCCGGTTCTCCATATTATATTTCGGACCAGAAAATGTAAGAACAGACCTCTAAAATCCATACCCGTTTTCAGACCTGGCCTTTATTCATAGCAATTAAATGAAATCCATACAGAAAATGTAACATGTTGGAGATTGATTGCACTTGAAAAAAATTAAAGTTACAGTCAACTTGTGATAAACTCTTTACCTCCAAGGGAAAAAGCAAAAAGGTTCGAGTCGTTGGAAGTTGAGTTATTGCATTTAAAATGATATGAAAAATGGCTTGGAGGGAAACGACAAATTGGTTTGAGTTAGCAAGGGTTAGAGTGATCGAGAGTCAACGGTTTTAAAAATAACCCAACATGGTATTTGAAGACGAAGTTGCCTTGCTGTCAAATTGTTAAATTGAGAGTTCTTTAACAACAATATTTGGATTTAACTACAACGTGTACGATTGCAGCCTGCTCCCTTTGCCATGTCATAAGAAAACAAAAAATACAAGTAAACTAGATAAACAAAAATAACTAACGCCTAGGTGGGTATCAAAGACCCCTTTGTCTCCTAGCCCTACTTATAATATGTATGCTAAGGAAATTGGGAATGAAAACCTATGTTTAATACCACTTTTTAAACAACAACAACAAAAAAAACCTCCTATACCATTATCCTTCTTAAACAGAGGAATATATCCTCACAGCTACTTAAGTTCAGTAAATGTCACTGCGAGGGTCTGTTAAATCATTATTCTGCAAAAACATAATATAGGAAGTAAAACGCCACTTGAGTATATTGCATATCAACATACTATATACAGTGAAACCTGTATTAAGCGGACACCCTCGGGGAATGCTGTAGTGTCCGCTTAATACAGGGTGTCCGCCTAATACAGGTTTTGATAGATAATGTCATATGAGGTGTCAAATGCCATTCAAATGAACAGTGGAAACGTTTAGAACACTCCCAGAGACTATGATGATATACGTTTGCATTAAATTCTTTATTAAAGATGATAGTACCATAAACATAGATTGCAACTCAAATATGAAGAACTGAGATAAGTGAAACAAGCTCTATAGAAACAAAACGAAATAGAAAACAACACTGTACTGTGAAACTAATCAACTGAGTTCGTCAAGTCACGTTTTTTAATGTAAAAATATTAACATTTGTGTGTGGCAATCATTTGCATTTCCGGTGTCTGGCATGTTAAGTGGTAGAATTTAATTACAAGTGTCCGTTTAATACAGGTTGGCAACAATAGAAATGACCATTTCAGGTACTCTCTAAGTGTCTGCGTCCCCTTAATAGAGGTGTCCGCTTAATAAAGGTTTCATTTAAAGTAAATAAGGAAAATAAATTTGGGGACTTCGGCTACTGTCCGCTTAATAGACGGTGTCCGCTTAATACGGTGTCTGCTTAATACAGGTTTCACTGTATTTGATAACTTAAGTTGGATAGAACAATACACCACTAAAGCAGGTTCACAGGTTCACATCCCACTAATGCCTACTTGTACTACAATGTTTGTAACTAATGAGACATTATCGACTCCACCCACCTTCATGTAACATGTTGATGTGAGGTCCTGATGCTGCCACTCTATCACTGTATCCTTTGTTACAGGAACACTGATAGAGCCAATGGACAGCTTCACCACCATGCTCATCTTGAAAGCAACAAGCTCTTCTTTCAAGGGACATGTACTTCTTACTCTGTAATTTTTGGAACATGCAAACAATTTAATACAAGATGTTGTTACACTACATGTAGCTCTGTACAACAGTGTGCTCAATAGGATTCGATGTGAGAATCTACATGTAAATGGCAAAATAAGCGGCTATATAAATCCAAAAAAATTGATCAATGGGTGCTGCATTATATTAAGGACTCTGCGGTATCAAAAAAACAATGAGAGAGAAGTGCTGGCTACTTATGCAAGTTTTTTTTTAAGCTTCACCATGCGTTTGAACTAGTCTCCGGTCCCATAGCATGTTTCATTTCGAAAATACTGCAATTTGAACTTCTGAGTTTTCACAGTGCGTGACACCAAAATAGGAATGCTGTCTCGATGAAAAAAGTCTCTCCTCTTGATTCTTAGCAGTATAACCATTTCAAGTGTATGTTTATGTGCAGGTATGCTAGTTTCCCAGTGAAAAGAAAGCGCTTTTATAGAAAAAGTGAACTCCAGACGTTTTTGTTGATTTCTGGCGGCCATTTGGCCATATTGGTGCACCAAAACAGTACACCAATATGGCATCTCCATACAAAGCTCTACAAAGGTGCATGAAACGTTTCGACAAATAACTCAGAAACTGTGGGCCACAAAGACCTGAAACTTGGATAAATTGTTTATAACATTTCATTTTCTTGGCTTCTTCCACTGGACGGTTTCCAAAGTATTATTTTGTTGCATGACAGTGAAAAGAATCTATAAAGAGTTTATAAAAATATAAGGATACTAAGTTCCAATAAAGACTTACCCACAGAGATCTTGTGCGCAAGTGAAAGTCCCTCAAAAAGAACTTTGTCACAGCAGTGTCTAAAATGACAACTGCATTTCTGGTGAGTTGTACCTCCAGTAAATACAAAGATACAACATCACCTTGCAGTATACCAGAAACCTAGAAACATTGAAATTAAAATGTGGGTTATAAATATCCTGAAACATCACTTTGCAGTATACCAGAAACCTAGAAATATTGTATATATATATTAGGTGCAGTTACACAGGGCACTTTTTCCATGGGAAATTGCCCTTTTACCATGGGAAACTGTATTTAATAGTGTGATGACGTTTCCCAAGGTAAGTTTCCTGTGTTAAATAAACAGGTTTATTTCACACTGATTGAACTAATTTGTTGGGCTATACTGATTTGGGAACAATACTTACAAAAAAAATTTGTTCTATTTCTGGCATGTAATCAAACTGCTAACTACTTTCGCAAGACTAATACTAACATACCAGTTGAAATTTCAGCTAAACTCTCCGTAAATTTTCAACATAACATGAAATACTACAATCATTGACAGCAATTATTACCGCGATAGAGCAAATGAAGCTGTAAAAGCGGCTAAATCAACTTGGGAATTAATTCATGTGTAACTACATGTTGATGCGGTAAACTAAATCCACATTAAAATTTACCACGGCTTTGTTAATGTGGGAAATGCCTTTTACCATGATGTGTGTAACCGCACCTATCATCTACTCTAAAGGCTGGTTTCAATATGATCGCTACGATCACTGTGATCGCTGCAATCACTGAAAAAAAGTTCAGCGATCATGGCTATCGTAGCGATCATATGGAAACCAGCCTTCAATTCAAGATTGCTCCAAATCTCTCAATTTAAGAAATTTAGTTTTCTTATTTTATGAGAAAATTTAAAGAAATCATAGGATATAAACTCATTTTTAAACAGGCAGTTTAAATCACAGAAAAAAGAGTTCTTATCCTATGATCTGTTTTAAATTTCCCCATAAAATAAGAAAACTTTTTCTTAAATTGAGAGATTCGAAGCAATGTCGAATTTAGAGTGATATTTTCTTGGCATGGTGCAAATCATATCATGAGGTCGAGATGATTACAAAATGTTCTTACATCAAAAAGGCATCATGTACATAGCATCTTATTTAAAACCTTGCCAAGGAAGACTTCAATAAGCTCATTGTACTAAGAAAACCAAACACACTACATACTTAATTCTAAGACATGTTCTGGAGCTGCAAAAAAATGCCACAAAAAGGTTTCTGTTCAGATCACTCCATGATTGTCACATCAAATCTTTTGTAATGGCCCATTATACCATCATGCTAGCTAGTAATGTACAAAGATAGTCATGCTATTGTGCATGGTCGGCAAATACATGAACTCATGAACTGTACCGTACTTCTCATCGAATCTATAGTCTCTATAGAATATTGCTTACAGTATCTTCACCAGAACTAGGACCACGCACGTCTTCTCCTTCTTCGCGTGAAGTCGCACTATTTTCCAGCCGTCTTTTGGAGGGAGAAACAAGCTCTTCGCACTGGGTAAAATCCCGCTTCCCCGACCGTTTCGGCATATCGCTAATGCAGATGACACGAAACTACCCCTGTCTCGATCGTGTCTCTATGTTACTTTTGGCCAGCGGCATGGTGAAAATGCCGTCATTTTTGACACCCTATAACCAAAACTCACCATGGGAAAGGACCCTAAAAATGACCTGTTTCATAGCTCAAAATGGACGGCAATGTTCGCGTTCGGCGGTTGCTATGGCCACTGTGGTTTTCTCGACCCAGTCTCACTCGGTGAAAACAAAAATTAAAAACGCGCGAACATAATCGAGGCAATTAATCGAGGCTAATGGGGTAACCCAATTCTCAGTTAACTACTGTTTTTTCGGCCAAATGTACACTTAAAAACTGTCTGCAACTTAATCAGTTAACTACCATTTTTTTGGCCAATTCTCAGTTAACTACTATTCTGGTTAGCTATTTTTTAAAATAGCTAACCAGAAAGTTAAAACTTTCACTTTCCTACAGCGAATATTATTTCGTCATAACCCGAATTTTCCTTCTTGCAGCAAGTCAATCACTTTTGGGGGTAGGTCCTAATAAAATCAAGGTATAAATTTACATGCACTCTGCCACTAGTACAATTTATTAGTAACTGAAAATATAAGTCGTATAACCATCAATATGACACCAGCCTCATAGATCCAGACGCACCAGTCATGATCTCGTACTGATCTTCCCGACATGGTCATGCATGTCCTACTATAAACTACTTCAAAGTCACCTTCCTCGGCCCTTTCACTATCTGATCGGAATCAGTCTTGTACTTATCTGGTTGTTGTATGTCCTGTATCGTGTTGTTGGCCTAAGTTTCAATCCATTTTTAATCCTTGCAATCCATTGCAACAAACGACGAGAAACATTATCAATGCCAAAATAATTCAGGACTACGTTGACCCGGACGATCAAACTCAACCTACTTTTGATATGACTCCTGGGTTCAAACCTTTCACAAAATATATAGTCTTAAATAACAAAACTGAACCATTAGTTTTGGAATTCAGTTGGTGAATTCAATCATTGTTTGCACCGATGGGAGAGACATAGTTGAGAGTGCTGACAAAGGCATGAAAGTATTTGACACGGGACAATTCGACTTTTATTTCGTGAGTGTATCCCTCTTCGAACTCGTAGTTCTTTTAAGCGATTCCTTTACTGTGGTTCCAAAGTCTTGGGCGTAGTTCAAAGCACTAAATATGTTGTGTTGAAGTGAGAAACCGCATGTAGGTTTTCCAGCTACGTTGTCAGAAGTTTTTTTATCTCGATATAAGTTTTTTTCGACATCCTCTTCCGCGTCCCGCAATGTTACCTTTTTCGCAGACGTACCTTATTCGCATATTTCAAAAGCCTCATAGAAGATATCCAAAGGTTTTAAGAAATGAAACTGCCGCAACTGTTTCAGTAAGACCGGTTTAAACACGAGCTTTACTTTCTATTAAAAAAGTCTCAATAGTTAGAACTCCAACATCAGTTACAACTGGTAATAGTTGACACTATAGCTGCCCCCCGGGGGGGGGGGGGCACTTTAGGAATTTCTGGGTGGGGATGTGCCGCTGGGACCCTGGAACCCTTAACCTATACCAGAGCTAGTTCAGCTGAATTTTGCTACCCTACACTAGAGTTAACTCCCCAAATCCCCCTATCCTAGAGTAGCTGTTTACCTAGTCTAGATAAAATCTTCAACCAACTGATCAGTTTCCTGAAAAATGATACCCTATTCTAGACCCAAACGCTCTGATTTATATACCCTATCCTAGAGTAAACTGCTTGAAAACCATACCCTTCATAGCGGCACATACCTATATAGCCCATATATGGCAGTGCCCCCCCCCCCCCCCGGGAGCTGCCCCTGTTCTGTATATTGTCGGTCAATAGTATTCTTGCTGGTTGTGTAGCTCTTTGAAATATACCGATTCATAATGAAGATTTTCACACATATTCCATACAATAGGTGAGATAAATACAGTAAACGCAAGGTTCCATGCACAGTTTCAGCTCGATCACAAAACATTCTCAGGTTCGAGAATAGTTTATTCTAAACCATAAGAAAAGATTTAATTAGAAGTTGAATTTTTCGCTATTTCTCTTTCACTTTTTACACTCAGTTCATGTTATTTACCGGAAAGTAAGCCTTAGAAATTAAAAGGACGTTTGATCGATTCACGCTCGCGCATTCTAGTCTTATTTGAAACTTTGTAACGGAAGGACATCTGTGAGCAGGGAATAAGCCAGCACAGAATTTGATTGTCGGCGAATTTCTGTAATAGTCCATCGTTCTGCTAGTGATAAGCTAGCCGTTGTTCACTCGTCTTGCTTGTTTGGGGCTGAGTCTTATTCCGGTCAAAGAGAGAGAAAGAGTGTCTGGCAAGGTTTCCAATGAAAGATTTGTGAACTCGTGTCTGGCAAACTCTCCAAGTGTTTATATATACACAGTTATACGCACCTTATAACTTCTTCTGCGCTTAACGAGTGTCGTTAAAATTTTGGTCCATAACTTTCACTGAAACAACTGCTCCACAGAATGTCACTGATAACACGTAACGCAAAAGAGTGTTGAAGTATGACTGCACAATAAATGTCACAAAATCTACCTAAGCGGTCCCTTGGGGATGTTCTGTCTTTAAGTCATCCTAAACCATTTCGTACTTGCGGGCGCAAACAATAGAAACGTCATCATTACCTACCGATTCCTCGCGGCCCCTGTTCAAGTAGACTACGAGTAGTCCCCATTTTTCCTCAGGGATTGTAGAGCGAGCGAAACGCGGGCGCTCGTGAAAATCACCCACGCGAGAAAAGGCGACACGCCGCGTGTCGTCTTTTCTCGCGTAGGGTGATTTTCACGCGCGCTCGCGTTTCGCTCGCTCTACTATCCCTGAGGAAAAGTGGGGGACTACTCGTAGTCTACTGTTCAAGCAAATCGAGATTTTTTCTATATTTACTGTATGACTGTACATTTCAGCTGTAAGTACTTTCCTTAATATACGCGCGAGTTACTAGAGTGCCTCCTCGGGATTTCGCCTTCTGGGCGAAATCCCTGCGGGGCAATGACTGTACATTTCAACTGTAAGTACTTTCCTTAATATACGCGCGAGTTACTAGAGTGCCTCCTCGGGATTTCGCCTTCTGGGCGAAATCCCCGCCCGCGGGGGCAAAAATGATTTCTCGTAAGTACAAATTCTATATACTTGAAAGAAAGACTGCTGATTTCTTTGAACCCTCTGAAATTCTTTTTAGCCGAGCCAGAACCAATGCTAAGAGTCACAGCTCTTTTATTTGGGTGATGTTTAACTTGACGATCTTTTGGGTCCTTGAAAACAGTAATTTCCTTTTCCGAACACAGAAATCTTGTTAATATCAGAAGAGGAATTATTCGTTGAGCTGTCTACAACCAACTCTTTGACTTACGCTTTCTGTTTGTCAGGTACTGCCCTGGTGCCTTTTGCACATAGTATAAGTTAATGTGCCACCTGGTCATCAGCGGGACAGCACCCTCATAATCGGCTCCTGGCGCGAAATGAAAAAGTAGAGGAAAATCGAGGTCTTCTTGAAACAGGGGCGATCTTTGCATAGTCTCCTTCACAAGCTCAGTGCCCCTATGCGTGGGCACTGACAAGTTCTCCACTTTCAATGGAGAATTTTAACACGTAACCTCGATGAGTGGACACCTGAGCCGACAATACAGGCATGTGGTATTGGTCAGCGGATATCCTGTTTTGACATCTGTCAATTAACCACATCATTGATTGCAGTCTCCCAAGTTCGACATTTAACGTTGGTTGCTCTGTGGTGCAGACGGACGGGGGTTGTGTGGGTATTTCTTTCAACGTAGCAATGGGAAAACTGACCTAAAGACATCTGGTTTACCAACTTAAAACCGGGGGGGCACGACTTAGCGAAATTTTGTATATCTATAATCCAACGATTTATGACATCACATCCGGTTGCAGAGTTGCTGCTCTGTTTTCGCGCGAGACACAAAGATAGACGCCCGATGCTACTTGGTTTCCTTGTTATTTTCACCCACAGGCTAACGGAATTATGTACCTTGAATGCCGAGAATGTTGAGAAGGTATATAGCCGGCCTTTCAAGTAAATGTCATGACCAAACAAAGAAGATTTAGTATTATTTTGACGATAAATATCATGCAGCTGCGGGGAATGTCATGGCGAGTCTTGCGATGTTTCAAAACGAGCCCGGTCGTTAACGTTTTGCCCCTTTTGCGGCCTCTGATTTAGAGAAGTCATCAATCAAAATATAATTTCCTGAGCGGAATAGAATGGGGAAAATGCCGATGGCCACAGTTTAAAGTGTTCACCGGGTGTTTCTAAAACGAAGACCCAAAAACGAAGACCTAAGACCTAAGACCCCATGGACGAAGACCCCTTTGACTAAAACGAAGATCCCTTGGACTAAAACGAAGACCCCTTGGACTAAAACGAAGACCCCTTTGACTAAAACGAAGACCCCTTGGACTGAAACGAAGGCCCCATGGACTAAAACGAAGACCCCATGCCGCCAAGGCAATGAACGAAAACAACTGTCGAACTGTCACAGGCAAACCAGCTTTCGGTGCAGTCATGCAAAGCATGTCACGTCACGTAATTCTGCCCCGCGCATTTGGGAAGGAGGGAAGAAATTCTTCCACGCTGTGCGTAGCCTCCCCGCAGACGTCCTTTGGGGTTCGTTTGTCACGCATTCATTTCTCAAACGAACCCCAAAGGACGTCTGCGGGGAGGCTACGCTGTGCGCTAAAACATTTATGAAATAAAACTAGCTTTGGAATGTTCAATTTTTGCCCTCGCTTGAGGGCAAAGGTGCCTCTTCCGCCGATATAATCTTGGACTTGACGAGCAGGCGTTTTTAGGGGATTCGTAATTCCTCCCTCCCCACAAACGAAAAGTGTGAAAAATGTTTTTTTTTTTTTCACCTTTGATCTCAACAACGTTAGCCTCAATTTTCTCAATTTCTTCGCTTTAGTTACAGACTGGTATAAATGACACATATCTTGGTCTCAGATAAGGGAGGAAATATTTTTTTCGTAATTTAATCACTGTTTATTTCAATTTCTTGCCTTACAATAATAACATTAATTTTTACATACATTACCGACATTACAAGTTTTTTAAAAAATAATACACAAATAACTCACACACGCACGCACAGCACACACGACACACAACGACAATATCAATATTACTAAACCTTAACAAGTATTTGTCGGCAATTGTGTACCACCTCTCAAGAGTGCTTGCCATTTCGATAAATGAAAAGCCATTTTATTCTTCGATTTGGCAATGATAGTTTCTGATTGATAAACGTTATTGAGTCTTGCCAAGGAAACCCGTAAACAAGGGTTTGTTTTCGTGCATCTGCAATTATATATGTACTGCTTGCCAACTAGCAAAATATGATCAATAAAGAAATTGTCTTTATGTACCGATATCCCAAATAATATATCTTTAGCAGAGAGATGGTTAATAACCACCCACCGATTGCTACACCATTTAAAAACTTCTGCCAACTCTGAGTAAACAGGCAAGAGACAAAGAGGTGTTCAAGGGATTCATCGGCCCCATCGCACAGAGAACATCGTGGTGATGAAGAAATACCAATTTTGTTTAAAAAATCATTGGTGGCCAGATATCTGTGAAACAATTTATATTGAAATTCACGTGACTTAGTGTGAAGGGCAACCTGGTAGCGTAAGCTGTAAATTTCCTCAGGGGCACCCAACGAGAATATAGTTCAAAACCACTTAAACATAGAATTGTTAAACGTATTTTAGTATTTAAACGGTAGATATAGGCATATTTTTATCACCTAAAAATTTTTCATCTGTTCGGATTTCCTAGCTGAAAGTCTAGTGATCCGAAAATTATAGGGATCAAAACTTAACTTTTCGAAAATTTCAGCCAGAAAAAAGGCTCCCGAAAATTCTAGGTGACGTTTTTAGGGTAAAAATCCATTAAAAATAGGCAATTATACCATTTTTTAGATGTTCGAAAATCCTAGGAGAGGCAGGAAAGCAATAAACAACAAATGTTGTTTACAACAAATGTTCCGAAAATTATAGATCTCAAATCGTCTTCCAAACAGATATTTTTCCGAAAATTGTCGTTGGGTGCCCCTGTTTCTTTCCAGTTTAAATCATCATTTTCAAAAAATTCAACATATTTCTTTTGCGCAGTTGGTTGAACAATTTCTCTGTCTCTAATTTCTTTATATATAGATGCCTTTTGAGTCAGCATTACTTAATAAAACTTCTTTAACAGATAAAAACAACTGAGTCTGCTCGTGAAGATCGAAAGAAACAAGGCGATCATATCCATAACTCTTCAACGCATGACGCCAGTCCTTCGGTAGTGCGTCGATCACTGAAAAAAGTTGAAATGCGTCCAGTGGGCATAAATTTAACTCCCTTAGCTTGCTCGTTATGATTTCATTGTTTTCAGCAATAAGATTCCCTATTCTTACAATTCCTTTATCTACTAATCTTTTGTTGAAAACGGTTTTACCACCAATTAAGGTATAACAATTACACACATGGCCAATACTCTCGACCAGATTCCAGTGGACAAAACCTGGAGTCCGACGGAGTCTAGTCGAAAAATGAAACCGGAAGTTCAGTAGAGTCCACTTGAGTTACCGGAAGTTTAGTCATGACATGAAACCGGAAGTGTAAGCAATACTTAGAGGAGGGTTGGAAAGTCGTCCGATGGAGTCCATCGGATCCATTGGAAACACATCGATTCCGATGGAATCTCAGGAAGTCTAGTCGTGCCATGAGTCAAAAAAAGCACACTGAACGTGTAACATAACTCGTTCTTTAAGCCCTAAGTCGAGAATGGCAAGCCTAACAGGCAACAGAACTCGTTCTTAAAGCCATGAGTCGAAACAAGCACGGACGTCGGTACACATAAGTCGTTCTTAAAGCGATGAGTCAAAACAAGCACGCTACACAAAAATAATAACTCGTTCTTAAAGCAATGAGCCGAAACGAGCACGCTACGCGAATGGCATAACGCGTTCTTAAACCCACGTGTCGAAACAAGCACGGTACCCACCTAACAAAACTCGTTCTTTAAACCCTAAGTCCCCCAGGCCCTTTATTCGAGACGGACTGGCACGCTTAAAGCCACGGGTCAAAACAAGCACGGTAAAGCTATGAAACGGGGCAAAAGCCCTGCGAAACGAGGACAGTAACTATAATATGAGCTACACTTGAGTAGAATTATTAAAAGAAACATACTGGTAGGCGGTAGGCATAACATTGAAACTGACATTACAAGGATACAAAATGTATGAAGTTATTGAACAGCTGAAGTTTTAAACCTGAGCAATATTGAATTATTATTTGTTTTGAAAATACTTAGTAAAAAACATTAAGTGATAAAAAGCTATATAAAACATTACATAAATCAGTGCTGGTCACTTCACACATCAACCAGCTGTAGACAGAAATTGAAGCTGGATGATTCTAGATCTCTTCCATAAGGGCCCAATTCAGAAAAATGAAAGAAATATGCTTTTTATCATATTTTTATAAACGCCAATGAAATATTGGGTGAGCTTGTGTTCGAAAACATGATATCTTCGCATGTCAAAATAACAAGTAAGTTATCTTTGCATGTAGACTACGAGTAGTTCCCCATTTTTCCTCAGGGATAGTAGAGCGAGCGAAACGGCAGCGGGAATGAAAATTACCCCACGCGCGCCTTTTCTCGCGTGGGGTGATTTTTACGCGCGCTCGCGTTTCGCTCGCTCTACTATCCCTGAGGAAAAATGGGGGACTACACGTAGTCTACTTTGCATGTGAAAAGATCACCACTGCTATGGTACAATATAACAACTCACACCTTTTACAGAAAAAAAATTATTCATTTAATAAGTGAAATGGTTAAGTATTTCAGTGGTATAAAATAAATGGAACATATTGCATGGCCACTCGGAAATATGAAATTTCTCTTCTCATGTTGAAACAATATTTCACTGCTTCCAGCAAGGCTTACCGTTCCTTCTCTGTTGGATTGCTATTAATCATACCTTTTTTGAGAAAAGCATGGACAAATTTCTTATAACAAGTTAGAGTTAATTTGTGTTTTTCATGTAAAATCATGCATGCCCAACCCTATTCTGCACCCTACAGGAAATATGTTGGATATATGCACACATTTTCAATATGTAAAGGGTGTGGGGAAACAGTGATAGATTTAGTACAGGGTATTTTTCAAAAGGGTAGCACCTGGCTATGAGCCAGGGCACAAATAAATTACAAATACTCAATCATTGTTCTAAAGACTTTCAATGCAGGATTGTAGCTTTTATGCTGAATATTAGACAGTGGTATAACATCTTAAGAAGAGACAGTAAATTCCTTTTAGCTTGTGTTTTGCTTTCCCCCAGTGTGAATGAAGAGGTGTTTTCACAACAATTTACCCATCATAACCTTAAAATTTATATAGGTCTTGTGTCCAAAAATTATTGATGTGACTTATACACAATTTTAAAGAAAGCATTTTTTGGAGCACCATCACATGGCTAGGCTTGATTTCCATGCCCTAAATGTTGTCACACATGACCTACATTGGGGAAACATAGCATCTGCGGTAACAACCACAAGCTAGTAAAGGTCTTTACTATTACTTCTCCTCTCATAACTGTACTTAACAAAAAATTTTCTTTGGCATTGTATCATGCACTGTATTTTATTAGCTTTATAGCCACTGCACTGCTTTCATCCCATTCTCAATGCCCTTGTCAAAGAAAGCTTTGAAGAAGAGGAAGAGTGAGCACAAATATTCAGTACAGGGGGCCAGAGGAAAAGACAAAAAAACCATGTAACATTGATTTAAAAATTGCAAAAATAATTATGTTCCAATTAACCAATCACTTCCTGCTATTCTACTATTTAAAAGCTTTCCCAATATTTCCCCACCCAAATGAAGCCAGTAACAGTAGTGTCCAATGAAAGAAAAAAAGGGTAGCAATAAAAGCGAATAAAGAAGGGAAAGCGAAATTTGTGACTGCAGCTGTGTTACTTTAAAACCACGAAACCCTCTCATGCTTTCTATGCATGCCCCAACTTTTGAAAATAACATTTTCAATTTGCATCTGTAACTGAACGCTGTGAACTACACGGCCTTTAAACAGTCTTCTGGTAAGGTTTAGCTCATAAGCCAGACAGTGACTACAAAACGAAGCCACTAGCTTCAAACAAGTTTCTCAGCAAAATTCTCAGGAGAGGAATGGGATAAAAAACAAAACAAAAACAACAAAACAACGACGAGCTGAACTAAAAGGATAACTATTACAAAGGGGACTCAGGAATGAAAAAAGGTTTATCAGACTGCTTTGAAGGGGCTGGTCTCACTTGTCCGTTTTCATCAGCCAGCTCTACGAACTCCCGCACCTGAAGCTGACGGACGCCTGGCCTTTCCAAAGCCTCCAGCAAGGCCCTTCCCTTTGCCCTTCTTTCACCTGTCACCATCTGTGCCTTCTTCAGGAATAGCCGCCTTCTGCAAATAAGACCTCACTGTCTTGTTATCTTCATTGTCAGAATTGAGAGGTGGGATAACAGCTTTAGTAGGTACAGGGGAGATTTCTGATCGTTTTTTGAGATATCCTCCTTGTTCCTAATGTCATTGGGGGATCCAGACCTGATAGGTTTCTTCACTTCCTCATCTCTCTTTACCTATGAAAGATTGCAAGAAAAAGGTATGACAGAGAAAACAAAATTAAATACGGTGGCTTGACTGGATTTTTTAGGGGGAATACCTTCCAAGTTTAAGCATTAACTACATCAGCATGAGTAAAGATATGGGAAAAAGGCTACCACAACATTCCTGTATTATATAACCATGAAAATTTCTTATTATCTAGGTTTTATTGCAAATGGAGTCGCCATGGCAACCTAATTAAACCAATATGTTTTTTATTTATTTTTGTGTTTCTCTGTACCAGGAGTGTTTTTTAGCAAAGGCTTAAGGGAGTATGTACCTGCCATAATTGCTTCAATTATAGCAAAGTTTGAACAAATTCTGTGAGAGCATTTTGGAAATTTTTTGAAACAAGTTTTTAGAATCATAAAAACAGTGAAATAGCATGCTATATATCCACACAATTAGCTAATATGTTAAGAAATAATGATTAATCATAATGATTTGATTCCATTGAAAACTGTGTACAAATAAAAAGAGGGGAATTGCTCTGGGCGAACGCGAGTGAGAAGAATTTTATTAACCTGTATTCAGCTGCTTTTGTTACAGTTTTTGCACATAATTTGGTCCATGCCTACAAATTTCACATTATTCAAAAAAGGACTTGATAAATTTTTTCATAAACTTACCAATCTCAAGGTCAATTGTTAATAAATATACCCTGCAAGTTTCAAGAACATTGAAAACAGTGAAGGCTTTTAAAAAGGGCCTCCAATATAACCAGGGTTGTCAGAAAGTTTTGAAGTAGATGACTGAGTTGTCAAAGTAAGCAGCCAGTCCAGGGATATTTTATTTAAAAAACGTCATCTGCAAAGAAATGCCAAGCAGAGTAGCCGGCTGATACTAACCAAGAAGGTGGCACTTTTCACCGGCAGCCGGCTACTTTTGACAACCGTGTATAACCATATTTTCCCTTAGTGAGTGTCCTCATTATTCAGTGGCATTGTTTTCAAGTTTCATATATATGCACATGTACAATTAGCAAAAGAAATAAATTTACCTTCAAAAGAACTCTAAATAATTACTTTCCAAAGAAATATCTGGAAAATGCTAATAATTGCCTTGTCTCATGGATAGCAGTGAGAATCGAAACAGTGAACATCACGGCTCATCATGTAGGATGTAATACAACTAACTACATGTATGAGAGAACTACTGGAGAACTGACAATTTGACTAACAATAGACGACTGTTTAACTGTGACAATAGACGGATCGATTACTGATTACGAGTCTTCATAGCCAATAACATCACGGCTTAACTGACAGATGACCAATAACATTGCAACGTAATTGACCAACCAGATTAATAACCAGAGTATAATACCATCAACTGACGTGATGCAACTCACTTTGACTCTGAAGATGACTACCACACAGGTTGTCGAAACGTCAGTCACTGTCAACAACAACAGTCCTATTCAGGACTACGTTCACCCAGACAATCAAACTCAACTTGCTTTTGAAATGACTCCTGGGTTCAAACCTTTCACAATTAATTAACTTACTTGGGTTACAACATCACAGCAACTTTAGAAAGAGTTGCTGTGATTTTCTTAAAAGATTAGCTAGTTGTGTGGATAGCATGCTATTTCACTGCTTTTATGATTCTTAAAACTTTGTTTGAGAATACACTGTATTTCCAAAATGCCTTAATTGAGGCAATTATGGCAGGTACATAATCTCTTAAGCGTTTTCTTAAAAACACTCCTGGTACAGAGAAACACAAAGATAAATAAAAAATGTAATGATGTCATTACATTGCCATGGTGACTCCGATAATTGCAATAAAACCCAGATCATAAGAAATTTTCATCTTTATATAATACAGTTGGGGTAACCTTTTTCCCATGGATATCTTTACTCATGCTGACATAGTTAATGCTCAGAATTGGGGGGTATCCCCCCTAAATCCAGTCAAGCCACCTTAATTCTGGCTCTGTTCAACAAACTCTTAAAATAAAATTTTTAACAATTCCAAAGTCAACAGTTACATGTATTACAGTACCTCACTGTAACTATTTTCTTTCTCTCTTTTTCTCTTGAGGGCATGACAAGTCATAAGAGGCCCAGTAGAGGTCAAATATCTGACATAAAGAGGACATAGCTTGATCATCCTGTTTTGGCTTGAATGTGTTTTCTAAAATAACATAGAAGAATTCCTCACATCAGATGTTGCCAGAGAGTTTCTTTTTCTATCTGCTTTTACCCACTGCCATAAGAGTTTCTGAGTTGCAAAACACACCCTAATACCAGACTCAGTTTGATTGGAGGGGGAGGGTGATATTCTGCAGATTAATTTTGTTGGAAAAAAGTTTTGTAAGAAAATCTCTCTCTGATCATGAGCAAAAAATATAGTATCAAGGTCATTTCATGCCAACATAATTACTGAAATTTGTTTAACACCTTCTGGTAGTTTATTATTCAAAATCAAGACAAACTTGCAGAAATTATATTCTATACCTGATGCTAAATGTGGTGTATGTGCTGTAGCTGAAATGCATTCTTGTCTTAAATCAGAGCTTTCTTTAGACTAATTTTTCTGTACTGGAGACTTTCATTCTATTCCTCTAAACTACAATGAACAAATTATTACTCGTGTTATTGTAATAATAAACTTTTAAGAGTATCCTTTCACTAAAATCTGTTATATTTGATTGTTGCATTGTCAAATAGAAGTCCATGACAGAAAATAGCATTGTGTGCATATTTATGTTGCAGATTGGGTTCTCCCCACTTTGTTCAGGTATAGAAGATAACAAAAAGTAAATACTTTATGGAAAATGGAGTAAGTTTGAGGGCATTTAAAAAAGATCATTATTTTCGATTCAACATATTTTGCTTTTTTTGATTGGTTGCCCATGGGAAAATTTAACCTGAGATCAGGTCCAATTTTAGCGGTTCTCAGAGCATGATCTCAGGTGAGGGAAAATTGGAATTTTAGGTGACATCTTTATTGCCTCTAAAAATATTACATGGTTATATTTCCACTCGAGGGGTGTAATTTGCAGGTTGCAGGTCAGAATTTGGTAAAAAATGTCCTGAACGGTTTACAGATCTTCCCAAGCTCTTAAAAACAGAACGTTACAATGATGTTTTGGTGATATCATATTCTTCACAGGGTCACGCAAAAGCGGAAATATCAGATCTCAGTTCTATAAATTGATTCTTTAGTCCCAGGTCTTTCAAGGCAAGAAGGAAGGTTTAAAATTGTCAGATCAGCTGATCTCATCACTCCTGCCAAAGCTAGCATATATAGTTAAAGAAAAGACCGGTTCCTCGTCGCTATCATTGTCTGCCATACCTACGATAGAAAAGGAAATTACACAGCCAAGGTGACCCAATTTATAAGTGCACTCGACTAAACGCACAATAAAGTTTCATCTAAGTTTAAAAGCAAAAACAAATTTCACTGAAATCCATGTTGGATGGATGTTGTGGATAGCCAGCACCATTCGTTATTCTTTTTTTTTTTTAAGTGTAAAGCGACAAGACAAAACAAAAATATATGATCTCAAATTCCAACTGAGCTTGAGAAATTCTGATTTGTAATGCAGTGTGGTACTATGGCCGGAATTGAATTTAAAACTTACCTCTTTGTATAAAGAGGGAATCGAGATCTAAGTTTAAAAGCAAAAACAAATTTCACTGAAATCCATGTTGGATGGACGTTGTGGATAGCCAGCACCATTCGTTATTCTTTTTTTTTTTTTTAAGTATAAAGCGACAAGACAAAACAAAAATATATGATCTCAAATTCCAACTGAGCTTGAGAAATTCTGATTTGTAATGCAGTGTGGTACTATGGCCAGAATTGAATTCAAAACTTACCTCTTTGTATAAAGAGGGAATCGCAAAATCTAACCTCCAAACAATTATTTAAAACCTTCCTTCTTGCCTTGAAAGGTCTGGAACTAAAGGATCAATTTACAGAACAGAGATTTGAAATTTCCAGTTTTGCATGATCCTGTCAAAAATATAATATCAACAAAACATCAGGGGCATAGCTAGGAATTTTCAAAGGGGGGATCACACCGTGTCACACCCAGGGTACTTTTGCATGTAGTTTGGGGTGTGGATTAATTTATGGTGAGTGTTTTGGACGTCTAAAAGTAAGTTGGGCGTATTTCTACCAATGATAACAATGACAATTTACCACAAAATAGTGTGTAAAATACCCGGGGTGGGGGGCAGGGGGGATGTTGAAATTTTCAATTGATCAGCACATAAGGTTTATGCTTCATTAATATGCTTTTATTATGAAAAGATTCGTCATTTTTAAGGAACTGAGGAGTTCCAAACCATTTCATAAACGAACCTAGACTTGCACAATTATCATCACTCGGGTAAGTAAATGTTAAAAACTACACTTCAATACCAGCTCTAACACATTATAATGAATTGCCAACTGGTCTACTTGCATGTACTTGCATGCAGTGGTGCGTATAGTAACTGTAAGTACATGCAGATAATGAATAGTGGTATTTTCCTGGCTACTTACTTTTGGATCAAAATCTCAGGCAAAAGACATCTCTTTCTGAGGGATGCCAAAGTCCTTCTGAGGGATTCCATTTGCAACACACCTCCTTCTAAGGATACCAAACCCCTTCTGAAACGTCTCCTTCGGAGGGATGCCAAAATCCTACTGAGAGATTCCATTTACGAGTTTCAAAATAGATAACTCCGTCGATTCTTCCCTCGGAGGAATTCCAAATTCGCACTTCAGGTTACGTTTTTGCTTTCTTATGCTGTGATTTAATATCGAAAGATTCCACATTTTCAAGGAACAGTGGAATTTAAGATAATTCCATATGCCTTTTC
This sequence comes from Porites cylindrica, assembly GCA_964035525.1. Classification (NCBI taxonomy): domain Eukaryota; kingdom Metazoa; phylum Cnidaria; class Anthozoa; order Scleractinia; family Poritidae; genus Porites; species Porites cylindrica. The sequence goes on from OZ037775.1 coordinate 49,037,916, forward strand.
CTAGCCGTTCGAATTCTTTACTCGTAAATTCTTTTAGAAAGTCAATGATCGAAAGATGCGCCATCTTGGCCATTTTGTCGACCAGGCAACTATTGTTTCTAGTCCCCCTCGATCGCATCCTTCGCGTTCCCAACAGTTCGCGTTACCTGATCCTGTAGCACGCTCACTTTGTCAAATCTAATTGACTTGTTTCACTTCTCCTGGAGTATAACAACGAACTAACATATCGAAATTCGGGAGCTCGACGAATAGAGAACGCATATCGCTACCGCCATTCGCTACACAGATATTTTTATACTGAATTATCTCAAATACGAGTTCGCTTTTAAAAAGAAATTACCTCATGATGCGATGCAGTTTTTGATGGATGATCGGACTTCACTAGCCTTTTCTCGCGAACCAAACAATTAAGATTACATACCCATTTTCCCGACCTCTTATACACCTCTCCACTGCAAAAGACTGATGCAGTAGACTCCGTTTCACACTTTTCCACCTCGTTCAACATGATGACAATTTTTGACCTGACGTTACGAATAGAAAATGTTCTTCTCCAGGCATTCGAATCTATTCGAATCTAATAGATACAATGGCTTCCATTGGAACGCCTTTTCACCCCCTTATACAACAGGAGTGGAATTTTCTAAGTCTCTCACGAATAGAAAAATGTACTTTTCCTTGGGAATCTATTCGTTTCCGACGGATCCGATGGACTCGATCGGAACGACTTTCCACCCCCTCATGGCATGAGTGGAATCCATCTAACATGAGTGAAATCATTCGAAGTCTCTAACGAATAGAAAAATGAACTTTTCCATCGGAAACTATCGTTTCCAATGGATCCGATGGACTCCATCGGAACGACTTTCTACCCCCTCATCCAACATGAGTGGAATCTTATTAAGTCTCTAACGAATGGAAAATGAAGTTTTCCACCGGAATCTATTCGTGTCCAATGGATCCGATGGACTCCATCGGAACGACTTTCTACCCCCTTCATCCAACATGAGCGGAATTTTTCTAAGTCTCTCACGAATAGAAAATGAACTTTTCCATCGGAATCTATTCGTGTCCAATGGATCCGATGGACTCCATCGGAACGACTTTCCACCCCCTTCATCCAACATGAGCGGAATTTTTCTAAGTCTCTCATGAATAGAAAATGAACTTTTCCATCGGAATCTATTCGTGTCCAATGGATCCGATGGACTCCATCGGAACGACTTTCCACCCCCTTCATCCAACATGAGCGGAATTTTTCTAAGTCTCTCACGAATAGAAAATGAACTTTTCCATCGGAATCTATTCGTGTCCAATGCATCCAAACACTTGGTAGGACTTTACACCACGAGACTTCCGGTTTTCCGATGGAAAGCAAGAGGATACGACTGGATTCTGGTCGACAGTATTGGACAACCCTCAACAATTATTCCACAGAATGATCTTTGCATTAATATTGTCTAGACTAACGTTGTTTTCTGCGGAGCACCGCGAAAAATCCTTTAAACATTCCTCATAAAAACCCGGAAGCTGGATAGGCGGCTTTTTTACATCGAAGTTGCAGCCAAGGATAAATTTGCCACCTACTGGTTTTAGGTAATGAAGAAGACTAATTTTCCAGCTACTAAGGTCTTCACTCGCGAGCTTTTTACAGCATAATATTCTTTGAGTTTTAATAATAGAATCCAAGTGTGGAGCTTTCAATCCTCCATCTTCAATGTCCCCAACGAGCACACGACGTTTCACTTTGTCTTTACCTTTCCAGATAAAGTCAAATATAATTTTTTTTACTTCATTTACAAATTCCTTATCCATACAAATTAAGCTAGCACGGTATAAGAAAGTGGGGATAATAAATGTTTTGACCAGTTGAATTCTACCAATGATAGTAAGATCCCTCCATTTCCAAATTCTTAACTTATCCTTAATGGTTTTTGTAATTTCATCGAAATTAAGTTTGCGTCTGCGACGGTGATCATACGTGAAATATATCCCTAAAATCTTTACGGAAATCTTTATCTTTAGGTCTTTAAAAGGAGTATGATTAAGTTTGGGGGCGCGGGGAAAGAGTTTCCAAGTAACAATACATGTATTTCCGACTTATCATGGTTTATAACGAGACCAGAGCATTTACCAAACAGCAACACAAGTTCGAGGAACTTTATTAGAGATTTGTCGTTCTTCAAAAACCATGTAAATCGTCAGCAAATAGCCCTAATTTGATCTCCTGACCATCCACCATGATACCTCGAATATCATTGTCTGACCTTATCGTTGAAGCCAAAGTTTCTAACACGATAATAAACAGGTACGGAGAAAGAGGATCCCCCTCAGCCTAGCGAAACCATTGTTTGAAACACAGCTATAAATATTATTATAAAAAGTGTTAATCCATTGAATAAAAGAAGAACCAAAACAAGCAGCAGATAGGGTACGAAAAAGAAATTCTCTGCTTACAGAATCAAAAGCCAGTCTTTTAGCGATCGCCTTCGATCCTATTTTAACATCGACATTGATCAGAGATTTTGGTCTCCAGTTAGATATGTGTCTTTTATCCTTATCTTTTTTTTCCAACAATATTATAATTGCTTTCTTTTGTGAGTTTGATAATTCTCCGACGTCATAAGAGTAGCAATAAGTAGCATGTCTATCAAAAATGTTGTTAAATCGGACAGCGGGCACGCGTTGTATTGATGTTCAAAGGTCATTTCACGTGAATTTACATGTAACATAATCCTTGACTATGAACGTGACAAGCTGCACAGTTTTCGGTAGTAACAGCTTTTCATATAACATTGAAATTTTCCTTCAAATTAGGATGGTTCATTAGTTAGTTTTTCTAAACAAATTGTTACTTTTGCTCTGACAGGCGTAAAGTACGGTCGGCGACGCAAAACAATAGTTTTGTGTTTTGAAAAATCGCTGAATAAACACGGGAGTCGGTCTTTTCTGTCAGTTAAATATTTTTACCTTTTTTTACTGCTGTGTCTGCGAGGCTAAAACATAACTTAGATTGTTATTCCAGTAAAATACAATGTATAAAAAAGAAAAGAGACGACTATTATTGTGATTGTTCTAGAATCGGGTATAAAGGGGGTATAAATCTATAACATCCCTAGCCCGCGTAGCAAGCGTTTCCAATCAAGTTATTGCGCGAAAGTTAGAGCGGAAGCGAAAAAACAGGTTGAAGGGGAAGGGGGAGGGGAGAAGAGGAAACGCTTGCCCGCAAACCCCACGATTCTGGAAAACGCCCCTTGAAATTTCACGGTTCGGTTCATTTGTAAATTGACAGCTCGTCAAAATAGAAACATAACGAACAGATTACCCCTGGATTACCTCCCCCTCCCCCGTCATTCCTTTTTTTTTTGCTCTTGTCAAAGCTTTCTAGACGAACCTCGCGAGGAAACGCTTGCTACGCAGGCTATAAAATTCCGCATTGTCTTTCGTGTCGTGACAAGACATTACGTATCACGTACTAAAAATAAATACGCGAAAGCTAACCGAATCCACATTTGTCCTGAACATTTCACCGATAATATAGAAAGAAAATACTTCCGTTTATGCGCTTAAACGACGACTTTACAACAAGATGATCTATTCAAAAGAGATAATAGTTTTAGGGCGGCCCGGGGGGGGCACTTCCTTATAAGAGGCTAATGGGGAGATATGCCGGTGGATGGGGTCGCATTTTCACGACTGGATTGAGTATAGTGGGGTTGCATTTTCAAAAGAGTTACTAGAATGGGGCCGCACATTTTCGGATTTTTGGGGTAAGAGAGTTGTTCATATTTAGGGAAAGTTCATTTAATATGACAAGGGGGGGATGAAGATATTGAGGGGGGGCTCCGAAAATTTTTATACACCCGAAGGGGGGGGCTCTGAAAAAATTGTTGCGCTAGGAGGGGGGGCTCCTAGCGCAAAATTTGTATACTTCAAAACCAACACATGACATCATCATACAGATCGGATGGTTTTCAACTCGACAATTTAATGACCTGTGCAACTCAGCTATATCACGTGGTTTACAGATATAACAAATGTAGTCTCAGTAATTATTACACTCTTGTTCATCCCAAAAATGCTTTAGAAAATTGTATCACAACTGTATTTCAAGTTTGTCATAGTATAAACCATTGAAGACAATAACGGTAAATATATTTAATACAGTCTAGCGATCTTTTTTCAGGGGAGCAAAGGAATTGAAGGAGGAGGGGGGGGGCTCTGAAATTTTTTCGACTACCGAGGGGGGCTGCCAAAATTTCAAGCTTCGAGTTTCAATATCTTCATCCCCCCCCCTTGTCATATTAAATGAACTTTCCCTTACAATTAGCAAACGTACCAGGATATTTGTACTGTAGCAGGAGCCTGACTGTAGGTGAAAAGTAAAGCGTTCTTCATTCAGTTTATTAAAAAATGGGTCAATTCATTTTTTGATCACCTATTTACAGGATTGATAAGGTAGATAAATAAATAGAAAGTGACTAAGTTGGGATCGCAAAAATTAGATATTTGCCCAAGAGTGACTAATATGGGGTCTAGGGGCTCTGAGAGGCCAGCGGCACATACACAGCAAAAATTACCCCACGTAACCCCCCGGGGGGCACCGCGGTTTCGTTGAAATCATAACAGTTTTCCTGGAAAGCTCCACGGGATCTCAGTTAATCTTGATAAGCAAATTTTCTTTTCAACCTAAATCAAAATGATTAGTAAAAAGAATAGTGCCCTTATTTTTTACCCCAATTTTCTTTTTTATAAAAAATACACAAACAGACCAGAATCTTACTTTGCCATTTAAAAAACATGAACTATTCGGCGGCGTTGCCCACGTTTCTCATGGCACGAAAACTTACTTTCATATGACAACATGCGGGGTTTTTTTTTCGCACGCTCAGGAGGTCAAAGGGATGTGATTTTTCATGAAAAAAATATTCACAAAATTCTGCTTGACTTCTGCTTGTTTAATTTTTAATAATTAACTAACAGCTCATTGATTTATTAATTTGGGCGACCAACTTGGAGGCTCGGGCACCCCAGCTAAAAATATTGGGGGAGCACGAAGGGCTCTCTGAAATCTTCCCTAGAGCACAGCCTTGCAGCCCTGTAGTTATTGGAAGTATGATACATTACATGTTATTGTTGAATGTGGAAGTGCATTTTTTGAGGACATTAGTAAAGGAATGCAAATTTTAGTGAACTATCCCATACTCCTAACATATATGGTGGTAATATTGATGTAAGTTTTGTTTTGAGTAGCAAAGGAACCCTTGTGTGTAACTCATCTTCTAGTGTATTAGTCCTTAACAGAACATCTCCGTCTCTCCTGTACACATTTGTTCCATACACTACTCAATTTTCCATTGCCATTCAACATAACGGTAATTCTTTCTTACACCAACACATCCCGCGTAAACGCCTTCGGGCGTCTTCTTGTTATTCATGAATTAGGCCTAGGAGACAAAGGAAATTGAGAATCAACCTACAGAATTGTAATTAAGATTTCAAATTGCTAGGTAAATACAAAGGGTAGGCGGGGAATCAAACAGCTAAGGGTTTCTTAGGTTCTATTTTTCTTTTATTTTTATAGTAGCCGGCGGAGATCCCCAGCCCCTGCCTCTTAATGATAGCCCTGAACCAAGGTTAAAAAATCTTCACCTGAATTTAATTTTGACCTGTAACATATACATTATTTTAGTTCTAGAGTTAGTGGTCCTATTTGATTTGGACCACTCAACATTTAACAAGTATCTTTGCTAAATCCATTGAGGAGTATATTCAAATTGACATTACTTTTTTGCTTTTTGTCTTAGTCAGAAAATATCCCACCTTAATGGATAAAAATTACTACTTTTTTTAGGAGATGATAGTTGGACAATCAATCTACCACTGTATTATACCTTAAAGTTCTATCCTCATTGGCACAACTCCTTTGTAAGTTATTTGCAGTATATTTGTCACACAATTCTCAATTTTTTTCATTGTTTTTTTTTTTACCATGAATACTAAAATAACTTTCTGTTTTTTTTTATGCAAAATTAATTACACCTGAGAATTGCTAACTAATGAACAGTTGCTGTTAGTAGTTAGCTCTATGTTGCTATTATCTATGCACAACAAGAATGTAGCCAGTACTCATTTGGACTTGCACAATGAATGGGATGCATAAAAAGCAATCTGTTCATGTGTGTTTGGATCTTTTTTCACTTGACATCCTTTGATCAATATTATCCACACTATTTAACTTTAGGTTTTTACTAATTCTAACATTCTATAATCACATATTGTTTTTTTTCATTTAGCATGAAATTGTGATTCAAAGATATATTCCTATGCTATCAGCAATCATAGATTACAATGTAGCATGTACCTTCAAGTCTTCCTAGCTTTGCCATCAAATGGTGTTAAGGGGTCTGATAAGAGCCCTACAGAAAATACATGTAAACTAATTATGCTGTGGTAGATTAATGAAACAAAATATTTTTCCCCATTTGTGTCAACTTGTTGTTTATTTCAGTGGTAACACTCCGAAAAGTCATTCACCCTGCAATGGGCGATTCCAGAAATTATCCAAACCATGTCACAGACAGCTTCTACATTTGAACTCCCCCTTGCAGTATTCTCCTTATCAGGCGGTAACCAGTAAATTTTACTGCCTGAAGCAACACTGCCACTGCTTAGAAGTTTACTTAATTTAAAGGGACTGTGTCACGACATTGCCCATGTACAGCCATGATTGACAGCGGTAGCTTGTTAACCAATAGAAATCGCCAGAAACGGCGCCGCGCGACGATGCGAATCTTGCGGGATTTTGAAGTCTTCGCAGGATTTTCACGTGTGTTTGAAAACAAATTTTGTCTGGGCTGTGACCTTTTGTTTAAAGAATAAAGAAAGCAACTGATGTGCAACAATGGCAAACAATATTACGGAGGATGAACAGGTACAGCTAAAAGAAAAAAATAGATTGTCCTGGTTCGCTGTGAAGCGGTGATATTTGAAGTACTATGTGTATTTGGTGATGGCGTATTTACCGGTAGTTCGTTCTTGTTTCTTTGGAATATGCATAGTCAAGAGTTTCCTGCAGTTGTTCTAGTACCTGCTTGACAAAAACTGGACAGGTAAGCCAAGGATGTCCTTGCAGAACAGCTAGGAAATCGTGCACTGCGGCTTGTAAGTGCGGAACAAGGAGAAAGCCGTGTAAAAACAAGGTGAGATTTTGCTGCGATTTCACACAAGCTTAGCTTCACGCACATTGTCAGTAAGGTTTTACCGTCAGTAATTCTTTCGGAAATTTTTTTTCTCACACTGAAAGCGGGAATCAACGAACAGCTGCCTCCAATGAGCGTCAGGAGAATCAACAACAGCTGATAAGCGAAGAAGAGGAAGGAAATTTGGAGAATCGACGGGTTGCGGTAATAGTTTGTGATTAGCCTTAGTTCCAGTCATCATGACGAATTGTAATGTGTTATCTGTCACCAAAACAGGCAAATGATGCTTGAATAAAAGTAAAAAAAGTGATTAGATTTTTCTTGGCGTCAGTTCTGAGCTTTGCTCTTGGTCTGAATCAGAAATTGTTGCCACTATGGCGGCAAATGTCCACAGCGTGATACAGTATACCATTACACTAAGAGTTTGTATCTCCTTTGTTTGTGAAAATATGTATAACAGTGGTTATTGTTCACCACCAAACAAAACTATACATAGTAAACGACTTAGGCTATAATGATGTTCTGACAGATAATTTGTCATTTTGCTGGCACTGAAATAGGTTCTATTCTTTCACATGTAGGAAATTAAAAACACCCTTGACGAGCAAATGGCAAAAACATTGGCCATCAGAGCATTGCAGAGGGGTGTAGGAAGCATGGATTATGTGGATTCACTTTTACTTATGGAACCAGAAGATGAGAGCAAAAACTCTGACCAGGAACCCAATGTTGCTGATGATGATGATGCCTCACCTCTGTGTGTGCCACCAGCAAGTACACAAGTTATTGACCAAGAGCCAGTTCCAGAATGGTGCAACTGTAGTTGCTGTCGTACAATGCCGCAAGACATGGAGAACAAGTGTTGTGGGCGAAGAAATTGTGTTTCGCAAACAAGGCACTTTCGAAAACTTTGCTTAGACACAGAATATTTATTGCTTTGTGCCAAAAATACAGCAGATATCCGCAATGACAGACAGGACAGTAGTAGCTGTACTTTCCGCAAGGCTGCATATAGAAACTATATTTTAGACACCCATGGTTACCTTGGAAAAAGGAAGAGGAAAGTTGTTCCCTCTTGTTGTGTACTTTGCATTCGCCGACACTACCCTTCTGCGACGGGTATATATATGGGGTTCTGACAGCAATGAAATGTCCCCGGAGAAAAAACTACAGCAATTGTCTCTGAAAAGCTTGTCTAGTAAAACAAAAAAAAAACATGATTACCCACAGGGACAACCAATAGAGCCTGTTCAAGTTCAGTGATATTATTATTCAGCCTTATTGTACATTAGTTCATTGTCATTCCATCTCAAGCCAAGTCATTAGGTGGAAAAGAAGTTGTTTTGATTAGCACTCATGGTGAAGTTGTTCAGCATGAAGCGGAGTTCTAAAACACTGCCCAGACTTATGTACAGTTGAACCTCTCCACAACAGCCACCTTGGGGATCACTGAAGAAGCTGGCCATTGTAAAGAGGTGGCCATTGGAGAGGGGTTTTAAACCAGAGTGAATGTATGGACTGTTGGCTGGAACAAAAACAGGTGGCCATTAGCAGAGGTTCAACTGTATTTGTGGAGGTTTATAGTGGGAGGCCCTATGCAATTTTTCTCTGTTTGAAATTTATTGTTCACTGCACAAGTAATAACAAAGCACTCTGATAAAAGGTATCTCACAGAAATTACAGAAACCTTTTTCCTATATACAACCCTACCATTTACTTGTACATGAGTCAATTTGGGCAGGTAAAGCATTAGGGGTCATACATGCCCTGCTCATTTTACTGTTTCGTGTCACATTTTCAAATTGACCAAATTTAAAATAGTCTGAAAGTATAGAAAAAATTTTGAACACGATGGAAGATAGGGAACTTTCATGAACAATGATAATAAAAAATAATAATAAATACTAGGAACAAATAATATTATTATATCAGATTTATTTATTTATATCAGTTTCTGTTTGTGAATAGTGTTCTTTTTGGTACATGACGATACCAAATACCAAAAAATTCCTCTTCTCTATCATGTAATCCAGTAGACTTTATTGCATGCAGCTCATTGGAGCTGTTACCTTAATTTTTATTATTAACATAACATTGTAGTCTCTTTTGAAATGGAAATAAAGACTGTACATGACCATGAGTATCTCTCATTTTGAAAGAGACGGTTTCCCTAGTATTGTTACACTGACATCTGAAAAACACAAGCAAAAAGTTGAGTCTTGTTTCCCGTCTCCGAAAATTCTAACCAAGAGTACATGTATTTTAGTGTGCATGTTTTGTTTACAATGGAATGATAAACTCTAAATTTAAAATCAACAGATTTATGGCAAAACATCAAATCACCACCCTCCATACTGTACACCATAACTATTTTATGGTTATATCAGATTGAAAAAAATCACATCACACACAGGACATACCGTGGTATTGCAAGGTTATTTACAATATTAAACAAATCTTGCCGCACTATGCAACATTTGAACCATGGAATCATTTCCTGGGAATCAAGCTACATTGAAACTATTGTACAGTGAACCCTTGCATTTCTGTCGCTGGTAATCAATCACAAGAAAATAGCTAAGAAAACAGAAAATTATTCTATTTCCCACTCACTAAAAACAAGGAAAGAGAGCCATGAACCGTGGCAGGACTTTATTATTTAAACAAGCGTTGACTAGTGCTATAATCTGCATCTGCCACAAATGTGTCAATTTAGGACTCGCACTGTCTCAAAAAATATACTAAAAGCTAGAATTGGTGAAGCTTTGGTTTTGGCAACGCTAATCAGCTACTTGTTTGTGAAAATTGTGAAAATCTACTCCTCCTTCTTGCAAGGAGCTCATGAGATGGAGGAGGCTCACTTTCTGCAATTTTATTGTGGGAGCAATGAGTCTCGGATCATCAGCCTCTAGTGGAACCTCCCGTGCGATTGAATCATCATCATCAACTCGAAGTTTGAAAATCTTTGCCATTAGAATCCAAATGTATCCGTAGTTTTTGGACACTTTCACTGTCCTCACATCCCAAGATTCCGTCCTTTGATTATACTTTCTTGTGTTAATAGTCTCAGCATCCTCATTTGTGGTAGTTCCAATCTATAGCAGTCAACTTCTTCCTTGCTCTGTAAACCTTTTTCCTAGAAGTTATGGAATATGTCAGATTAAGAAATTCTATATAACAGGGAACATGCAAGATAAGCTACAGCTGTACCTTGCAATAAGTTGAAATAGTGATTATGATAAAACTTCACACAATCT
>OZ037775.1:49050874-49093374 GCA_964035525.1 Porites cylindrica
ATGCTCTTGGCCTTGTGCCATACATCTAAAGAATGGAAAATTGTTGGAAATGCACTTCCTGGAAACCAAAAAAACACAACAATTACTAAAAAAAATGCCTTGCTGTTTAGAATCCCAGCCTTGTAAATAAATTAAAGCTTTATGCATCATAGACTTCTGCTTGAGAAAGAGTGATTAATTTGGTTCTTCACCACGTTGGGTGAGTAGAACAAGAACAAAGTATCTTGGTTAGGGTTCAAATGGTGTAAAAAATGTATGTGCTAATATATACTTTTGACTATGTCTCAGTTTTGCTAAATTGCTTAATTTCAGCTGCAGCTGGCATTGCCAAGACCTAAAAAGATCTCATATTATTTAATTTGAATATCAAGTTGGAAGTTCAACTAGGTACAACTAATATTTTGTTCTACTTGTTACTTTTGTCTTGAGTCAACCGGAAAAGTTTGCAAAGTAAAAAGCAAAAGTACATTGATTTCTAAACTCACCCATCATTTTTTTAATACTTGCAGAGGCATCGGTAACGACTTCTCCTACCGTCAAAACATCTGTGATTCGCTCAAGTATGTTTTGAAGAGCCCTTTTTTCCATGTTAACAGACTTTAACTCCAAAGTATTAAAGGTACATCTTACAGATAAGAATATTTACATTCACTAGCCTTATAAAAGACATCACAAAACAAATTCCTATCCCCAGAGGTTTTGACAAGCACTACAGATCTAGCGAGATAGCTTACATGCATGTAAAAATAGTCATCATGTTTCAGCAACCACAAGTAAGTGAACATTACACTTTATAATTTTCTGAGCCTTTGAGAAAACTATGTGTCTTTGTTTTCTAGACTTGCTTCAAAATCTGCCAGAGTGCTGAATCTAGATCTCAGCCTGGGGACAACAATGAAATAAGTTCTAGAGTTTACATCAACTTTGATGGTCATAAACAGAACCACAAAGAAATAATTATATCTGAAAAGAAAAAACAAAACAAACAGCAACATACAATGTTGGATCATCACTGTCACTACTTGTGTCGCTGTATGAATCACTGTCTTGACCATCCTTATTGTCTAAAATAGTGACCTCTCCTTCCTCTACAATGAAACTCGTATCACCAACAGTGGTTACTTCACTGCCAGTGACATCAACGTCTGCATCAAAGCTGAAAAGGAAGCAACAACCAACAGCTGAAAGATCTGGATAACACAAAATGTTGCAAAACATCTTTTCCATTGATGTGATGTATATGTATATGTATCTGCAGTATTACAGCACACAAAATTCACCTAACACGGTGTATAAAGATGAATTTAGTGATTATCTTTTGCTTGTCTTGAAACTCACTGGTTAAATTGATGCAAGCGGTGACAGAATGATCATAATGATCATAAAATTCGTGACAGACAATTAATTATTTGCAAACAGAAATGACTATGTCAAAATCAGCAACTGATTACTGCCTATGTCTTCCATTCACCCATAAAGCTAGCAGAGTAGTATTATTTAAGCAAAGAACTAATGTAAGGTATCAAAGACAAGTTTCTCAGAATTAGGATTCATAAAAGTGACTGGTGAATTATATAATCAAAGTACCTGCTGTTCTGTAATACTATGGGAGTTTTCTGCATTGGCATGTCTCGAGACTTGGAAGGAGTAGATGTTACTCCAGGATAAAAAGGATCTGTACCAAAACAACAAATGACTACATTGTAATGTCAACGTCTTCGAAGACTAGCCAAAAAACATAAAGCAACTGCAAAATGAAAGCAAATAGATAGCTTATTAGGAAGAGTTTTCCGTAAGTGAACAAAGATTACCGAGCTTGAATTTCGCTAGACGATCCCAGATCAAGACGTTTCCGCGGGCTTTGAACACTCAAAGGAGCTTCTTTGGTTCCACGGCCACGCACTCCACTTTTGGAAGCCACAATAATCCCAAGCAAACTAGAGGGAGAGAAATATGTTTATGATATGTGTATAAACTAAGGGGGTAGAAAAGATATTATGTTAAATGGATAAAACTGAAGTGACTTACCCCGCTCTTCGTCGCATCTCCAAGGACAAAAGATGTTGAGTGAAGGCCGTGTCAGACAAATACACACATAGACACTTTATTTTCCTCCAGCTGTCATAAACATCTCTCGCCACAGATATCCGTCTGTGATCCTCATTCCACTGTTTCTTTGCCTTTTCTCTCTTCCTCTTGATACCAACCGGCTTCGAGGCGAAAGTAGCATCCGTCCCGAGCCGCTTCGTACACCTCCCCATGGACCTTCTCGCGTCAACATCCAATTTCTCAATGAATTTTTAAAAATATACACATATACACCACTAGAATCGCCCAAAGATGATCAAGTATTCTTTTTACAAGGTTTCAACGAATTTCGCCAGCCGAAAGGGGGCGATGGAAAGAGATTTTCTTCCCTGACAGTAAACTTGAAAAACCTTCCGCCAGAGAGAAAGATGCCGCACATGCACAGAAGAGTGCCACAGTCCCTTTAAGTTAGTTGTTTTAAAAAATATGCAAGTTGTGATCCAATTCGATTCTCACAAGCAAATGATTGAATATCAGTTTATGGAACAGGCCATCTGATAGGGTGAGAGAAAAAATCAGAAATTGTGCGATATTTTCCGGGAAGATTGTACGCTACAATAGGACTATTTATGCGATATATTATGCGATTTTTTCGGGGCTAATTTACATTGTGTTACCAGGTTTCAAGGAGAAAAACCACTTTAATGTTGTTTAATGAGCAATTTGAATGTAAACAAATAATAAAACATCTATTTAAAACAAAATAGTTAAATTTGTCCGATTATTTTGACCCACAAAAGAAAAAGGACACTTACTTAACATTACATCATGCCCTTACACCGCTGACCACACTGCTTGTCTCTGAAATCAAAATGGCTGCCCAGATATCGCGATCGAAGGTTTTAGATGTCTTGCAAGGAATTCTTTAGTGGTAAATCACCTTAAATAACATTAAGATTGGGAAAATGTTTAATTAAAGTTAGAATTCATTGTTTTCTTTACTTGAATTTAGCATTTTTTTACGAGTTATGCAATTTTCCTCAAACTGTGTGATCGGATACAATTTGAAGTCAATTGTGTGAAATCACACCATCGCGTAATGCACCTATCAATGTAAACCCCGTGGGGGGGGGGGAGTGCGGGTAAGGGGTAGGGATTTGACAAATTTTAAAAGTTTTTGATCAAATTCCCCAGGGTGGGAAACGAAAGGTCAATCAAAAGTGTCAAAAAAGCCCCCACCCCAGGGGAAAAATCTATACAAACAACACTATAATACTGTATAAAACGAATTAAAAGAACATTTCAAAAGAACGTCCTTACTAAACATAAGCTCCGTTAAATTACTCACTGTAATTTAAAGTATTTTCTCTCTCCACTGGCATCTCTTATTTTGAACAACAAAATCACTCTAGGAAGATTGACCGTGCTATTATAATATTAATGAAACGTAAAATGCTTTATAACATCGGCTCAACATGTCGGAACAGGTCGGATCAGTGACCCGTAAAAAATCCTCTGACTTTCATGGTGGAATTCGATTTCAATCGAGTTTTACAGTCAGATGGGAACTTGAAGATAAAAACTTTCTCAAAATAGACATTACCTGTTTAGATGACAGTTTAAAGTATCGGATTAAGGCGATTAAAACAAATGAAACCTTTACACCTTTCTCCAACAGCGTGACTTTCAGAAAGCCTCGAGGGACGGACTAATGGTAACCGCTTCTGAATTGATACCAGGCTTCTGTCAGTCAAAGTCAAATGTCCCGACCCCGGGGTCGCTTCGCACGATCAAAAGCCCGACAGGGGGATAGTCTCAGGCATGAAATCCCCACCCCTTGCCTGAACTCCCTCCCCCCCCCCCCCCACGGGATTTACATTGATAGGTGCATAATATCAGATGGCCTGATGGAAAAGTATGATAAAGTATACACAGTTTTTGTCTTCATGGGCCATGCATTTTGGAAAGAAAACATTTAAGACACTGGTAAAATTATTGGAATCAAACATTTTAAATTGTTGTCTAAATATAACAACAGTTTGATTCGCATAAAATAGGTCTTAAAATGAGGGAATGACGTTTCAGAGGACTTACCTCCTAAATTTCCCAGCGAGGTGGGTCCATGTTCCTCACTCCTCCCCCACACAATTGTGCCTCTGACGCATATTTTTGGCCTAAACGGCAAGGATTGGTCCCTCACCTGCTGAGCAAAAATTTAGAGAGAACACTGCCCTTGGGTTATCCCCAGAAATTCTAGAATGAACATTTTTTTTCAAAAAAGAGAAGTTTTCTTCTTACTGGTGTTAAACAGATGCAACCTGCATTAACTTTAAATTGCCACAAACTGGTACAAAACATTAAAATAAGAATACCTGTATCTTGTGATGAATGTGTGTACACCCGGAACATATCAAAATCAAGTGGATTGAGTGTATGTTTATTTCTGTGATCTTGAATTTGAGCCTTTGAGGTCAGCAGTCTCTCCCAATCTTATGAGCTTCAAAAAATAAAATGGCATTTTGCAGTCGAAATAAAAATGTTTCACATTGAATGGACAAAATAATTTATGAGGCTGTTTTTACAAGAGAAAAAAATGATGTTTTGTATCTTTAATGGCTCTGGAGTATTATGTACAGCCTACATTGCCAGATTGATGGATGCTTGTCTTGTATCCTGCTCCTGCGGTTGTCAGCAGCCTTGTCAGTTCGTGTTTTATTTTTGAACTAATTAAGTCCATAAAATAAGCGTTTTCAAGGAATTCAATCTTGTCTGTCCCCTGTGGAAATTCCAGATCTAACCCCTCCCCCCCCTACTTTCATTAATTCCAATCATAAGTATCCCCCAGTGCCTTTGGATTTCCAATTCAAACAACCCCCTCTTACCCTTGGAATTCCATAAAGCCATCCATGGTATGGTAGACACATGTATGGATATTTTCTGGAATAGCCCAATATTACAAACATTGCTTTCAAATGAGAATTACATGATTGAGAATCTCAAAGTCTTCCTTACATTTCCAAATGCTAATTATAACATCACCACTTGAAAGCAAATCTAACTCAATGTTTATGCTATATATTGAACCATGTGATGAAATCATGCCATTAATAATCCACACCACATGGTTTACAAATCATAATACAAACAGCTAATCTATCTGGAAAGATTAAGCATGTCAAGGAATCCCACTGAAAAAAAACTGCTGAATTGCCAGTGTGGTTGACCAAGTAATGTGGATGATTGGAAAAAAACGAAAGAAACATTGCTTAATTGACATTATCATTCATTCAAAATATTTCCCCAATTCTGATTGGCTAAAAGCACACTCGTAATTCACCATAACCAGCTACTGATGACCAAATTTCGAAGAATTTTGCATTTAATGAACCAATGACGGCAAAAGTACAGCCTTTTTGCATGTTAATGCACCATTGACCGAGAAGACCTGGGGACAAGGTTGAGTTGTTTTGGTTGTGAAAACAAAAATGGCGTACATTTCACTCATTTCAAGAGTGAGAACTAGGTGAAATAACATGACAAGAACAGCACAAAGACATTGAACTCGAAGGGTGACAATTGCCCTTTGGAGAATATTTGCGGAGCTGAACAACACTGAACGTGCACTATCAAAGATGAACTTAACATTATAAATGTTTTAGCTATATTATTAAACTAGGAATTATTTTGAATGAATAATAAAACAATTATTGAATTCAGCTTTTGTATCATATGAAGAATTATGGAATTATTTTGAATGAATAATAAAACAATTATTGAATTTCGCTTTTGTATCATATGAAGAATATCGGAGATCTTGGAGAGCGCCATAATTCTTCTTAAGATACTCAGCCTCATTCATTAATTGTTAATTAAAAGCATGATCTTGCATTTGAAAAAAATAACATGCAAGAAACGAGGGTGTCTGGTTAATATGGTGTCCACTTGATATCGCAGGGCTCAAAATAACGGCTGGTAAATGGACAATGTCAGGCCAATATAACCATTTGTCCAGACAAACTTTCAGTTGGCTAGTCATTTTGACAGGTCAAGCAAATTAACTGGCAAATTATATTTCTTCAGATTAACTCTGGAAATTGCAAAAATGGTTAAATCATAAAATATTTTAGTTACTTAAAGAGAATACAGATGAAAAAAGTTACATTCTGTGGTTTTTTGAATGCGTCTATTTTTGTAAGTACGCTAAAGAGACAACAATCAGTGTTGCATCAATCAATGTCTTCTATCAAAAATAGCCAGAAATAAGAACACTTGGAAAAGGTTTACAAAAAAAAAACAGAAAAAGGAATTCCGCTTTTAAGAGGTCAGTAGCCATGCATATTTAGTCCCAAATTTATTTCCCTTATTTAGTGTAAATGAAAACTTTTGACTCCTCATATGATGGTCTCTACCAAAACCTATATAAAGCATACACCCTGTATTAAGCAGACCAACACCAGAGCTTTCCCCGAGGGAGTCTGCTTCACACAGGTTTGAGTATATGTTTAAAAATAAAACTTAGAAAAATGGATTAGACTCAGAAACGTAATCATTCCATTCATATACAATTGCAAAATATTGTTACCTGAGTTTAATTCTGTCTTTATCTTCATTGCCACTTGAGCTTGACCTAACAGTGTAGAAAACACAGAAAGTTGTTTCATGGACAATTCAAAACAAGACAGATGTAAGTACAAAAAAACAACTAATGGTTTACAGCAAAATTTGTTGTATTGCACTGCACATATTGCAAACTTCGAAGGGATTTTGGGTTTTTCTGTTCAGTCAATCATTTTATTAAATGCGGACACAAACAAAACGGATTGAAATCCACCAATCACAAATCACAAACCATGACCTTTTGAACTCATGCAAGTAAACATGTGTTTCTTAAGAGGTCCGCTAAGATGTTTCACGGAACAGGAAAAACCCAAAATATGTTAAACGCACAGCGCGGTCCAACGTATTTCACTATAAAAACAATAGATGAACAAAAAGAGGTGACAAACACTGGAATGATCGATATCTAAATGATGGCAAAGGATTATCTGCATTAGGATTTCCCCAAGAGGAGCCAAAATCTGTTTTTTGAGTCGGAAACCTGAATTTTGATTTTCTGAAAAAAGCCAACCCCAGGCTAACATTTAAAACTCCGCAGCTCGACTTTACACCTTACATGTAAGTAATTATAATTAAATTTATTTTGCTGCTTAATAATGTTGAATTAAGTTCGGCACCAAAGTAGCACAACATTTGAAACAGGCCTAATGAAAGGATAATACTAGTAATAGTTGACACTACAGCTGCCCCCGTTCTGTATATTGTCGGTCAATAGTATTCTTGCTGGTTGTGTAGCTCTTTGAAATAATTATACCGATTCATAATGAAGGTTTTCACACATATTCCATACAATAGGTGAGATAAATACAGGAAACGCAAGGTTCCATGCACAGTTTCAGCTCGATTTACACAGCTTTGATCATAACATTCTCAGGTTGGAGAATAGTTTATTCTAAACCATAAGAAAAGATTTAATTAGAAGTTGAATTTTTCACTATTTCTCTTTCCCTTTTTACATTCAGTTCATTTTATTTGCTGGAAAGAAAGCCTTAGAAATTAAAAGGACGTTTGATCGATTCACACTAGGGCATTCTAGTCTTATTTGAAACTTTATAACAGAAGGACATCTGTGAGCAGGGAATAAGCCAGCACAGAATTTGATTGTCGGCGAATTTCTGTAAATGTCCATCACAGTCTGCTAGTGATAAGCTAGCCGTTGTTCACTCGTCTTGTTTGTTTGGGGCTGAGTCTTATTCCAGTCAAAGAGAGAGGAAGAGTGTCTGGCAAGGTTTCCAATATAAATCAAAGATTTGTGAACTCGTGTCTCTCCAAGTGTTTATATATACACAGTTGAATGCACCTTATAACCTCGCCTGCACTTAACGAATGTCTTTTGGTCCATAACTTTCAAAACAACTGCTCCACAGAATGTCACTGCCTAACGCAAGAGTATCAGAGTATGACTGCACAATAAATGTCACAAAATCCACCTGAGCGGTCCCTTCGGGATTTTCTGTCTTTACGTCATCCTAACCATTTCGTACTTACGGGTGCAAACAATAGAAACATCATCATTACCTACCGATTCCTCGGGGCCCAAGTTCGAGCAAATCAAGATTTTTTCTAGTATACTGACTGTATATTTGAACTGTAAGTAATGTCCTTAATATACGCGCGAGTTACTAGGGTGCCTCCTCGGGATTTCGCCTCTGGGCGAAATCCCTGCGGGGCCAATTAATAATAATAATATAATAACTCCATTATTTACCCTTGGCAGTATTTATAGCACTAATGCCAGTGGGACCGAGAAAATGCTTGCAATAACAGGGCTGTACTCTAGCAGAGCCCGGTGGCCCCTGGCACCCAACTTTTGCTCTCGGGCGACTAGAAAATCTTAGCTTTTTCATACAGATCATATGCTGGGCACCCTAGATTTTACAGTTTCAGAGCCCTGGGCTCCCTTCAATTTTCTTTAGAGAACAGCCTTGAATAAATAATTCAAATTGAACTTACCACGGTTAAGAATCCCAAGTGGCTGGGGGCAAACCAGTTGGCTATTTACAACCCGGCGTGGCCGAGGATTTGAACTCGGGACTACTGTGAACAAATCCAGCTAGCGGTCAGAGCGGGACTTGAACGGTTAGCATTAAGTAACATTGGCTGAAGTCAGATTGTTTCTTTCAGTAAAATTACATGAAGAACAACTTAAGTCCAACTTTACTGTGTAATATAAAAGTGAAATAGAAAAACTTTGAACCAGGGTCACTTCCTTTATAGCCTACATCCATATCCACTACGCCATCGAGGACTAGCTGCCAAAAAAATGCAGTAATTTTGAAAATATCCATGTTCTTATATATGGCGTACCCCATTACAATAATTGAAAGCTAACCGTTTTCAGTTCAATGCTTAACCCTAATCACTGCAGATCAGTGCTTAACTCTCTACTGTGTCCTCTCCATAACTATACCTGCCAACTCTCACGCCTGCGGGTTGAAAACTTCGATCTCACGCCGGCTCACGCCTGCGGGCCAATTTCTCACGCCTGATTGAAAAATGTGAGTTGTTGCCGTCTTGCTTGACACAATTTCCAAAAATATGTTAACTCAGACCCCTGTAAGGAACGAAAACCATGTGTAAATGAATAAATAACAATACCTTCCTCGCAATCTCTGATTTTGTGCATAAGCGTTTTCTCGATAACTTCGCCTTCGGCAGACTTCGGACGTCTTCGGAAGACTTCGGACTTCTTCGGGAATCTTCGGAAATGATCGTGTCGTCTGCAAAAATCCCAGAACTCCCAGGATAAAAATCTCACGCTTATATCTCAGAAAAAGTTGGCAGGTATACATAACTGGCGCACTGTAGTTTTGGTTTCTTCAGCTATTCTAGCCTCATTCTACATTCCAGTCTCGTTCCATTATGAAAATTATGCGTTGTGTAAAATTCATAAGGTGTTCAATCTGGCTTCACTCGATGTTATCTAATGCTAACCAACTTGAACTCGGGGTCTCTGAATTGCAAGTCCAGCGCTCAAATCGATCGGCCATGCTGCCTCCTCTTGCTGGACATGTTTGTTCTTCATCGCTGTCAGCATAAACCGTATACGGATCGGAGCTCGTGCAGCAAAACCTGCTTTCATGTGTCAATTATCGAGTGCCCTTTCACACTAAATCCTTAACAAAGCTTAACATTTTTCGGTCTTTTCGAAACAGGAAAGGGATGGAAGATACTTTCACACGCCGTACAAACAACGCGTACGTAAACCTCGAACAAGAACCTCTGCTTGTATTAAAAACCTTCTTACCTGCAAAATACTGACCATGGTAATGCCAAATGTTCGTCTCTTCGTTTTTTGCGTGTTTGCGCCATTTTCAAGGAGAAAATTCATCCACAGACAGTGAGACTTCGCCCAGTATTTTTTCAGCTGTGTTTCACCAGGGATAGTTCGATTACACAGGGCCCTGGGTGCGGGGTGGGGAGGGGTAGGGGAAACTGGGTGGAAGTGTGGAAGACAAGTGAGACATCAGGGTCAAGATAGACTGCCACATGAAGCCGTATGCCGATAAACTGTTCGTAGTCCTCTATTTTTCTGTAAGATCGTCGAGATCGAGCCCTCACGGTAGACATTTTGCAAATATACCATGGGGGAGGGAGTTGGGTTTTTATAGCGCGCGGTGGATGAGGAAGGCGAGAAAAATGGAGGCTTGCCGGGGAGCGCTCTAACCGATTGAGCTGGCAAACCAAATTGGGAGCTGGGAAAGTTTTTTAAGTAGTTTGCTGCTTGAGGGAAGGTGAAACATGAAGATGAAATAATGGAAATATGAATTTCATATACTGGAACTGCCTTCTTTTCGCTGGCTGCAGAAGTTGCGTTTTGAACTGCGATGATATTTTTTGCATTTATTTAATTTCTTACGATGATTATTAGGGGCACACAACGACTTTTTTTCTGTAAAATAACTGTTCAAAAGAGCATATATTGCCTAGAAATTTCTAATTCTCAAGAAAGGATAAAAATTTCTGGATAACCGATTTATTCATCTAGGATAATCGAAATTTTTCTCCTTGCTTGCGATTTTTGGAGGTTTTGATCTCAGGGGCGGATCTAGGGGGGAGGGTGCAGGGGGTGCGCACCCCCCCTGAGATGACCTGCGGTTTTCTAATACAACTGGTATTCTGCAAAAAAAAAACTATGTGGTTTATTGGAAGAGACGACTGTACCCCCTCCTAAAAAAAATCCTGGATCCGCCCCTGGATGTTCACATTTTATTACCAAAATATTGCCGACAAAAACACATTCCGACTTTTTTGTTCTACATGTACCAACCAAAACTAGACATTTTGTTCGCCCGAAAAGTTAAAGCAAAAATCGCTTATTTTCGTTTTTATTACATCCATTGTGAAATTACTGGTCATCCCTGCAATCTGATTGGCTCTCCGTGATTTATCACATCACAAATCACAATTTTGCTCCCATTCACATCTTTTCCAAATCGCGTCATTCGTGTTCTAAAATCGCAACGTTTCTGGTTTAAGTCGCACCGTTTTTGCCTTTTTATTTCCGCTTTTCAACATACTGGCTACGTGATCCATAAAATATTTGCACTGACTGAATTCTGCCAGATTTCAAAATGGCTGAGATAAAGTGGTAATTAGATTGGGTGGAGTGCAGTTTTCGTCTTAAATCATACATGTTATTTCAAATCGAACTTGCGCTGAAATCACGCATATGATCGGACCAAATTGCACTCCACTCAGTTCAATTACCATTATTTAGAGTTCGTTAGCGCCGCCATTATGAATAATTGTAATGACCCGGGGAGGGGGGTACTCCCTATAATGGCTTATATGAGGAGGAGGTTCGATTCCGCCCGAAAGGAATATCTTTTTTAGGCCTCAGGTATATGATAGGGAAGGGAATCACTAGTTGAAGCGACGCCCTGGGGACGAGGTTGGGATAAAAGGGTAGGGAAATCTGTCATTTCGGTTTGCAAAAATGCCCTAAAGGGCCGACAGATGCGTTTTATGGATGTAAAAAAGTCCATAAAGCTTTCTAGTTTTGTGATTAGTTCATGTTTTAAAGACAATGCATTTACAGCAGATAAAAGGGGTTCAAACTTTTTGGGGGAAAGGGGTAACATTTGTCAATAGACGGTAAGCGAAAGGGGCCCTTTTCTTTCAAAAATGGTATATAAAAGGGTCAGGGGTTGGACCTCAGGGCGGAATCTCCGAGCATAAAACTTTGGTAAGATTCCCCCCCCTCCCCCTTACCGCGAGTGATGACCTGATCAAAATTGCTGCCCAAAAAGCCCGGGGGGACTCTGCATATGACGGGGGTAGGAATGTGTCCCCCCCGGGCCAAAAAGACCATCGGTTGTTATAGCATTACAACTTCACGCCGATTTAAGTGTGTACCCCAAATTTTGGGGTCATCAAGTATTCATATATTCAGGCCATTGTTCTTGCCATTGTCGATTACTTTCCGAAGAATCCACGAGCGGAATTCCTTTCATTTAGGTGCGATATGTCTCTTTTGTTTCGAATTTTGTTGCTTGATTGGCTTTTTAATCCCCATTGTTACTTGATGAGTATTAAAGTTATCCATTAAAATACTCGGACTTGCCTGTTAAATTTGCTGCAGTCTGTGGGAACGCCTATAACTCTTTTAAGCGTGGCGGACAACTCTGGTTGCATAACATATTTTCGGTCACGCACCGTATTACAAAGGAAACAAGCCAGATAAATTTGAAGTTGATTAAAGCTTATAAATACCTAGTCTCCTATAGTATTTTTTTTAATAAATACTCGCTTCCCTTGAAAATAATTTGGCGTTTAAAGAATTGCTGCGGAAGGTATTTATTAGAACGTTTTATTCATTCAGTATAAAACCCCTGCGCTCTGCAATCAAGAGCGCACAACTCTCTTCAAAACGTAAACAACGCAAGCGGTGAATGCATTTAACGGGATGACACAGATTTATTAGAGTGTAATTTCCCTTTTTTTGGACGTTTTCGCTTGCCCTTCATTTTTTTGTTGTTGAACAAAATCTTGCGTTTCAGTTACATGACTGCAGCGCCCGAAATAACCGCGTATTGTCAGTTCACCGATTTGCATGACAACTTGATTCGCGGAGTGGTCGAGTGAGACGGGAAAAATCTAAAATCTAAAATCAAAACAAGAGCTGTGATCGACAGATCAAAACTTGCGGAGTTCATAATGCCTCGAAATAATTTTGTAGAAACGCTTGAATAGTTTCATTGCTCTGGAGAAATGAATAAGTGTTATGCACGCTTGGAAATTTTTGTGCCAATTTTGGCCAAGTTTACTGTCCCCAGTTTCCAGTCCCTAATTAGCAGTTCTATAGCGCGGTCATTTGGCAGCCATTTTCGCTCAAGAGTCCTGGTCAGAATTTGGCCATTTGCGGAGGAATGGGTACTAGGGGAGTTTTTCCCACTCAAAAACAAATTTCTACAGGCTTTAAGGTGGCTCGATATAGTTTTTCATGGTCAATACCTCCCAAGTTTGAGCGTAAACTGGGTCGCCATAAACAAGGATTTGGAAAAATTAACACCCCAGTTGTATTAGATAAAGATGAAAATTGGTTATGATCAAGGTTGTAATGACATCGGAGTTGTCATAGCAACGAAATGACGCCATTACCTATTTTACTTGCAGCAGTATTTCTCGGCACTGGGAACTGTTCTTCCAAAATCGTTTACTGGAGCTTTTACCTACGATAGCTGCCTCGATGTTCGAGAAGTTTAAGCGAAATCTGTAAGAGCGTTATCGAGATATTTTGGGATGAAGTTTTTCTGTTAGAAATACGGTAAAAAATTGACAATCTTGATGTTCGACTGTTATCTGTACTAAACGAAGCCCTTTTGACATGCAATTTCACCTCATAGTAATTTCAATCTTTTTAAAAACGTATGTGAAAGATCATGGAGATACCTCCAGCCGATTGCTAGAAAGGAGGATTTGATTAGTATGTATCAAGGCACTCTTGTTAGCGGTGATGTAAACATTTCGGTCTACTTTAACAAATTAGCGAATAATTTTTAAACCGCTCGATAAATTTTTTAGAAAATTTAAGAGTGTTGAGATAAATCGTCCTTTTATATGACCTCTTAGTTTCAAGATTATTGATATATTGTAAGGCAGTAAAATAAGGGCTTGAATTCGCTAACATTTTGTCAGAAATTTTGTGTTTACAAGTGAGAGCCTCTCATTATTCAGGGTATTGTCTCCAAGTTTCATATTTTCGTGCATAACAATAGCTAGCGGTTTTGCATATGTCAAATGCATTGTTAGTTACTGCTGTTCACGTGAAAATGAAACTTTGAGACAATACCCTGAATAATAAAAGCTCTCACTTGTAAAGACAAAATTTCTGACAAAATATTAGCGACTTGTAGCCCTTATTTTACTATCTTACAATACATCAATAATCTTGAAACTAAGACGTCAAATAAAAGGACGATTTATCTCAACACTCTTAAATTTTTTAGAAAATTTATCGAGCGGTTTAAAAATTATTCGCTAATTTGTTATAGTAGACCGAAATGTTTACATTACGGCTAACAAGAGCGCCACGATACGTACTAATCAAATCCTTCTTTCTAACAATCGGCTGGAGGTATCTGTACAGTACCGCAAATGATCCTCAACCGCAAATGATCCCCAAAATGGACCGCAAATGATCCTCGACCACAAGTGATCCCCAAAGTTGACCGCAAATGATCCCGTGAAAACTTGAGGAATGGAATGGATTTTATGGGACTGATTACAAAAAAGGACTGATTATAAAAAAGGAACCTTTTTCTCGCACCTTCTAAAGAAAAAGGGAAGGAGGACGCTACAACTCAGGTCAATTTATACAAGGCAAAAAAAAAAGTAGAATAAATCTGAAGAGGATATGGTATCAACCGTATACTTCTTCCTTTGTCAATTGCTTCAATTTTCTTTCAAGAACTGTTTCGTCGCTGAAAATTTAAGACAGGCAGGACGTTACGCAGAAAAAACTCTATTATTTTAACGCCCAAGCTCAACTTGTCTACTGAGGAATACAAAGCTGGGCACCCTCTGCATAACAAGAGCTTTATTGACTTTACTGATCTTTTTAGAAGCGTCGAATTAATTTTCAGAATATTTAGTTTTGATTTTTCTCTGAAGTGTTAATTTTACGTGATAAACAGCAAGACATTGGTTCGTAACTTATGAGTGCCCCAGGCCTGGGAGTGCCCGTTAAAAAACAAGACGTGATTTGAAATAAACACACGTCAAAATGCCACCGAACTTATCAATGTCCACAGTTTTCGGTTAATTTTGAAAGAGCAACTTGCCTACAGCTCATGAACATGTTGCGAATAGTTATATTGACGCTTATATGTATATCCATTTTTTTGCCTTTGCTGTAGACAGTTACCAGGAATCTAAACCTGGTAATGAGAAACGCAAAAGCGAGGCAAGCGGTAGTTATCGCGTGACAAAACATCGTGGGAACCGTCACATTCACGGACTAAAAGAAAGTCGCTTATAATTGTTCGGATCCATGAGGCACTTTAAAGAAAATTAAACAACCTAAAACCCTTATTTAGCCGGAACGAGACGCATTGCATTTCAAAAGAGGTGAAAGAAATGCTCTTGCATTAAAGGACAAATCCAGCAAATCATGCCGACTACAAACAACAATAACCGCAGAAAATGCGTGTCATGACCTCTCAGTATGAAATAAGCGGCAAAAATCACATTTGCTCAGTCAAAACGTTTTCCTTCAGGTATAATCTACCCGCCAGATAAAAAAATTCATTCGAACAAGCAGCATTTTGGCATGAGCTAAAAGTCATGTGTTGCCTACCGACTTCGTTTTACACTTGAATGATTTTTTTCATTTAGTTTTTATTCATGTATATACGTATTTATTTAAGAACTGAAATTTAGCGTTTAATCTTACTTTTTGTATTAATAATAAAATCGTCACGACGATCCGCTAACTCGAGTCTAAGCCATTCCTATTTTTCTTTCGGGATCATTTGCGGTCGACTTTGGGGATCACTTGCGGTCGAGGATCATTTGCGGTCCATTTTGGGGATCATTTGCGGTCTCGGGATCATTTGCGGTTGGGGATCATTTGCGGTACTGTACATATCTCCATGATCTTTCACATATGTTTTTAAAAAGATTGAAATTACTATGAGGTGAGATTGCATGTCAAAAGGGCTTCGTTTAGTACAGATAACAGTCGAACATCAAGATTGTCAATTTTTTACCGTATTTCTAACCAGAAAAACTTCATCCCAAAATATCTCGATAACGCTCTTACAGATTTCGCTTAAACTTCTCGAACATCGAGGCAGCTATCGTAGGTAAAAACTCCAGTAAACGATTTTGGAAGAACAGTTCCCAGTGCCGAGAAATACTGTTGCAAGTAAAATAGGTAATGGCGTCATTTCGTTGCTATGACAACTCCGATGTCATTGTAACCCTGATGATAACAAATTTTCATCTTTATCTAATACAACTGGGGTGTTAATTTTTCCAAATCTTTGTTTATGGCGACGTAGTTTATGCTCAAACTTGGGAGGTATTGAGCCTGAAAAACTGTATCGAGCCACCTTAAGCTTTCTGTTGATATGCGATTTGCATGCGTTTACATCTTTCTTCTGCAAAACTTTTCATTGTACTTTTACTCTCTGTTTCATGCACACTGAGTTCTCAGTCCTTCAAGAAAAATTGAGTATTTTTGTCGAAAATTTTCTCGCTGGGAAACGTATTATTGCCAGGTATGTTATCGTAAACAGAAGACCTGAAACCTCGGCTGTGTTTTCCTCGTTTTGGTTTTTTACCGGATGCCTCTGCTTCTTAGAGATTTTTGCGTTTATATGGTTCGCTGAGCGGTTTACATGGGGAGCAAGTCACGAAGAAAGAGCACTACATCGAAGAAATGCAAGTCAAATTTTCCTGTTGGGGAGCTCAGTAAGCAGAGGGCTACGCTTCGAGCGGAGTACCTTTCGAAATCAAAGGAAATTTGTACCTTAAAAAAAGGCTTCAGCGACTCAAGAATAAGGTAAGTTTAGCTTGAAAAAGGTTTTTTTAGTGAAAGGAGAGGACTACCGTGTGGCACGAAAATTTTGCGGGTTCTTATTTTTGCGATTTTTCCATCGATCCGCTAAAATTTACTCCAGAGTAAATGTTCTCTAAGTTAAATTCGCTACATTCATTTCGTACAGGAGAAGTGGGAAGAAGTTGATAAAATATCAAGCAAACTCATCTTGTGTGATCATGTCCGCAATTCTCATGACCACTCTGTTTAACAAAGTATTTATATTACAAGGAGAAATTTGATGCTGATCATTCATAGGGCTTAAAGGGTTAACTTACGTTCTTGGACTTTCAGAAAACTCGCATAAAAGAAAATGTTGATTCGGTAAAAGTTGATCTTCCCGCTGTCAAGACTAAAAGAAGGTTAGTTTTTGAAGTGACAGCTAACACATCCACTCTAAGAAAAAAAAGTCCAACTGTGCTCACTGAGGAGGGAAAGCTAAACGTGCCGCAGCGAAGTGCCAGCAGAAGACAACTTGAAACGTTGGTTGCAGCAACAGAGGTAAATGGTGGATCTGTTGAAGACAGGTCCCCAGCCTTGGATGGCATGTTTTCTACGCTGACTAAATATGCGAAGACAGCAGCTCTATCTAAATACTTTTCTTCATCAAAAAAGATGAGAAAAGCTAGTCTAGCAGTAATAAAACCTCAGGTTAAGCAGTATGAGCAAAGTGATCATAATGTCATTCGTTCACTTTCTATGTTTTATGCAGGAGGATTGATGGGAAAGGTAAAATATGAACAAACAAGATCAGCTCTTGTTATGAAAAATACTAAGAAACACACCAAGAAACTAGGTTATGTGTCAAAAGAAAGAGTTTTGTTTGGTATGGGTATCCCATTCCTAAACTCCTTCCCTATCGGTTGTTAATGAAAAAAATTGAAGAAATTGATGTGGGGGAATTTTATTCAATAATGGAAACCCTATGCCATGACCTTCCACCTGATCAGCAGGTTGATGGGGTCTATAGAAACCTGGAGAACTTTTTACTTCTGCTGGCCAAGTTCTATTTTGAGACTGATCAGTACAGGAAACCTGGGGATAAGCTGGTGTGGTTCAGTGAGAGGGAGGGAGTATTTAAGGTTGCCATAGGGGGTGATGGGGCTCCTTTTGGGAAATGGGATCAATCTATGTCATGGCTGATAAGTTTTTTGAATGTGGGGCCCAGGGTAGCTAGTCCCAATGACAATTTTTTGCTATTTGGAGCTAATTGTAAGGAGGATCACATGGTTGTTTCTCGTTTTACAGTGAAACTTGCTACAGACATGGAAAAAATAGAGAGCAAATCTTACACAGTATTGGGTAAGAATGTCACCTTTTCTTTTGATCTCCTGCCAGGAGATATGAAACTCCTTGCATATATAAATGGGGAATTAAGTAACGCGGCTAAATATTTTTCTAGCTTTGCTAATGTCTCCCCCGGGGGGTGGACTCCCACATGAAACAGACGGGGATGCTCGTCGGAAATTTTGAATTTAACCCCTAAAGGAGACCATCTGGGCGTGGCTCAAGCTTTTTGTGACCCCTATATAAGGAGACCAATCTGGGCGTGGCTAAAGCAAATTTTGACCCCTAAAAGAGACCGCTTAAAAACACACAAATATGACATGCAATGAGTTTTAATGACATAAAGACATAACAAACAAAGTTAAAAAGAAAATTGACTTCTGTTTCTCTTCGCGTAATTCTGTGTTTCTTCGCGGAACCCTAAACGAGACCTTGGCGCCTTCAAATATTGGCGCTTTGCCCGGAACACCCTAAGCGAGACCAAAATCCAAAATTTACACCCCTACGCGAGACGACGAGCATCCCCGTCTGTTTCATATGGGAGTCCCCCCCCCCCGGATGTCTCCAAAGATGACTGTAATGCACTGAATGGGAAGTATGGAGAATCTCATGATTGTAAGTGGAAGCCTTGGCAGTATGCAGAAAGAATCAATGTTGCAAAACAGGATGAAGATTTCAAGAAAAAAATACCTAGTCATTTAGCAGTATCAACAAAGAGATCCAAAGTAACTCAATTTATTGCAGTAAAAAAATCCAGACAAGAATTCAAACCATTAATTGGTAAGCTATGTGACAAGGAAGTTGTTGAACCACTTCACGTTAAGAATAATGGTGTCCAACATTTTCATGCAATGTTACTTGATCTTGCTATTTCTGTAAGTAACCTCCCCAAAAAATTAAATAGCCTTGATGATTTGCCCTCCAATTCGGTAATGTCCAGATATTTAAAGGCCATGGAACAAGATGTTAAAGCAGGGAGAATGAAAAAACAACTAGGTAGGTGGCTCCTTGAGGACAGAGCTAAAGATAAAGACTTCACTTACAGGTTAACTGGTAAAGATTCCCGCCTAATCTTGCATGGAAGCAATTCAGGGTGACTCAAATGATCCCAAGTTGATAATGCGACTTCTGCCAATTGTCTTCATTGGTATTCGACTCAGGGTTTTTAGGTATGGTAATAAAGATGAAACAAAGGAAAAATAAAAATTACTTGAGATAAAAAAAACTAACTACAACATATATATATATATATATATATATATATATATATATGTTGCTACCTCAACTCATTAGTAACTGTATAGAAAACACTGTCCCCTCTTCAATGATGAAGGATACCAAAGGCATTCCAATTGCCATAATGGAATTTCAATTCCAACATTTCTTCTTTATATTTATATTTCATAATTCCATTCTTCCTTTCATCAACAATGAGTTCACTTCCCCTTTTCCAACTCGTAGCTTCTTTGTGAATCCTTGGAAGTCCTCAAATTTGTTAAATAGGGCACACAGTCTTTTCATACTTGAGAATGTTATTGTGACTGAATAAGGCTGCTCCAAAACATCTACACCAAAACGTGTAAGATTTACAACCCCTTTATTCAATAAATTGAACACTTCCTGTGGCATCGGGACGTCAAAACAAATCATCCAAGGATGGATTTTACTCATCCGCGGACTAAGTCGGCGATAAATGCCTTTCTTAGCACGTATATTGTGCGCTCCAACATGGAAGATATGGGACAAATTTCATGCTGATATCGATCCCGAAGGGGACCGTATTTTCCCTTCACAACAGCCTCGGCCACTTTCCCTAGCGCTTGAAAAGTTTGATCTAGATCTCTCAGCTTATGTACATTTGAAATCCGCCGGGAAAAATTCGACTTCTGGCGATTTAATGCTCCTTTAATGCCACTAATAATTTCCACTTGGTCAGGTTCCCTTTGAGCCGCCATTTTTTTTTTTTGATTCACATGGACCCAATCCTCCGCGCGGCCGCGAAAAGTTGGCCGAATTTTAGGTCAAAATTTCCAAGCGTGTATGATTGAATGAATGGATAACGTAGATAGGCGAGAAAAAATTCTTCAGCGGCTTGCTTTGTACTTCGAAACCTTGGCAAGAAAAAAATCCAATCTCGGTCCACAGTGGTCGAAATTTCTCGTTCAAGATCTCTTTTTGAAGCTCTCAAAACTCTCCTTTTTGAAAAATACGTATCCAAGTCGAAGAAGTTTTGCGAAAGACTTAAATCCATAAACTTCTACCGCAATATGTGCGATAATTCTCTGCAGTTTTATTGACACATTTAGAACAAAAGGATACCTTTGAAACTTTGCGGCCCTGGGCAGCTTAATTAAGCCATTGTTCAATCCCTTTGAATTCGCTTCTGAGTCGTCCGCCATAAAATCTCACCTTCTTTGAACCGAGTCAAACCGAGCACTCGCGAAGGGAAAGTCCGGAGGAATAAATTGAGCCTTCAGGGTACAAAATCCAGCGGTCATGCCCATTTCTGAAATACACACTTAAATCGGCGTGAAGTTATAATGGTATCTTTTTATTGTTAGTAGCAACCGAAAAAACGTAATGCTCAAAATATCAGAGGGAAAAATATGTATAAAACATTTACACCATTTTTTTTCAACTTCCTAATTGAATTTGGAATTCGCTTCTGATGATTTTATGTGAATTTGTGATAGGAGTGGATATTTTCATCGGAAGTTTCGTCTTTCAGAAGTGAAAGCCTCTCATTATTCAAAGGTATTGTCTCCAAAGTTCATTTTCACGTTAACAGCATGAAGTAACAAAAACTAACAATGCATTTTAAATATGCAAAAATGTTAGCTATTGTTTTGCACGAAAATATGAAACATGGAGACAATACCCCTGAATAATGAGAGGGTCTCACTTGTAAACACAAACTTGCTGACAAACCATTAGCGAATTGTAGCCCTTATTTTACTACCTTACAATATATCAATAATCTGGAAACTAAAAGGTCATATAAAAGGAGGGTTAATCTCAAGAATTTTAATTTTTTAAGCAAATCTATCAAGCGGTTCAAAAAGTCCTCGCTAATTTGTCAAAGTAGACCAAAATATTTACAAAACCGCTAACAAGAGCGCTTCGATACATACTAATCAAACCCTTCTTTCTTGCAATCGGCTAAAGCTATCTCCATGATCTTTCACACACCTTTTAAAAGGATTGAAACTACTACTAGTCATTGCATGTCAAAAGCGCTTCATTTTCTACAGATAATAGCCGAACATCAAGATTGTCCATCTTTTACTGTATTTCTAACCTTAAAAACTTCATCCCAAAATATCTCGATAACGCGCTCACAGATTTCGCTTAAACGTGACGAACATCGAAGTGGCTATTGGAGGAAAAAGCTCCTGTGAACGATTTTGGAAGAACAGTTCCCAGTGCCGAGAAATACTCCTGCAAGTAAACTAGGTAATGGCGTAATATCGTTGCTGTGGCAACTCCGATGTCATTACAACACTGATCATAACAAATGTTCATCTTTAGCTAATACAATTGTGGTGGCAATTTTTCCTAATCTTTGTCTATCAGTATGGCGACGTAGTTTTTTATACTTTTTTGGGAGTTATTGACCCTGAAAAACTATCGAGCCACCTTAACGCCATTATTATTCTTTGCATCTTAGAAATCTTAGTTGCCAACTTTACACTAAAGACGAAAATTATATTTCACCCTTGGCACCACCTGTCGAGTCTTTGAAGATGTTTAATTAAGCTACCTGTTATTTTGAATATATCAGAGTAACTTAACTCCGTTCAACTCTCTGGTCAAATCACGGATTAGTTTCGCCCTGTGGGCAAGCTCTCCATTCCGACTGGCGAGCGAACTTGCGAGCGAGCGACTCTTGTGTAACTTCTCGCGATTGCCCCAAAAAAGACAGCTTGCTCGCAGGCTAGGATTAGAATCATAAACGCTTTTATACCAAAAAATCACGGCATGCCCACTGCAAAAAGTCCTGCATTTATGGAAATGCCGTTTAAGATTTTGCGAGCTAGCTCAAAACGTGTAAAAAGGGTCAAGCATTCGAATGATCATCTGTTTTCTCAACAATCTCTTGAATTCATCGTGCTTTTGCTTTTGATATCTTACGTCATCTCAAACCAGTGGCCAGAAATTCTATTCCTTTGTATCACACACTCAGGAAAAACAGGTTGGACCAAAAGCTTAATAAAAACGATTCCTTAATTTTGCCAAAAAAGACACTAACCTTTGACAAACCGTCCTGTTTTAACCACTATAGCTAAAAGCTAATTAACCGCCTGAAAACGTGTCCCGGATTCATCATAAGATGACTCATATAACATAACAAAAATAAAGCCCGCGCTCTGATTTCTGATTGGTCAGTTAACCATCAACCATTTGCCCATTGGTGCACGCCAACGAAAAGTTAGCGCGGTAAAATTCAGTCAAATTGAGAAAATCTCCTTTCTTGTCAGGTCAATAATGTACCGATAAAATATACAAATGAAAAGTAGAAGTTGAAAGAGTACTCAGTTGTGGCTTTGAGGGAAAGTGAAAAAAGGTCAAGCGACAAATTTGCCTCGAAGGACTTCGTCCTTGTTTATTTCGCGGCGACTTTGTCTAAAAAAATTTTTCTTGGTGAACAAAAGCTCTCACTTTAGGTTTGAGAAATAAAATTTACAAATTCAAAAATTTATAAATTTTCTACTAGCTTTATCAATTAAACCGTTTTCGCAGGTGGCTCTGAGTATTAGATAATTTTTTTTCTTTTCAGTTTCAGGCCTTTTCCATAATATCTTGAGTTCACAAGTCAAGTGAAGTGTAAATTGATTTATGTTAGGCTATGTTGGAGAAACATTGTCTTTGTGATGAGCGATAAGTTTACCCGTCCCATTAAATTATTCCATGATGCCTGATAATCTAAGAAACGATATGAAAAAGACTTTGTCTAAACGGTAACCATTACATTAGAAGATGTGTGTTCTCCTGGTGCTTATAACATTGCCCTTCACCGGAGTCCCAGAAAAGGTTTATATTCTTAAGAAAGTTCATAATCCGTTATTCTTTTTAGGCTGAAAATTTTCCGGGGCTAATTTTCGCCTCTGCATTTTGTGATCATGAATACATTAATTAAAGATGACACTTTGCTCTAGCTGATGTCGCACATATTGTGTCATATCAATGCAAATATGTCAAAAGTTTGAAAACACAACAAATTGCACAAGAGGATCTTTCTTCGCTTCATTACTGCATGTCAAGTCGAAGAAAATATCTTGCTCCTAACAAAGGCATTTAGGCTTCCTAATGTGAACAAGTAAGCATTTCGCCTACTTGTTAGGACAGAGATCTCGCCTAACTAACAAAAATCATCTTATTTGTTAGGGAAGTAGCTGAGCAAAATTTTAATTATTCAATATTTTACTGATAACGTGTAAATAACAATAGAAACCGCCATCTTTCTTGCGTCGAGTTTTATGTCAATTTGGAATCAGTCGGCAGGACTGTCCGTTTGTAGCAACCGACTTGCTTAAAAAACAATGGAGACTTGGCAATCTCCATGATCATTTGTAAAGAGACCCATGGCAAGTTTGGAGCAATAATATTAGCAATAAAGGAAAAACTTATATTAACTTTCAATTAACTTAAAAGGTTGGTAGCCTCACCGGCTCGGCAATTTTGTTCACCAATTAAAATATATATATATCCGTGCATATTTATTCTTGACAGCAGTCAGAGTCATCTAAGCTCAATTTTTGAGTTTGGTTGCAGGTGTTTAACGAAACACTGTTAAAGCTTGACTTGTTGGTTTATTGTCTTAAAAGTTTCTCCTGCAAGCAATGTTATAATCACGCTTTGTTCAAGGTTAGTAACTTGCAATTGGTATCAATAGTTTTGTTAGTTTAAATATCCTCCTTAAGCTGGCAAAAAAAACGTGGATTAGGCACCTGGAAGTATTATAAAGTGTACAGAAGAAGAAAAGTGGAATTATTTCCTCCTTGTGCCAATGCTATAAGATAACAGTGAAATAATTTCAATTTAGTTGAACATTGAGTCTTTTTATAAAACATTTTTTTAACGTTAGCTGAACTCGGTAACATGCATAACTTCGTCAACAATTCTGCACCTTTTCCGTTGTCTGTGCCATTTTGTTGGACATTTGACTGTTGATTCAAACAGCGGAACTTTTCATTGCTCCTAGCTCTCGATTAGTAGATGCAACTAAGACAATTTCAAAGCACTGTTTAAAAAAAAAGGAAGTTGTTTGAAAAAGCTAGAGATCCTTATAATATGTTTCGAATGCAACAGAAATTCTTATTTAAGAACTAACGTAGAGGTAAAAAAAGGGTCCCATTTTTGTGGGTTTTTTGGTGTCAAATTTCCGGTTCTTTACCACATTAAAATTTGCTGAATCTCGTTAATGCATCGAAAACGAAAAACAGCTTTAACTTAAACAAACTCGTGACATATCAAATTTTTGACCAAACTATGCATGTTTTCACAACAGTGTCGACTTTTTTACTCAAGCAATATTGTTACTGAGCTGGGTTTAAACGCAAGGAAAAAGCAATAAACAGATCGTATTTTGAGCATCTTATTACGGTGAAAATGCGTTTGCTGGCTGCAGGATTCTATGTTGGTTCAACGTTTGGCAGGGAATCGCGCTTCTATCGCCAGCTTTTAAAAGAAATTTATTCATAACCTATCCATGTGAACGTCCCTTTATTACGGGCAGTTCTCTTGGCAGTTCCATGTAAAGGTTTCAAACATCATACAACTCCTATCTCCATAATACGGACAACTTCTGTAATGCAGTATGTGGGGTCCCTAGTTTAAATCCGCAAATTTGCGTTTTCACTGTGCTCAACTTGGTTACTTTATTTACTTTATTTATTTTTTTCGTTTGTTTGTTAATTTTCTGACTTAGCTTCACTCTAATTTATACTGTGTTAACATTTTAGCGAGTGGAATTTCCATACTCACGCTAGTAGGCAGTTTGTTAATCATTGTAAATTCGGCATATAGACAGACATTATAACGCTGAAATCATATTTTGGCGGTTAAATTCTATATATTAAATGGTAGGTATGTTTCAAGTAATTCCAGTAATTCCTAGAATGGTTGAACTCTCTTTGGTAAAGAATGTAATAATAGTTAAAAGGTCGGTTTGCAGTAATACTTTGTTACTCGCTCACCATGGTAACAAAGGAACGAACTAAAAATATACTGAAATTAAAAGTATTTACCTTGTGCCGTGGTTTAAACAGGTTTTAAGAATGAAAAATGCAAGTATATAGTACATTTAGCCAGACCTGAAAGGTTTTTAAGAGTGTCCTCGGGAAAATCAGATTATCGACTAGAAATTTCTAAACCTCTACAACGGATAAACATTTCTTAACAACTATTCCACTGGTCTAAGATATTTTGAGTTTTGTACTAATTTTTCTACAATTTTTTGGGGTTTTCTTTTTTTCAATTTATCCCCAAGATATCGCCATTACTGTCAGAATTAAAAACTGGTCTCCTGAAAATTTCGCTTAAAAAGACAAAGCGTCCCCCAGCATCTTGTACTGCAAGAACGGCTATTCCATTTCCTCTAACTTTACACAGGAACCATCAGAGCAGCTTACACTTACAGAAACAAACTGGATGTAAAACTGTGTCTATTTTCAGTTCTTCCTGTAATTATATTTGCTATTCGAAGTTATGAGAACGCTTAGGAAAATAAAATGAAGTTTTGACCGTCTGAGAGTGGATCTTTAAAGGTGCTTTGTCGTGAGAGTTAATTCAAACAATGGGAACCACCACCAAACTGGCTGAATTTGAGTGTAACTGCTTAAAACGTGACAAGAAGATCTAAAGAACACAGCAACCACCAAAGGAAGAACGAATGGACAAACTTGAAGAAGATTGGACTGGATTGCAACTGTGGTTTTTGAAAACTTGTTAGCCTAACAGTTTTTCAAAGTTCATTTTTGTTGCTTGTAAAGTTTGATATACTGCTTGGGAGAGATGTTTGTGAGTGGAAATTTCTAAAGTTCGATAATAAAGAAGGACTCGCATTTTAAAGCATAAACTGTCAGACGTCCATGCAAACTAATACCCTAGCGTAGTACGTGAGGAGGTGGGAGTGCCTGGTATCCCTCCCTAGTGTTTTCTTTTTAACAGTTTCTACCCTTAATAAATAACCTGTCATGTCGATCGTCTACAAGATAATGTAAATATTATGGCTTGACTAGGCTGCTGGGGGTCAGTGTTGTCATCCAACATGGCGGACTTTTTCAGATTTTTAACTTTTCCACAATATTTTTTTCTCCGTGAAAATTTTAAGTCTTATTCAGAAAATGCGCTTTTTAACAGCTTAGTATGTAAAAAATGCTTCATTATGTTACTTTACAAGCACTTCTGACTTACAATATGGCCCTGAAAGCTTACAATGTTACATTTCATTAAATTCAAAATTTTACCCCACACCTTACTTGTCATTCAATTTCACCTACATCTATGGGCAAATTTTCACCAATTAGATATATATATATATATATATATATATATATATATATATATGTGTGTGTGTGTGTGTGTGTGTGTGTGTGTGTCTCAAAGATAAACAAATAGCTACTAAAGAGCACAAGTGCCCAAATAAAATCTTCTTGATAAAATTGATGAAATCTTGATTAAAAAAACCGAACTGTACGTCCGAGGATTGCCACAATGAACCAGATAAAGAAAATGAAACAGAGTCATAATGGCATCGCTTTTGTTTTCTCAGTTTGGCACAGCGGTCAGTCATTTTGCAAGAGCAACTTTATAATAGTTACTTGTTGCCACTAACGTGGATAACCTTGTGCGCAAAGCCGACAAAAGGCATGACCGTTTTCAATGTACGATTTATAGAACAAACAGAAAATTGTTTAAAGTGGCTGGGTATTAAGTTCTTTCAAAATTTTTGCATGATCCAATAGAAATTGCCTTACTGTCGATCTTAAATGCGAGGTCATAGCAAGTTGCGTGTTTGTGGTTTCTATTTTAACTTGCAAAATTTTCAAGACACTGCATGTTTCCACGATTTCCTCATTCTTTTTGGTCAAACAATATTCGAGCTTTAACCTTAGGGTTAAGGGAGAAACTGATCGTGTATTCAACATCTTAAATTTGCTGGACATGCAAAGGATGCATCCCGAGTGAACTTTTAAAAATGTCATGTCTCATCAACGTTTTCCTAAGAAAGAGTTGGATTTCTCACAGTCTTTCCTCTCAAAGGAAAGACTGTACCTGAAACACGTACCTGTAATAAATGGAGATCCCTGGGCGTGGCCAAACTGGTATGGAACGGTCAAAGCCTAAGTACATGACCAACGCTTTTAAGAACACAGAAATGGTCTACCTCAAAGGATAAGTTAAGGAAACTGCCAAAAAAAGTCATAGCAGGAATGTTTCTTGATGTTACATTCGTAAGAAAAGGCCATTACAGAGTTGACTCTACTGGAAACTCCGCCCTTATTTCAAAGTCACTAATTAATGAGTTTCTTTAACATATCAGCATTTCATAATACAAATTGACCTATGGTCATGAAGTAGATTTGCGATCAGCAGCTAATATGTAACAGATTGTTACAACTGCTATAAGGTGAAGCAGGCGAAAGTTAGAGCTTCAGACGAAGGAAGTTGACGTTACCGAAGTAGGTGAGTGGCTGGAAACAGTTGTTCAAGTCCAAGAGATGGCGCTTGGTCGTGCAAATACTAAAGAGAATGCTGAACAAGAGAAACCTTAAGTCAAATTATACCAAAGAAGTGGTTTCAAAAAAAGAAGGATGACGGAATGAAACTCATGCAAAATCAGGAGCTGAAAAAAACGTTTTGTGTGCAAAGAAGAAAATGAACTGACATCGTGTAAAACTTAGAATGAATCAACAGTAAATGTAGGATGGGAATTAGCGAAGAAGTTGGTTTTGTGTTTTTGGTGCCTCTAAGGGGGACATGGGGATGAACGGTGCTCATTAACAGGGACATGTCGAGTGGAAGGGTGTGTGCAACGACACTCCCACCAACAACTTCATGCAGCCATAGAGTCACCACAGTTAAACCTGTAGGCTAAGACACTCCATCCCTAGCAAGGAGTTACAGGATAGACTTCAGAAACTGGGACACCAACATGTCACTCGAATTGTAGAGTGAAGTCTACCACACCCTGCAGATGAAAATTGTAATATTGGAGGAGAAAAATGGGCTAAAGATCAAAGCAAACGGCTTGGTTCTGGGTCGTCTACCTTAAGGAGGAGATCGCTGATATATTGGGTTTGAAGGCTGCGTGTACACCACTACGGGTTGCTGTTTTGGGAGCGAAGTCGATTGTGACGGATAGAAAAAACTGTAATTGTTCGCCTAGAGAGCGTTAAAAAGCACGTAGTTCTGGGGACAACCCAAAAAATGTGTGAAATGACAGCAATTGATTGGTAACCCAATTCAAGAAAACAAGATCATCTTCGCCATCTGGAGATCATAAAGCCCGTTGAACATGGAGAAGTTAAGTTATCGATTGGAAGTGATCATTATGAGGAACTCCTTCTACCCCTTATACGTTACATAGTAAACCGGGAGAGCCTGTAGGAGTAAAGATACCACTCGGATGATTAATTGTTGGATATTTGTCGTCGGAAGTAGCCAACGAGTGCCATGCTGCTAACCATGTCTACACATTTCCTGCAACGTTTTCTCCAAAAATGAGGGCCAATGAGCTGATGCGGATGATTTAGGATGAAGAAGTGGTGGGAAACACCGATCGAAACAAGCCTTTGACAGCAGAAGAGGTGCCTGCTACCCGCAAGGTGGCAGACTCAAGGCGTTATATGCTGAGGAGCGCTATAAAGTGGCTATTCCATGGAAGGACGGTAAACCGCCGTTATACTGCAACAGACAGATTTTACTTGATGCAATGGCCGAACGTTGCTGAGAAGTACTGCCAGGTGATGGAAGCAAATGAATCCAAGGGTTGCATCAGGACTCTGGAGCCAGGAGAAATTGATGATGGCCCAATTGAAAGTTGGGTACCTACCTCATTTTTCTGTAGTGAGAGAAGACAAAGAGACTACCAAAGGGAGGATAGTTTTCGATTCAACAGCTAACAGGCCAGAGCGCCGATTTTAAGTACTAGGCGACTTTGAAAGACGCGTGCTACACATATTTGTGGCGGATTAGAATGCCGGCTTGGTCAGAGGCCCTTTGTTTAAAACATGGCGGGATACTCGCAGCTTAAGGCAAGCATGTGCCTTGTAGCTGTCAACATAATGCTTTTTAATTAAAACCCGATCCATGTTTGATTGAAAGTAATTGTACAAATCTGGTACCAGACAAACCGCTTTTAAAAAACAAAAACACAAAACTAGTTTATGGTTATTTCTCATTAATTTCACTTGATCAAAACAAATATTTACTTTTATCAGTTTTCCCGTTTCTTTCAAAACATCCTTCATTTCCGGGCGTTTCACCGTAGTCAATGAAAGATGCGTTTTATCGGTCTTCTTTTTCGCGGGAATATCAAAATTTCCATCTTTCAAAACGCGATGAACCAAAGCTCGCAGTATACCAAAGCGCCAAAGGCGCACGATGCAGTCCCGGTGTTTTGTGAGCATCCGTTAAAAATATTGAACGCCAAAACTATCAAGTTTTGGTACAGCGAGAGGCAGCTAGTTTCTGTACCCAAAGGTTAGTGCATGGACAGGCTATCGAAAGAAAATAAAAGGGATGGTTGCCCAATGGATAGCAGGCCTAACTACGCAAAATAAATGTCTCATTGCATCCTTGTCTGCGAGGTTAGTACTAAATTTACACTCTAGAATACATTACAGAACTCAATCAGCAACACTTTGCAAGTAGAATTGGTGATCAGTGTGGGCAATTTATATTTCTAAGGGACGTCCGTCGCACAAAGGCTTAACGCGCGGGGGTTT
This sequence comes from Porites cylindrica, assembly GCA_964035525.1. NCBI lineage: Eukaryota > Metazoa > Cnidaria > Anthozoa > Scleractinia > Poritidae > Porites > Porites cylindrica. The sequence continues at coordinate 49,080,803 of OZ037775.1, forward strand.
TTAGTCAATGACTGACATAACAGTTTCCTCACAATCGACCCAGTTAGAATGCGATAATGTGCGAGTGAACTTTGCCTACAACTGGCAATAAGCTGAATAAACCGGAAGCTGAACAGCATGAATAAGTTACCTAATTACATCGCAGGTTCTTTTTCTTTTTTTTCAACTACCGGAGAGGTTTTTCGTGCATTCTGTTGCGCAGTTTGGCAGTGATATTCCTGCAATGGTTTTAGTACTGGTCCCGTTGCCGAAACCTTGCACCAGCAAGATACGGTAATCGAGAGTCGAGAATCGAGAATCGATATTGTACTCGGGACAAGAAAAGGTCGCCGTCCAAGGAACAACTGATGAAAAGCAAGAGCTTCAAGCTGCTGAGAATCGCCAATTCTGGATTACAAGCAGTGAAGGAACTCCTGAGAAGCGTCCAAATTATAAAGGAACTTTGGAGGCAAGTCAGCCACGGTGATTGTCGCACCACGCGTAAAGTAGAATAAATTTATTAGCCTGGTCTTGTCTTTGCCACAAATCACGTAAAACTATAAAGAAGGTACAACTATGAATTCTGGAAAATGAAAATTCAATAATACTATGGTTGGCGACTGACAGTTTAAAAGAGAGACAACCTTCACCTCAGAATCTTGGGCGCGCCGCCTGTAAGCTCTGAGGGAGAGGGAAGCCCCTTAATTTGGCCTATTTCAAAAACAAATGACACTACAAAAATAACCTACAATTATAATTTCAAAAGAGAGACTACCATCACCTCAGAATCTTGGGCGCGCCGCCTGTAAGCTCTGAGGGAGAGGGTAGCCTTATAATTTGGCCTATTTCAGAAACAAATGACAATGCAAAAATAACCTACAATAATAATTTGGATAAATGACCGACATTTTAAAAGAGAGACTACCATCACCTCTGAAACTTGGGCGCGCCGCCTGTAAGCTCTGAGGGAGAGGGTAGCCCCATATTTTGGCCTATTTCAAAACAAATGACAGTACAAAGAAGAACTAAAATAATAATTTGAATAATGACCGACATTTCAAAAGAGAGACTACCATCACCTCAGAATCTTGGGCGCGCTGCCTGTAAGCTCTGAAGGAGAGGGTAGCCCCATAATTAATTTGGCCTATTTCAAAAACAAATGACAGTACAAAGAAGAACTAAAATAATAATTTGAATAATGACCGACATTTCAAAAGAGAGACTACCATCACCTCAGAATCTTGGGCGCGCCGCCTGTAAGCTCTGAGGGAGAGGGTAGCCCCATAATCTGGCCTATGTCAAAAACAAATGACACTACAAAAATAACCTACAATAATAATTTGGATAATGACCGACATTTCAAAAGAGAGACTACCATCACCTCAGAATCTTGGGCGCGCCGCCTGTAAGCTCTGAGGGAGAGGGTAGCCCCATAATTTGGCCTATTTCAAAAACAAATGACAGTACAAAAACAACCTACAATAATAATTTGTATTATGACCGACATTTTAAAAGAAAGACTACCTTCACCTCTGAATCTTGGGCGCGCCGCCTGTAAGCTCTGAGGGAGAGGGTAGCCCTATAATGTGGCCTATTAATTAAGTAAAAAGCAAGGTAAAGGTAACCTGAAATAATAATTTTTGGATTATGATTGACATTTCAAGGAGGCTAAAATGACTGATATAGAAACCATACTGTATCTGTGACGTTGATTATACAGATCGCCCACGCGAACACGAAGATGTTGAAGTGGAAGCTAGAATATCTGGAGTAATCCAGCGTCTTGGGCTCCTTCCAGCGAATAAGATTTTGGCGGGATTTCGACAGTGCTTGGCGGGCTTTTTGGAGAGTGATTTGTCACTGGAGGCACATCGACGCTTACATCGTCTTAAGCCAGAGAAAAAAGACTTGAATCCTTCGCCGTTTGATCAAAAAGGTAGTCCATTGAATCAGATAATCGGTGTTGCTGTTCCTCAAGGGGATGTGAAGTAGAGCTCGAGCTCTCGCCTTCGTTTTCTCCGGCGACTATAAAATGTGCATTGTTGACGGCTTTTCTCAAACGTTCAAATAGAGAAGATTTAAAAATTTCTCTGGTCAGGGTCTTTTCCAAGCCGAGTTCCTTCCAAACCGGAGAAAGATGTGCCAGCAGAGAGTGTATTCCTACTTGCGGCTCCACAGTAAAAACTTGATACGCCGACTCGCTGTTTTCGCTTCGAAGGTCACCAATGTTGACACGGCATACCACTCTTGGCAGAAGTTAAATAAGCCATCGGAGCACTATTTTCTTAAAAGAAAGCACTTGAAAAACCATTGAAAGCGTATCAAGCCTATTTGAATCCAAATGCGGCGAGAAAACTGTAGTTATCAATTGCGAAGCCAGAGGCGCGAAGATCGACTTCCAAATTTTCAATCGACCGTGAAATGAATTTATAATACCCAAATAGTCTGATCAAATTTCGCGTTTCCTTGAGATGTCTGGTTCGTTTAATCAGAAGTACAAAGTTCCTTGACAGGCAATGTGTCCGGCGCTCTCCAAAGGTGTCTGGAGGAATGCTTAAAACTAATTACCTTGTCTGTTATTGGAAACCGATTTGCGGTGGTTGCTGTGGAGATTAGGCCTCCTCCTGCGCGCACTAAAATCGGGCCTCTGGCCTGTTATGGGGGGGGGGGGGGGGGGGCGGCAGAATAAGCCTTAATGATACCATGTTGCCTGGACCTTAACTGCAGCAAGATGTTTTTGATGTACTATTGCGTTTTCGTAGTAATCCTGTAGCCCTGGTAGCAGATCGATCTGACGGAAATGTTCCCACAAGTCACCATGGCAAGCAATATAGACGGTCCTACCGCTTCCTGTGGAGAGGGTTAGTCCTCTCGAGACCTCTGAAAGTCTATAAAGCAATAATATTGATGTTTGGTGACCGCGTCTCACTTTACCTTATCCAGTACGTTGTGCGAAAACGTACAAAAATGACTACCCGCTAGTAGTAGCCATGATCCCTGACAAATGTGCGTGGATGACACAATAACTTCCTTGGAGACTAAAGATGAAGCTCTAGACCAGCTTAGAGAGCTGCTCGGAAAGGCAAGGCTTCAAAATACGGCGTTGACTTTGGAGGTCTATATGGGGAAGGAGCACACTATATCAAAATGGAGCAAGCTAGACGTCGATGAATTTAAATTAAAACAGGAATTTTTGCAGGGTTGTCAGGACCTCAATCCCTCTCTAGAAATAAAGCATACAAAACAGAAACCAGGCTATAATCGAAGGGTGGCTTATAAACATAAAGAACATAAACACCATGAGCTTGTTGGTTACTGAACTCGTGTTGTGGTCTTTGAACTATTGTTTCTTCTCTGAACTACACTGAAAACTCCACTATTGTGTCTTCGTTGAACTGCACTGAAAAACATTGTTGACTTCGCACTCAAAGAGAGATTGCTAATATTATTAGACGAGGAGTAATATACATATTTTTATTGATTTGTCTCTGCTGAACCTAAGTCGTGGTCACTGAACTGTTTGTTTTTACTGAACTATACACACAAAAAGCAAGACTAATTTGAATCCTGCAGAAGATGCGACTCGAGGGCCATGGTTCATTGCACCAGCATGCAGATGACCGGCCTCAAGGAAAATGTATAGTGTATAAGGAGAGTTCAGAATAGTGTCTAGCTCAGATAGTCACCCCAAAGATGACCTTTACGTTAGCGGTTTCACTGCCATTGGTTGATACACTAAAGTACGCTAGTTGGAACCGACTTTAAAAAAGTTAAAGAACTGTGGGTGAAACAAGCACAGCAGTGCGTGGGAAAGATTTCCTGAAGATACGAAAAATTTGATTGGAGGTAAAAAAGTCAGATGGCAGAGCCACTTGAAACCTCTGACTTTGTCTTTGTTCACCTGTTATTAAATTGTATGGAGAATCACTCGACCAATAAATGGATTTGCACTAAATTTGTTGATAGCAAATATGTCGGAAAAACTCGCAAACATAGGAGTAATTTAGCCGTTGGAATCTTTTATTGTTTTCTTGCTCAGGAATAGTAAAAAAAAAACGTTCCATGGGCAAATACAACGGCTGTTCTCGTATACTGCAAATTAGTCCACTTGAGGAGACCACCATCTTTACTATGTTATTTTTTTTTTATTGCAGATGTCAATGAAAGGAAGAATTTTCCTTGGATTAATTTTGGTGTCAGTGTGGACAGTTGAAGGCAAGTAAAATTGTGATTCGTTTGTGTTGTCGTCTTTTACGGTTTTGTCTTGTCTGTGTTATGTATTAACAAACCAGCTAATATAAAAGTGTAGCACAAAACAATTCAAAACCAAAGTATGGGCAAACACATTATTTTGAGTGTAAATGATAATAAATGTGCAAGAATTAATTTTTCGTTGAGAAGCAAAATGTTGGGGTTAATTTGAAACGCTCTAAGGCAATCGAAATGCTGAAATTGTTGTTATAAATTATATATATATAAAAAACAATACTCCATGTCGGCTTATTTTCTTGTAGCTTGTAGATCAGCCGCTGCCATTATCCGTATGGGAAATCTACCGACTGATAACACTGGACATAAATCGTATTAATGCATCCTTTCATTTTTTTGAACAGGTTATTATTTTTAATGAATGAAAGAGCAGGCCATTGAGATAAAAAAGGGGGGTCATTATAACGAATAATAACCTACTGTTCCATTTTAGTGGCCACAATAATGACCTGTTGGTTCTAAAACAATTGAAAGGTGCATTCAGTCGGATAATGACCTCGCCGCTTCAGCCTTCTGCCGCTGCTTTGTAAGAAGGCTTCGGGTTCAAGCGTTATCCTGTATTTATTACATTGCATCTTTGCGTAATGTATTACTAACCTTTTTTACTGTTTTCTTCAAAATTTGTAAGATAATCTAGGACGGTTTACCCTGTTCATTCATTTAGTTCTGTTACTAAATCTCAAGGCTTTCTTTACTTGCGTAACTTTCAGAACCTCGCCTTAAACCAAACAAGCTTCTTGATTAAGCACTACTGAGTTTATTGAAAATGTCCTTAATTATTAAAATAAGAGTCTTTCATTAAAGTCTGTTAATTTCCCGTATCCTAAAAACGTAAAACCAACAAATTTGCATTCAACTAAGGTGAATCCATGTTTTGTGCCATTCAGCTCAGAGGTTTCATTTGATTGACTCTTTGCATGTGATCGAGTTTTTATGTCTCTCAACCAATCTCCTTACCAATGGCGGTGTGTAGAGTTACTTTTTATAGAACTGACACTTAGGCAAACAAATGAGTCCTAAGTCATTAAAATATAACATTTGTCTGACTCTTTAAAAAAAATGAAAAACTCGAAACAAACATTGCAAACATCATGTGTCCCTCCGTAACATACCCGGTGAAACCCTATCCAGTGGCTCAATTCAGTCTATCCAGTGATAATTTATTCTCCCTGATACCTGGGGAATAGTTCGTTTCTACCCGCATGATTTTTGCCCCCCCCCCGCCCACTTTCTATTGTGGCTTCTACAAAATCAGTGCATTTCGCTATTCATATTTGATGTTTAAAAGAAGCAAAAATATAAAGCATAATTACCATTGACAAAAAAAATGGGTTTTAAAAGGTTTCATACCAGTAAAGATGTAGGGCATGTTACCCCTTTTAGCTTTTATGAGAGATACAAAACTAAGAACTAAAAACCCAGTGGAAAATAAACCAGCCCGGTGACGTTTTCTCCGGTAAACCAGTGAAGATATAGATTTTACTGCATGGGTATGTTAGAAAGGAGTGTTCATGATCATTAGCCGATATAATAGCGATCATATAATGATCCAGCTTCTCAGTAGTACTAGGGAACCGAAGAGAATTCTTATTAGTTATAACATGTTAAGCGTTAAAAGTTAGCCCGTCAAGAAAGTAAGGTTTGTGAGTTTTTGTTTTAAACATTGATTTTCGCTCTTCTATTTGCAGTTGTCAACTCTGAAGCATGTTCCTTTGCTGTTAACGGATCCAGTGGGTTCATCAGCTCCAGTGACACCAAGAACTACAAGCGTTGTACGTGGATCATCACAGCACCATCCAACCACACCGTCAAACTGATATTTACGACATTTAGTCTATATCCTTATTACTGGAATCGAGCCGAGATCCAAGTTTATGACGGAAAAAAGAAAAATGATCCCGTACTGGGAGTTTTTACTGGAAAAAGACAGCCCTTCCTCATACAAACAAGTGGTCGATTCATGATGTTGACTTTAAAAAAGATGTATTGGTCTACCCGTAGTATCTTTAAAGGAGCATATTACACGGCAAAAGGTAAGCGATAGTAAGTTATCAAAACGACAAAATGTGAACTCAACAAGAATGCTAATTAGCTCATCATTAAAATGAGTTTGACTAATGGCGCGGCTCACGGGTCGCGGGTCGTGGATTATATGTCGCGGATGCGGATCGAAAGTCGCGGGTGGAAAATTATTTTGCGTGAAATTCAAGTTAGAGTTCGAGGTAAATGACTAAAAATGACCTAATAATATGTAGGTAATAACTTCTCTAAGCCACTAAAAAGAATCCTCCTTTTGAAGGAGGGTCTAGGTGATGGATAAAAAATTTCACAACTGAAATGCAATAACTCCCCTATCAAACTTAAAGTCCCAAAACGTTTACAGAAAAAAAAAAATCCTTTTTATGCACAAGACTCATCGGGAGCAACCAACAGCCAATTCACAGGTTACGAATGTCAGAGTCAATATTATCGTCTAAAGGAAAGAGCTTATAAAAGAAAAATCGGACCGAATTATGTTTCTTTCTTATCGTATATCAGGCCCCGACGAATAGTTACCTACTGCTCCATTTCAGTGACCCAAGTTAGAAGATGCTGGGTAGGTTTCTACACATGAATTCACCTGTCAAAACTTTGACAAGACTGAGACTCGATTGTTTTTAGAGCGTGAACAAACGCGTGACCAAGCTAAAAGCACATCTTTCAAACTTTATTTGTGAAAGGTTTTTTTTGTCCTAAGTTAAACAAACGAAATCCAAGATCTTTATTGGAATATTCTCTCATCGATAGGTTTCAATATTTTATAGCAATGGAGGCTCCACCACACGTGTATGCTGAGGCTCCGCTAAATATTCTTGGGTTTCGTTGAGCGAGGTGTTCTACGATACAAAGAGTATTCGCTTATATTTTTGAAGTAGGTTTAAGCAACTCTAATTTTGCTTGCAACCTGATATAACTTGAAATCGGAAATTGACTTTTTCAGAAAAGCCAAGGATCAGGGTACCGTTGGCGGAGTGGCGAACTGTACCAAATCATTATATCTGGTTTCTGCTAGAAGGTACCCCACCAATTAACTTGACCGTAGTGAATACGTCAACATCTTTGGAGGGCGGTTTCATCAAAAAAGGATTTAAAATAAATCAGACGGGTACCTACAAGTACACTCTACTAGCAGAAAACAATGAAGGAAATGACTCAAAAACGGTTGACGTAACCGTTCTGGGTAAGGATTCAATGCCGTTAAATTTCATTCAATGTAGATAAGACATTTTGCAATTAACAACCATAGTAGTTCGCTCAAATAGTTTTGTTAAATTTTGTCCTTATTTTATCTGTTGATGATTCAGTTCATTGGGTGAAAAATGAATGTACAGAATTTTTGACTACTTGCTCTTGTTTCGCCATTGTTTTGAACACGGGTAATTTGTGTCCATTTAGGTTTGTAAACAATGCGAACAGTTACCAAAATATAATATTGGAAATTTGGTCTCACCCTTAATCAATAAGTAAAAGTGAAAATTCGTTATTAATACTGTATTAATGCATATATTGAAGTGTACCGCTTTCTTGAAAAATCCCCCACCAACTGCGTTATTCTTGCGGGATTCATTTTACAGATTGCAATCATTGGTGTCGCAGTACAGGTTCGATAAGTTATGGCCAAGTTACCAACGAACATGACTGTAGTGAAAGCAACATAACACATAACTGGAATTGCATTCCAACTACAACCACTAAATTGTAAGTGTATTTCCTTTTCCCCCTTAGATTTATTGCTGTAATGTTTTCTTATTTTTTCAGTATGGACTCCAGTGTTTCAAAATTTTAAAAACTATTTTGTTTTAAGATTTTATCGTTTTTTATTTATTTTTAAAATTGCCATTGTTTTATCCCAGTTTCACACACAAGTTACAAAATGCTCCAAACTCCCGACCCTGAAAGTAAGACAACTTTTTTGCAGCCTCCATGTACCTGTTTTATTTTAACGTGACAAGAGCGCCAGGCTACTTTCTAGTAATAAGCGCTTTAAAGGCTGACGATCAAGTGTCTCCATAACATTGCTCCAGATCTTTTTAAGACTCATTTTATAAGGTCTTTACATGTCCATTCGACTAGGCGTAATGGCTTAGATATTTTGTACTGAATCTGCCAAGAAAGAAACATTTTATGCTGGAAAGCAGGCTTTTAATAACTTGCCACCCCATCTAAAGGAAGTTGACTCCACAGTGATTTTAATTTTTAAAACACTTCTTAATGATATTATTAGAGTTCTTGTAAATATTTTGGATTTTTTTAGAGTCTTAATTTACGTAGTAATATAATTCTTAGTTTTTATCCATCGACATTGTACATGGTTTTTACATTTTTTCTGATAGTTGATCTGTTTTAGTTATTTTTTCCTTTAATTGTTAATTTTTTAGTTGCCCAGGGCACCCATTTATAACAGCTTCAGCTGACGGGCTTAAATATGTTATCATTATTATCATTAACCTTGGACTTTCAAATGAGCGCGCAGGCAATTCAAAACTTGACCTTTCATCTACAATGTGGAAAAAGTTTCGCCTACCCCCATTCAGCTTCTCAATCGTTATCTATAGCATAACCTGTTGCACACTATTGAATAAAATACACGTGGGCGCGCGTTTCACTGATGATGCTTATGCGACAGATTTCCAAAGAAATGACACAGGTGCATCAAAACCTGCAGCGAGCTATTTCAACCTTCCTTCATTCCTTCCTTCCTTCCTTCAAGCATGCTGCATGCAGTCTCTTTTACACCAGGGAATCACGGAGCTTTGCAAAAGTCTTACCTTTCAAATCGGCACTCAAAATGCCCACGGAATCAATAAATGCTGCTCTATCAACTAATTCATTATTATTTTTTACACATTCTCCGGTGAATTAAGGAATGGGGCTTTGCAAATTTGGAGGGGGTGGTCTGTTTTAGTAGGGATTTTCCCTTTCGCAATTATATTTTAAATTCAATATCTACTACCCACAAGCATTCATTTTTCATTATTACTAATGTATTATCTTTGTCACATGACTTGCCACACCCATTTTTGACTTTTTATTTCAATCCAAATTTACACCACTTTATAAATAACATTTGTAATTTAATTCACTTTTTGTCAATGACTATTGACACAAAGTTTATGGAATTAATCGGGGTTTTCTTAGATTATCTACGTTTTGTAAACTATAACGTTTCTTGTTAAGAGGGAGACTGGGACGAGAGAAAAATATCTGATAATTACGAAGGAATGGATCATTTCACAAATCCCCGATAAAATTTAGCTCATTTGACTGTAAATGAAATATTATGGAAGGAAAAACGATTGTGGTCACATTCAGGAAACTGGTGTAATCTGAAAAGACCAAATTTTGCATAATTATGGGCGTGGCTGGTCACGTGATCTAAAAAAGGAGTGTTTAAGGTCCAAAGTGGTTCTGGTCTTAAACACAGCGGTCTAAGATTAAAATAAAGGAAGATACTGGAAAAAACAAGATCAAGTCATAAAACCCCTCATGTAACGAGGACCCATTCCTTAATTCGCCGGAGTTGCCATGTTCCCGGCCACCAATTGCATTGCATAATGTTTAACGAGCGTCCGTAAACAAAACTGAGAACTAACATTCATCTTTTTTCTCATTAGTATTATTATTATCATTGTTATTATTATTATTATTATTGTTATTATTATTATTAATTATTATTATTATCACTATCATCATCATTATCATTATTGAAGATGATGTGAACTGTGAAAATAAAAACTTTAAATGAAGATGTGGTCGTCGCAGTGTTAATTGCAATTTCAACAATTGGTAATAAACCCGGTTTTATTTGAAAAAAAAAATGTTGTGTCCCAATGCGTGGGTCTTCAAAGCTCAAATGGTAGAGCACTGCAGCGCTACCCGTCATGGGTTCGAATCCTGTTGAAGTCCCGAATCCGTCTTTTTTTCGGTTTTATTTGCATTTGCTTAAATTGTAATTACCACTGCATATATTCATTTAAAATTATCATCTTCATCATTATCATTATTATTACTATTATTTACCGGTAAAGGTAAATTCTAAATAAAGTTAAATTCTATATAAAGCTTTACATTTAAACCTTAAAATAATTTAATAAAAATGGGTATCATTATTGTTATCGTCGTTGTTGGTTTGTCCCCACTGACGTACAATTATTTCTTCTATTTAATCTCCTAAAATAACTCGAATTTGTAAGACAGCCAGAAAAGAAAACATCTAGGACTGTTTTATTTTGCTAGCTCGATAATTTGTTGGTGTGAGATCTATATGGTTTTTCTATTGGCAAGCGGATTTCCACTAAGATCTTCGCTAATATAATATTTTAGTAGCAGGTTTTTGCATGATGTTTTTGACCCTCTTTACTTTAATTTTGCTGCAGGGATTTATCGTCAAGCAAGATCGAGAAGCTTCCGCCAGGAATATTCACAAATCTTTCTTTTATGGAAAAGTTGTAAGATAACCAGATATTTGTGTTGTTTATTCTTAGTGTTATTATTTGAGGATATGGTAGTATACAGCAGCTATCTTCCGAAAAAGGAGGGTGGGTGACGAGAGGCGTCGAGGTATATATCTGGTACTATGCACTCTCCCTTAGAGGGATGATCGTTTTACTATTTATCAGTTGTTTACTTAGTAAGTGCTATATTTTGGTTTAATTGAAAGTGTTTCCGGCGATCTCATCAAGTGTATTTTTAGGATTTTGTTGTAAATTATATAAGATAATAATTTTGTATCTAAAAGTAAACTGCAACAAGTCAAATTACGTCGCTTTCTTGATATTTTCTGGTAAAGCTGGTTTGGTTGTCCCCCGCCCATAAAAGTGAATAGCTAAATATATTTCAAGTTACGGGAGTTAATCAAAACGCGCACTGATTAGGTACAAATTAAATTTATGCTCTTATTATCTTAAAATATCACTCTCCTGATGATTCGTAAACTTTTCATGGCAGCCTGATCAGACAATAGGAGTTTATTTTTTTTCACTAACCGTCGTCTTTTGCAGTTTGTAAGTAACTCTCCAAACACATTTTAACCATTTTCCAAAGCTGTAATCGGGATGTAAACATCTTTGCTCGGTTTGATGAGAAATGTGTCAAACCCTCTCTGAAAACCAAATTGACATTATAAATTCATGTTTAAATAATGTCATATCACTGACTTTTTAAAAAAAGAACTGTTTTCAGAGAGTTTCTTTAAAAAATATCCTTCGCGCCGCACACTTCGGGTGCACCATCAGGGGGGTCTTTCTATCGTACCGCCATGTTGCTGCACCAGTGGGGTATGCTAAGCGACTTCCTCAGCTTAAAACACTTTACCACATCGCTTATATTTGCTTTTACTTTTTTCAAGTTTCGCTACTGATACGTAAGGTGGACTGGATTATCTACGGTTACAAGGTCTTCAACCTTATTATTGCTATTGCACGCTGAGATTAGTTCATCCTCCTGAAAGTTAGCCTACCATGCACGGAAGCGTTTTTAGGGAGTCGTATTCCATTCCTCTCCACAAAAACCTGCTAACCCGAGACCAACAATCCTTTCCAACTGTTTTTCGAATGGTAATGTGACCAATCAACAGTGAGATATATTTTCTTACAATTACCCGCTTATTCTATCTACCTTGAGAGATGCAGACGCTGTGAAGTCAAAAATGCAATTATTTCTGACTTATCATTGCAAGTTAAGCTGGAGAAAAAGCTGAAACTCCGGAAAAAAATGATTGAAAGCGAATACAAGCGTTTTTTATGGGACGGTCTAATTCAGTCATCTGCTGGAAGAGTGTCACGGATACAAGGCATAAAATGAATGAGTAGACATTTTGCGGAAAATTGGAAATGACATTCCTCGTTTGATCGAGTGGGCATGGGGTGAGAATTTCAGCAAATAACAGAGCTTTGGATCCGTGTTGTTTACTTACGCGCCAAATGCCAAAAAAGGCTCAGTGTGATTAGAAAAAAACAAAGAAGAATTAAGAAAACATCAAAAACATATATGTGGCAGTTTGTAAATCGAAGGGCACATCAGAGGTGAAATATCGCACTTCATGCAACAACAAAGCGAACTTCAGCGTCGAAGTCTCTGAAGTTTTCTTACTCATCTCAACACATGAAACATTAAATTGTTCCATCTTCTCTGCTCTTGAAATTGCTTTATAACCTACCTTATCAACATAACGTTTCCACGTCATGGGACAGAATCTCTCTCCGACGTTCAGTGTTCCACCGTGACTGTAGAGTGCCAAAAGCAACCGAATACGCTTTTTTCTCTACTTTTCCGTGTCTTCTGGC
>OZ037775.1:49098374-49165874 GCA_964035525.1 Porites cylindrica
CATTCTGAGTATACAAACGGCTACATGTGAATACACACCAGTAAAATAGCCTCATACATACGAGTTTTTATTTAACGGGTAACATAACGCTAGAATTAAAAGAACACAAGGATACATTCACACTGTAGCGGTACCACAGAACAGGCGTTTACAGTCGTTTTTATGAATAATATATAACTAATAAACTGGGAAAAATGTCATACGCTGAACTTCCAGATTTTAGCTGTTGGTTAGCTCTAATTTGCTCTTAGCACAAGTGTCAATTAAATTTGATTATTTGCATACCGTTTTCCCTTATGATGATACGTTGAGTGTCTGAGGGACAACAATTGTAAACGGGAAAAATCGCCTGCAGGAATTCCCTCTATCTCTCTATCAGCCTGACTGTATATTACTTTGCTTTCTTCTTCGCAAAGTTAAAGAAAAATTAGACAGACAACGAAGTGACTTACTACGAAATAAGGCCTTCAGTTTTTATCGATATTTTTCAGCTGATTAACCTTGTCCACATTTTATTAAATGTTTCGAGCAAAAGCTTGCAGAATGCAAAGAACCTGCACGAGAAATTCAGGCGAGTCTGCAAAAGAAAAGCTGAAACTCAACGCTGCTTACAGTTGATGTACTACCGGTCAAGTGTCATCGTGAATGCCTTAAATGACTTATTTTGCAGGAAACTTTACAACAACGAGATTGCGCAGCTTATGCCTGGAGCGTTTTCGAATCTCCCTAAGTTAACGGATCTGTTAGTTTAAATTTTTGTATTATTTTTTTGTTACAAATGAGCAAGACTAAAACACTACACGAGTGCTAAGTGTATCGAGTATCACGGATATCATAAAAAGTACACAGCTACATATAGTTACACACGAGTAACGTAACTTATGTGTACGGGTACAGGTTTTAACTGAATTCGTTCGCCTTCCCTCTAAATTCCCTGATAACCTCGGTTGACTATCTATTGCCAGACTTTATTTTTTAGTCATAAACCAAAGTTTTTTTGTGATGTTCGGTTTCTTCAAATTGCAATAGCTATGCCGTTTTTAACTTCATTCCTTTTACCTTAAACAGTGCAAAACATGTGTCAGGCTGAGTTTGAAGTGCAATTCTTCTTGTCGGTGATCCAGTAAACAAGAATCGCCAAAGTGCAAATAAAAGATTTCCTGCCCACATCCCCTCTCTCCCCCTACGACCTCACTAACAGAGAAGCTTGTCACTTTAGGATCATTCGCAAAAGCTCCACCTACAAAATTAGAAACTCTTATTGCTTTAAGTGTCATTGTCAGAGAAAGCTGGGCGGGGCCCACGGGTCGAGGTTAGCCGATTACTTTCAAATTCCTACCACAGACAACCTCTCATATGATTAAAAATATTCCCTTTTTAAGCGGATTGACTTTGACCACTCCCCTTGTTTTTGGCTTATTTGCTTGAGAACATCGTGTCAAATTTGGCGTAACTTGTGCAAGTTATTTCCCGACCTAGTCTACCTCTTGCCAGTTTTTACCGTCTTTTCGATTTATGTCAATCATTTAAGACTCGATACATTTCTATTCACGAGATGAATTATTATGTATGCGCCAATATGGCTGCCTATGAAAATTTATTGCTCCGTACACTTTTTGGACTCTTGCCGTTGTCTGTTCTTTTCTGTAACGATAGTCATCACGGAGTCCTTTCTAAAGACTTCACTTCGGGCAGAATGGCCAGACATTTACGCATAATAATGAGCTACCGTGGCGGGCTATTCAGGCGTGAACGCCGCACAAAAGCGCCACAATAAGAGAGAAAAGGAAGGATTTTGGCGAAGATCACTTAGTAAAATCGTTATTTTAAATACCTATAGTCTACTATTTTAAGATAAAGCAGCGGCTTTTTGTAGTTAAAGCGCTAATCTTCAACGTAACGTAAAAACCAGGAAAATTCAACAAGAATAACTTGTAGACTTTTTTCTTTCAAAATTCTGTTTTTTCGGTATTTCTAGTAGTTTTTGTCCAAATAAGCAACAAACTCCGTATAAAACAACGGATTATCGAAGATGCACATCTCCCCTACACATTGTAGACTTTTACCCTTAAATATCCGAGGTTCAAAAACCGTGCGTGTTCAGAGTCAAGTCTTTGTCTTACAGTATAACAATGGTTCCATGAATAAACAATAAGCAGCTAAACTCTTTTGTTATAAACTAAATGTAGTCATCTGTAAACAGGGTGTTTATATAAATCGGCTGATTAATAAGGGCTTTCGACGCGCGAAGTTTGAATTCTGATCGACACTGCTGGCTTGCGTTTACGTTCGTAAAGTTTAAATTAACCGGATAATGGCTAACACCGCGATCGCAAATGACTTTGACCAGGAGCTCTTTTCAGAGCTCGAAGAACCCCTGGTCCAACCCTTGCTAATACATATGGTTGCACCATTTGTAAACGGCGACGACAAGAACTTTTCCCTGCAAATAAATGGGAAAATTTTGAAGGGATGAAAGAAGTTGGAAGGAAATTTAAAGAAACTGTTTGCGGCCCTCCAAGCAAACTTACGTTCCATTGGATACACACTGGAGGAATCAGCCTCTGATCGCGTCAAACCCTCAATGCAGTGTATTTGTTTACGACACGGAATCAAGATATCGCTCGCGCAAAGATAATTCGACATTTCCTCATTCGTTCTTTAGTTTAACATTTTTACCAAATAAACTGCAAATACATTAAAGCAAAAGCGAGTTTTTAAAATGTCTGCGAAATATGCGCATATGTGCGATTTGCGAATAAAATTAGAAACAATAGCGAACTAGCTCCTTTGTTTAGTTTGCCACCTACATCATATTAATGAGCATCCGAGTGCGTTCAAGGCAACCAATCGTTGAGGCGCTTTCATAGCGTCCACGCATGATATGACAGATCTACAAACTTTGTTGAACTGGAAGTAACTTTCCCGAGAAAATAGGCATTCTGCGCGATGATCTACGGCTGTCTAGTTAGAAATCAAGAACAAGATCCTTCCACGGGAGATAATTTCAAGTGCTTATATCTCAATGTTCGCTACCACTACAGGCGTAAACAGTTCAGTCGCAATTTCAAACTTGCGATTCCGATTTCTAAAACGACGGGACACGGATTCATCACATTGGCCCTCCCACATTCATTATTTAGTATTTATCTTACTGTATGCATAGACTAACTGTATGCATGGATGTTCATTAGTATCCTGGAGGGCTTACCATTTGTACAAAAAAACCGGTAATTCCGAGAAGAATTTGAATGGAACGGTTCATCCCGGTGGAAATGTTCCGGAAAAACCACACATGTCCAATACTCTCGACCAGATTCCAGTGGACAAAACCTGGCTTCCGACGGAGTCTAGTCGAAAAATGAAACCGGAAGTTCAGTAGAGTCCACTTGAGTTACCGGAAGTTTAGTCATGAGATGAAACCGGAAGTGTAAACAACACTTAGAGGAGGGTTGGAAAGTCGTCCGATGGAGTCCATCGGATCCATTGGAAACACATCGATTCCGATGGAATCTCAGGAAGTCTAGTCGTGCCATGAGTCAAAACAAGCACACTGCACGTGTAACATAACTCCTTCTTTAAGCCCTAAGTCGAGAATGGCAAGCCTAACAGGCAACAGAAGTCGTTCTTAAAGCCATGAGTCGAAACAAGCACGGACGTCGGTACACATAAGTCGCTCTTAAAGGGATGAGTCAAAACAAGCACGCTACACAAAAAATATAACTCGTTCTTAAAGCAATGAACCGAAACGAGCACGCTACGCGAATGGCATAACGCGTTCTTAAGGCCACGAGTCGAAACAGGCACGGTGCCTACGTAACATAACTCGTTCTTTAAACCCTAAGTCCCCCGGGCCCTTTATTCGAGACGGACTGGCACGCTTAAAGCCACGAGTCAAAACAAGCACGGTAAAGCTATGAAACGGGGCAAAAGCCCTACGAAACGAGGACAGTACACAAGTATATGCTTCGTTCTTTAATGGTAACTATAATATGAGCTACACTTGAGTAGAATTATTAAAAGAAACATACTGGTAGGCGGTAGGCATAACATTGAAACTGACATTACATGGATACAAAATGTATGAAGTTATTGAACAGCTGAAGTTTTAAACCTGAGCAATATTGAATTATTATTTGTTTTGTAAAATACTAAGTAAAAAACATTAAGTGATAAAAAGCTATATAAAACATTACATAAATCAGTGCTGGTCACCTCACACATCAACCAGCTGTAGACAGAAATTGAAGCTGGATGATTCTAGATCTCTTCCATAAGGGCCCAGTTCAGAAAAATGAAAGAAATATGCTTTTTATCATATTTTTATAAACGCCAATGAAATATTGGGTGAGTTTGTGTTCGAAAACATGATATCTTCACATGTCAAAATAACAAGTAAGTTATCTTTGCATGTAGACTAGAGCGAGTAGTCCCCCATTTTTCCTCAGGGATAGTAGAACGAGCGAAACATGAGCGGGCGTGAAAATCACCCCACGCGCGCCTTTTCTCGCGTGGGGTGATTTTTACGCGCGCTCGCGTTTCGCTCGCTCAACTATCCCTGAGGAAAAAATGGGGGACTACTCGTAGTCTACTTTGCATGTGAAAAGATCACCATTGCTATGGTACAATATAACAACTCACACCTTTTACAGAAAAAAAATTATTCATTTAATAAGTGAAATGGTTAAGTATTTCAGTGGTATAAAATAAATGGAACATATTGCATGGCCGCTCGGAGATATGAAATTTCTCTTCTCATGATGAAACAATATTTCACTGCTTCCAGCAAGGCTTACCCTTCCTTCTCTGTTGGATTGCTATTAATCATACCTTTGTTGAGAAAAGCATGGACAAAATTCTTATAACAAGTTAGAGTTAATTTGCGTTTTTCATGTAAAATCATGCATGCCCAACCCTATTCTGCACCCCACAGGAAATATGTTGGATATATGCACGCAGTTTCAATATGTAAAGGGTGTGGGGAAACAGTGATAGACTTGGTACAGGGTATTTTTCAAAAGGGTAGCACCTGGCTATGAGCCAGGGCACAAATAAATTACAAATACCCAATCATTGTTCCAAAGACTTTCAATGCAGGATTGTAGCTTTTATGCTAAATATTAGACAGTGGTATTACATCTTAAGAAGAGACAGTAAATTCCTTTTAGCTTGCGTTTTACTTTTCCCCAGTGTGAATGAAGAGGTGTTCTCACAACAATTTACCCATCATAACCTTAAAATTTATATAGGTCTTGTGTCCAAAAATTATTGATGTGACTTATACACAATTTTAAAGAAAGCATTCCTTGGAGCACTATCACATGGCTAGGCTTGATTTCCATGCCCTAAATGTTGTCACACATGACCTACATTGGGGAAACATATAGCATCTGCGGTAACAACCACAAGCTAGTAAAGGACTTTACTATTACTTCTCCTCTCATAATTGTACTTAACAAAAAATTTTCTTTGGCATTGTATCATGCACTGTATTTTATTAGCTTTATAGCCACTGCACTGCTTTCATCCCATTCTCAATGCCCTTGTCAAAGACAACTTTGAAGAAGAGGAAGAGTGAGCACAAATATTCAGTACAGGGGGCCAGACGAAAATACAAAAAACCATGTAACATTGATTTAAAAATTGCAATTATGTTCCAATTAACCAATCACTTCCTGCTATCCTACAATTTAAAAGCTTTCCCAATATTTCCCCACCCAAATGAAGCCAGTAACAGTGTCCATTGAAAGAAAAAAAGGGTAGCAATAAAAGCAAATAAAGAAGGGAAAGCGAAATTTGTGACTGCAGCTGTGTTACTTTAAAACCACGAAACCATCTCATGCTTTCTATGCATGCCCCAACTTTTGAAAATAATATTTTCAATTGGCATCTGTAACTGAACGCTGTGAACTACACGGCCTTTAAACAGTCTTCTGGAAAGATTTAGCTCATAAGCCAGACAGTGACTAGAAAACGAAGCCACTAGCTTCAAAACAAGTTTCTCAGCAAAATTCCCAGGAGAGGAATGGGATAAAAAACAAAACAAAAACAACAAAACAACGACCAGCTGAACTAAAAGGATAACTATTACAAAGGGGACTCAGGAATGAAAAAAGGTTTATCAGACTGCTTTGAAGGGGCTGGTCTCACTTGTCCATTTTCATCAGCCAGCTCTAGGAACTCCCACACCTGGAGCTGACTGATGCCTGGCCTTTCCAAAGCTTCCAGCAAGGCCCATCCCTTTGCCCTTCTTTCACCTGTCACCATCTGTGCCTTCTTCAGGAATAGCCGCCTTCTGCAAATAAGACCTGACTTGTTATCTTCATGGTCAGAATTGAGAGCTGGGATAACAGCTTTAGTAGGTACAGGGGAGATTTCTGATCGTTTTTTGAGATATTCTCCTTGTTCCTAAAGTCATTGGGGAACCAGACCTGATAGGTTTCTTCACTTTCTCATCTCTCTTTACCTATGAAAGATTGTAAGAAAAAGGTATGACAGAGAAAACAAAATTAAATAAGGTGGCTTGACTGGATCTTTTGGGGGGATACCTTCCAAGTTTAAGCATTAACTACATCAGCATGAGTAAAGATATGGGAAAAAGGCTACCACAACATTACTGTATTATATAAACATGAAAATTTCTTATTATCTAGGTTTTATTGCAAATGGAGTCGCCATGGCAACCTAATGAAACGAATATGTGTTTTATTTATTTTTGTGTTTCTCTGTACCAGGAGTGTTTTCAAGAAATGGCTTAAGGGAGTATGTACCTGCCATAATTGCTTCAATTATGGCAAAGTTTGAACAAAATAAATTCTGTGAGAGCATTTTGGAAATATTTTGAAACAAGTTTTTAGAATCATAAAAACAGTGAAATAACATGCTATATATCCACACAATTAGCTAATAAGTTAAGAAAATGTTAAGCTTTCAAAACACGGTTTTATCTCATAATGATTTGATTCCATTGAAAACTGTGTACAAAAAAAAAGAGGGGAATTGCTCTGGGCGATTGCAAGTGAGAAGAATTTTAATAACCTGCATTCAGCTGCTTTTGTTACAGTTTTTGCACATAATTTGGTCCATGCCTACAAATTTCACATTATTCAAAAAACCACTTGATAAATTTTTTCATAAACTTACCAATCTCAAGGTCAATTGTTAATAAATACACCCTGCAAGTTTCAAGAACATTGAAAACAGTGAAGGCTTTTAAAAAAGGCCTCGAATATAACCAGGGTTGTCAGAAAGTTTTGAAGTAGACGACTGAGTTGTCAAAGTAAGCAGCCAGTCCAAGGATATTTTATTTAAAAAACGTCATCTGCAAAGAAATGCCAAGCAGAGTAGCCGGCCGATACTAACCAAGTAGGCGGCACTTTTCACCGGCAGCCGGCTACTTTTGACAACCGTGTACAACCAAATTTTCCCTTAGTGAGTGTCCTCATTATTCAGTGGCATTGTTTTCAAGTTTCATATATATGCACCTGTACAATTAGCAAAAGAAACAAATTTACATTTAAAAGAACTCTAAATTACTTTCCAAAGAAATATCCGGAAAATGCTAATAATTGCCTTGTATCATGGATAGCAGTGAGAATCGAAACGGTGAACATCACAGCTCATCATGTAGGATGTAATACAACTAACTACGTGTACAAGAGAACTACTGGAGAACTGACAATTTGACTAATATAACAATAGACGACTGTTTAACTGTGACAATAGACGGATCAAAACGCACCAATTACTGATTACGAGTCTTCATAGCCAATAACATCACGGCTTAACTGACAGACGACTAATAACATTGCAACGTAATTGACCAATCGGATCAATAACCAGAGTATAATACCGTCAACTGACGTGATACAACTCACTTTGACTCTGAAGATGACTACCACACAAGTTGTCGAAACTTCAGTCACTGTCAACAACAACAGTCCTATTCAGGACTACATTCACCCGGACGATCAACTCAACCTGCTTTTGAAATGACTCCTGGGTTCAAAACTTTCACAATTAATTATCTTACTTGGTTTACAACATCACAGCAACTTTTAGAAAGAGTTGCTGTGATTTTCTTAAAAGATTAGCTAGTTGTGTGGATAGCATGCTATTTCACTGCTTTTATGATTCTTAAAACTTTGTTTGAAAATACACTGTATTTCCAAAATGCCTTAAATTATGGCATGTACATAATCTCTTAAGCGTTTTCTTAAAAAACACTCCTGGTACAGAGAAACACAAAGATAAATAAAAAATGTAATGGTGTCATTACATTGCCATGGTGACTCCGATAATTGCAATAAAACCCAGATCATAAGAAATTTTCATCTTTATATAATACAGTTTGGGTAACCTTTTTCCCATGGATATCTTTACTCATGCTGACATAGTTAATGCTCAAACTTGGGGGGTATCCCCCGTAAATCCAGTCAAGCCACCTTAATTCTGGCTCTGTTCAACAAACTCGTAAAATAAAATTTTTAACAATTCTAAAGTCAACAGTCACATGTATTACAGTACCTCACTGTAACTATTTTCTTTCTCTCTTTTTCTCTTGAGGGCATGACAAGTCATAAGAGGCCCAGTAGAGGTCAAATATCTGACATAAAGAGGACATAGCTTGATCATCTTGTTTTGGCTTGAATGTGTTTTCTAAAATAACATAGAAGAATTCCTCACAGTGGATGTTGCCAGAGAGTTTCTTTTTCTATCTGCTTTTACTCACTGCCATAAGAGTTTCTGAGTTGCAAAACACACTCTGATACCAGACTCAGTTTGATTGGAGGGGGAAGGTGATATTCTGCAGATTAATTTTGTTGGAAAAAAGTTTTGTCAGGAAATCTCTCTCTGATCATGAGCAAGAAATATAGTATCAAGGTCATTTCATGCCAACATAATTACTGAAATTTGTTTAACACCTTCTGGTAGTTTATTATTCAAAATCAAGACAAACTTGCAGAAATTATATTCTATACCTGATGCTATATGTGGTGTATGTGCTGTAGCTGAAATGCATTCTTGTCTTAAATCAGACCTTTCTTCAGACTAATTTTTCTGTGCTGGAGACTTTCATTCTATTCCTCTAAACTACAATGAACAAATTATTACTAGTGTTATTGTAATAATAAACTTTTAAGAGTATCCTGTCACTAAAATCTGTTATATTTGATTGTTGCATTGTCAAATAGAAATCCATGACAGAAAATAGCTTTGTGTACATATTTATGTTGCAGATTGGGTTCTCCCCACTTTGTTCAGGTATAGCAGATAACAAAAAGTAAATACTTTATGGAAAATGAATAAGTTTGAGGGCATTTAAAAAAGATCATTATTTTCGATTCAACATATTTTGCTTTTTTTGATTGGTTGCCCATGGGAAAATTTAACCTGAGATCAGGTCCAATTTTAGCGGTTCTCAGAGCATGATCTCAGGTTAGAGAAAATTGGAATTTTAGGTGACATCTTTACTGCCTCTAAAAATATTACATGGCCATGGTTATATTTCCACTCGAGGGGTGTAATTTGCAGGTTGCAGGTCAGAATTTGGAAAAAAAATGTCCTGAATGGTTTACAGATCTTCCCAAGCTCTTAAAAACAGAACATTACAATGATGTCTTGGTGATATCATATTCTTCACAGGGTCACGCGAAACCGGAAATATCAGATCTCAGTTTTATAAATTGATTCTTTAGTCCAAGGTCTTTCAAGGCAAGAAGGAAGGTTTTAAAATTGTCAGATCAGCTGGTCTCATCACTCCTGCCAAAGCTAGCATAATTAATAGTTAAAGAAAAGACCGGTTCCTCATCGCTATCATTGTCTGCCGTAAGGTGACCCAATTTATAAGTGCACTCAACTAAACACACAATAAAGTTTCATCTAAGTTTAAAAGCAAAAACAAATTTCACTGAAATCCATCTTGGATGGACGTTGTGGATAGCCAGCACCATTCGTTATTCTTTTTTTTTTTTAAAAGTGTAAAGCGACAAGACAAAACAAAAATATATGATCTCGAATTCCAACTGAGCTTGAGAAATTCTGATTTGTAGTGCAGTGTGGTACTATGGCCAGAATTGAATTTAAAACTTACCTCTTTGTATAAAGAGGGAATTGCAAAAACTAACTCCCTCCAAACAATTATTTAAAACCTTCCTTCTTGCCTTGAAAGGTCTGGAACTAAAGGATCAATTTACAGAACTGAGATTTGCAATTTCCAGTTTTGCATGATCCTGTCAAAAATATAATATCAATAAAACATCATTCAGGGGCATAGCTAGGAATTTTCAAAGGGGGATCACACCGTGTCACACCCAGGGTACTTTTGCATGTAGTTTGGGGTGTGGATTAATTTATGGTGAGTGTTTTGGATGTCTAAAAGTAAGTTGGGCGTATTTCTACCAATGATAATGAGACCGTTGTTGACGGTGACTGATCAGTGGAATAGCCAGAGGAGTGTTCGAGGGGTTCCGGAACCCCCCTTAGGCTGCAGCACTAGGTATAATTTTAAGAGGAATGAGATTTTAGCTTTTAAAGAAAATGAGAAGAAAAAAAAACCAAAAAGCATCACATTCTATTTCAAGGGTTACATATGTTGAAGTTTAATCAGTCTTTGCAGTAGTCTTTTTTACTTTAATTCTATTACTGTGAGGACGATCATACGTGGCCGCTGTGTATACAAGCCTGCAATGTGTGATTCAGCACCTTTGTTGGTTTAGATTGCTTTCATTAGCATGTTGTAATGGTTTGACTATGAGGGAGCTTAATAGAAACTCTACAACATAAACACTATCTCTTCACTGGAAGCGAAAAAAGCTAGCTTCATATGGCACTGTTATTAGAAATTTGTGCTCAGAATCACAAAACGAAACTTCAGACGACCTAAAAGTATTAAAACTTTCCAGGAAACCCTCTGAAGATTTATCGTCAATCTAGACAAAAATACCACATTAGGAACCCCTCTATGCAAAAATGCTGGCTACAACCCTGCTGATGTTTCAACAACCTGTGCGATAGTCATCTTCAGAGTCAAATACTTTTTGTATTACTGAATTAGAGTCATGGCAGCAAAAAATCGTACTTTTAGCTTGTAAAGTCCTTGTTATGTAAGCCGTTCCTTTACAAAAGATGTGCCTTTACCTTTAAACTCCTCCATCTACGTTGTCAGCCAGACGATGAAAACATAAAAAAATGTAAAATTGACATTTGACATACCCAAGCAAAGATCAAATTCACAATTTACCACAAAAATAGTGCGTCAAATACCCGGGGTGGGGGGCAGGGGAGATGTTGAAATTTTCAATTTATCAGCACATAAGGTTTATGCTTCATTAATATGCTTTTATTATGAAAGATTCGTCATTTTTAAGGAACTGAGGAGTTCCAAACCATTTCATAAACGAACCTAGACTTGCATAATTATCATGACTCGGATAAGTAAATGTTAAAAACTACACTACAATACCAGCTCTAACACATTATAATGAATTGCCAACTGGTCTACTTGCATGTACTTGCATGCAGTGGTGCGTATAGTAACTGTAAGTACATGCTAATAAATAGTGGTATTTTCTTGGCTACTTACTTTTGGATCAAAATCTCAGGCAAAAGACATCTCTTTCTGAGGGATGCCAAAGTCCTTCTGAGGGATTCCATTTGCAACACACCTCCTTCTAAGGATACCAAACCCCTTCTGAAACGTTACCTTCGGAGGGACGCCAAAATCCTACTGAGAGATTCCATTTACGAGTTTCAAAATAGATAACTCCGTCGATATTCTTCCCTCGGAGGAATTCCAAATTAGCACTTCAGGTTACGTTTTTGCTTTCTTATGCTGTGATTTAATATCGAAAGATTCCACATTTTCAAGGAACAGTGGAATTTAAGATAATTCCATATGCCTTTTCCTTGCCGTTCGAATTCTTTACTCGTAATTCTTTTAGAAAGTCAATGATCGAAAGATGCGCCATCTTGGCCATTTTGTCGATCTGGCAACTCTTGTTTCTAGTCCCCCTCGATCGCATCCTTCGCGGTCCAGTTCGCGTTATCTGGTCCTGTAGCACGCTCACTTTGTAGTTGTTTCACTTCTCCTGGAGTATAACAACGAACTAACATATCGAAATTCGGGAGCTCGACGAATAGAGAACGCATATCGCTACCGCCATTCGCTACACAGAAATTTTTATACTGAATTATCTCAAATACGAGTTCGCTTTTAAAAAGAAATTACGTCATGAAGCGATGCAGTTTTTGATCGATGATCGGACTTCACTAGCCTTTTCTCGCTAACCAAATAATTAAGATTACATACCACATTTTCCCGACCTCTTATACACCTCTCCACTGCGAAAGACTGATGCAGTAGACTCCGTTTCACACTTTTCCACCTCGTTCAACATGACAGTGACAATTTTTGACCTGGCGTTACGAATAGAAAATGGTCTTCTCCAGGCATTCGAATCTACTCGAATCTAATGGACACAATGGATTCCATTGGAACGCCTTTTTACCCCCTTATACAACAGGAGTGGAATTTTCTAAGTCTCTCACGAATAGAAAAATGTACTTTTCCATCGGAATCTATTCGTTTCCAATGGATCCGATGGACTCCATCGGAACAACGTTCCACCCCCTCATGTAACATGAGTGGAATCCATCTAACATGAGTGGAATCATTCTAAGTCTCTAACGAATAGAAAAATAAACTTTTCCATCGGAATCTATTCGTTTCTAGTGAATCCGATGGACTCCATCGGAAGGACTTTCTACCCCCTCATCCAACATGAGTGGAATCCGTATTAAGTCTCTAACGAATAGAAAATGAAGTTTTCCATCGGAATCTATTCGTGTCCAATGGATCCGATGGACTCCATCGGAACGACTTTCCACCCCCTCATCCAACATGAGCGGAATTTTTCTAAGTCTCTCACGAATAGAAAAATGAAGTTTTCCATCGGAATCTATTCGTGTCCAACGGATCCGATGGACTCCATCGGAACGACTTTCCACCCCCTCATCCAACATGAGTGGAATCTTTTTAAGTCTCTCACGAATAGAAAAATGAAGTTTTCCATCGGAATCTATTCGTGTCCAACGGATCCGATGGACTCTATCGGAACGACTTTCCACCCCCTCATCCAACATGAGTGGAATCTTATTAAGTCTCTCACGAATAGAAAAATGAAGTTTTCCATCGGAATCTATTCGTGTCCAACGGATCCGATGGACTCCATCGGAACGACTTTCCACCCCCTCATCCAACATGAGTGGAATCTTTTTAAGTCTCTCACGAATAGAAAAATGAAGTTTTCCATCGGAATCTATTCGTGTCCAACGGATCCGATGGACTCTATCGGAACGACTTTCCACCCCCTCATCCAACATGAGTGGAATCCGTATTAAGTCTCTAACGAATAGAAAATGAAGTTTTCCATCGGAATCTATTCGTGTCCAATGGATCCGATGGACTCCATCGGAACGACTTTCCACCCCCTCATCCAACATGAGCGGAATTTTTCTAAGTCTCTCACGAATAGAAAAATGAAGTTTTCCATCGGAATCTATTCGTGTCCAACGGATCCGATGGACTCCATCGGAACGACTTTCCACCCCCTCATCCAACATGAGTTGAATCTTATTAAGTCTCTAACGAATAGAAAATGAACTTTTCCATCGGAATCTATTCGTGTCCAATGGATCCGATGGACTCCATCGGAACGACTTTCCACCCCCTCATCCAACATGAGCGGAATCTTATTAAGTCTAACATGAGTGGAATCATTCTAAGTCTCTCACGAATAGAAAAATGAACTTTTCCATTGGAATCTATTCGTGTCCAATGGATCCGATGGACTCCATTGGAACGACTTTCCACCCCCTCATCTAACACGAGCGGAATTTTTCTAAGTCTCTCACGAATAGAAAAAGAACTTTTCCATCGGAATCTATTCGTGTCCAATGCATCCAATACACTTGGTAGGACTTTACACCACTAGACGTCCGGTTTTCCGATGGAAAGCAAGGGGATACGACTGGATTCTGGTCGACAGTATTGGACAACCCTCGGAAAAACAGTAATACCTTTCGAGGTATTATCTTTTTCCTGTTTTCACCGAAAAGGCCCAAAATTTGTTGTACTATTTGTCTGGTTAACCCGTGTCAGGTTTCCTCTTGAGGCAAAAGATAATTTGTTTTAACCCAGGCCCGCTCGTTATCTGGTGTTTTGCAAATTGTACAACTCTAACCCATTCCTCTTTTCGGAAACGTTTTCATTTCGCAGTACCATTTGTCAGAAACCTTTTACCGAAATTTCCTTACAAATGGAAGCGTTCCAGGTCCTGATTTTGAATATGCTGCGCTCAGCCGACCATCATTGTTTCACAGATAATTAAATACTCCCGCCGGTAAACTTATAATTATTCAAGACCGCAACTCTTAGCTTTAAGGTCCTTAAAGTTCAAGGGATTTTAAAAACACGCCGCAGTCGCTCTGATATATTAACAAAGCAATCTTCTTGTTTCCACAAGATTGATTCGGTTTTTAGCAAACGCAAAAGTTCCATTTGGAAAGCAACCACTTCGGGACCTAATTATGCCGATTAAACAACTCCCGCTGCATCATCTATCAGCGAAGCTACTCAATCTCTGCCTTCTAAACGCCAGATCAATCAATAACAAATCTCTTCAGATCAAAGACAACTTGGTAGATAAAAGTATTGGCATTTTAGCTTTAGCTGAAACCTGACTCAGAGCTAACAAATGTTGATTCGTTCCTGTGATTGAAGGGCTACTTTATGTTGAAGATTTCACCACTAACTGATTTTCGCGTACATGACGGTACATGGAATTTATTTGCACTTGTAATTGTAGAAGAACAAGAAGTAGTATAGCCAACTGAAAAATTAAATTGATATGACAAAGAAGGTTATTACACATTTCGGTTGAAGCGACGGGCAAATATTATACTTACAATTTGTGTTCCATATGCAGCTAGTAAGCTTCGATGTGCGATCTGTGGTGACACTTTCGAAGTGTAAGTTGCGTAACGAACTTCTAGGTTTTTAAATAATTAGTCAGCTGATCTATTTTTGCCGCGTTGTGCTAAGATAATTAAATATTCACAAAAATTGACAAACGGCTTGAAAAATGCAAATCACTCCGCCCCAGTGCGGAAACTAGGTCTAAATAATTAGTTCTAATTGAGCAACGACTATAATGGCTTAAACGTTTAATGTCCAATAAAGAAGTGTTAGAAAATGGTGTTAGTGTCCATTTCTACTATCGAATAGCTTGAGCGATCCGCATTCAGTTCGTCTTTAGTCGCTATGAGACATAACTTGTGAATTGGTCTGTGATATTCACTATCCTGGGTCTTGATTCTCGCCTTTCTGACCAAGCCATCATTTCCTGGATACGTGGCAATGACACGTGCCAACTTCCACTTGGTGGCCACGCAAGCTCGCGAAACGACGGAAAGCCATTGAAAAGGCATCAGCTGTTTTGTCGTTAACAAGTTCTAAGTGAACAGCTCTTGATGTCATGCAGGTGAATATTACAACTTGCGCCTCTTTTAGAGTCTTCCGATTGCGCTTGATATGCAAGGGTCCGAACATGTCAATGGCGGTGTTGGAAAAGGGTGGAAAAGCTGCTGCCACTCGTAAAGATGGGATCCGCCCCATTAGCTGGTCCAGCGGTTTCTTGCGAAGTTTTCTGCAGGTGATGCATTTTGCAGTGAGAGCTTTAGACATGTTGCGCACTCCTATGATCCAGTGATTTCTTCTGGCTTCATGAATTAAGCTTTTGTAGCCACAATGTCCACGCTTTTCGTGTAAATGACGTAGTAGCAACAGGACAAGTGGATGGTCTCGTGGTAGAATAACCGGGTTTCTCATTTCTTGTGGCAACAATCTGACATCTTCCAGTCGTCCATGAGCACGAACTATTCCGTTCTCGTCGAGGCTCGGAATCAATTTCTTGTCAACGACAGAGGGTTTTAAGTGAAATTGGCTCAAATTGAAGAGTTGATTCTCAGACTCTTTCAATTCTTGAACGGTGATAGGGCCTGTCTTGACATTCTTCTTTCTGATATTTTGGACGAATCGAAGGACGTACGCGAGTGGTCTTCTTATCTTCGGAAATGTAGAGCAGTTTTCCAGTGATTTTTGAAGAATAGGGTTATCTTCTGATTTAACTTGTTCTTGCTTGGCAGAAACTTCTGTTGTGGCTGTCTCGGGGTTCACAGCGTTAACACCTCCTTCGGGTACTTCGGTTTTCGCCGAGATGGAAGCCTTCTCGGAGGTCTTCATTTCCTTTGAGACTTCAGCTTCCTTTTATGATTGCTTTGCTCTTCAGCTTGAAAATCAGGCTATTTTTCTTCAGGCAATTGCAGGAAAGATTGTCCCTCTAGCCAATCTGTAAGTCGTGATGGCTCAGTTCCTCTAGTGAGTGTGTCAGCGGGGTTGCTCTTAGACCTTACGTAACGGAAGTCATCAACTCCGACAGTTTCTTGTATCGCTGCTACTCTTGCAGATACGAAAGGCTTAAACTGCCTTGATGGGGTCCTTATCCAAGACAAGACGGTAGAGGAATCCACCCAGAAGATTCTTTTGCAATCTTGGATGTTTGGGAACTGCAGTGACGTTATGCAAGTATCATACATCCTTGTAAGTGTTAAGCAACCCATGAGCTCCAGTCTTGGGATTGTTTTCCTTTTCAAAGGGGCAACGAAGGACTTGATCAGGACAGGGACGCACTTGTAACTTCCATTCTTCAACTCCCAAAGGAGGAAAATAACTGCTCCCAACGCTTTCTCGCGTCCATCACAGAAACCATGGACTTGCGGTAGCCCAATTGCATGACTTGGCTTTAACTTCCGGTCATATTCGAACGCCAAGAGGTGGTTTATGGTTTGTGCATTCTCGATCCACTTGCTCTGAATGTTCGCTGGCAGGATATCATCCCATTTGTAGCCTAAGCTCCACAATTCTTGTAGGTCGATTCTGAACTTGATTGCGACGGGCAGCACAAGACCGATGGGGTCCCATAACTGACCAACAAGACCTAAACACCACCTCTTTGTCAGGACATCCAGTTCTCCGAGGTCATTCTTTTTGAAGGTGAAAGTGTCTAGCTGTTTATCCCAGCTTAGGCCGAGAAGATCCGTGAACCGTTCACCGTTGGATTGGTCGATTTCTGCCTCATTGGAATGCCAAGTTTTGATCTGGAAGTTGCCTTTTGCGAGGACGGCGTCGATGTGGCTGATAATCTGCTTTACCTTGGTTACTTTTTCTCTGGAGCCACCGATGTCATCCACGTACACATGCTGTCGGAGTTCTTCTGCGGCTTCCGGGAATTCTGCGTTCGAAAGCTTGGCTAGCGTGTTGATAGCGTTAGTTGCGATGTCAGGGGCCGGTTTATCACCAAAGTTCAGTCTTAGCCACTGGTAAACAGTTGGTTTGTCTCATGTGTTGCTCCTCCACAGAAACCTGTGGTACACCTGATCCTCAGGATGTACCAGGATTTGGTTGAACATTTTACGAACGTCACCAGTGAACGCCACTTTTTCCCATAGCCATGCTGCCAGTACATCCAGAAGACTATTGATGAAGTTAGGTCCTTTCTCAAGGTAATCGTTAAGGGACAATCCATCATGACCTTTTGAAGATGAATCAAAGACTAGTCGAACTTTCGTGGTTCTTTCAGGCGTAAACACCACTTGCAATGGGAGGTACCATTCGGGTTTATCATGGGCAATTTGTTCAGGTGGAATCTTTGTGATAAAGTTCTGGTCTAACAACTTTTGCACTTCCTCTTTTACAACCTCGAAGCAACCCTTTTTCAGAAATCCCGTTTCCGCGGAGAACATCCTCTTCAGAGCGATGTCGTAGTTGCTTCGTTTTGGAGGCCCTCCTTCTTTCCAAGGCATCTTCACTTGTATTCTCCCGTCGACCAAAGTAGTTGAAGCTGCGAGGGACTTCACGAACTTGCTCTCACGTAACACGTTTTCAGTGCAAGTACAGAGTTTGGTTGGTTTGACTCCAAGGAGGTCTTGGTGGAGAAGTTTTTTGATATCTTCCTCGACACTCACTGTCCCTACTTCTATTGACTGAATTTCAGATAGGGTGGAGCCGTTTGACTCGAACTGTCCCAGAACGTACCATTCAAAGCAGTTTCTTTTCCCGATGGGCTCTCCAGGTTCTCAGGACACTGTGTAAATATCAATGAAGGCCTCTACGAAGTCTGTGCCAATAAGGAGATCTATGGCACCACCCGAGAGATGTATTTTATCGGAAACGTTCTTCAAATGGCTGTATTGTCCCACTGACTCTTTAGAAATTGTTTTGGCACTACTGCAAGGTCTAGTTACGGGGTACACTTGAAAGGTCTTCGTAATATCTTCGTCAGAGGGCGAGGCAACCGTGATATCGATTATTTCAGAAGGTTCGCTTTTCTTCTTTCCACCCGCCAGATTCATAGTGAGACGTGTTGCTGCTCCATTTAAGCCGAGTCGACCAGCTGCACTTTTGGAGAGTAGGCTTGTGTTAGACCCGGAGTCCAACATGGCGGGAACTTCGACAAAGTTTCCATTTTTGTTCATGACTTTAACTTTTTGCACAGGGCAAAGTCCAGTAACAGGTTTCAACTTGCTTTTCTGGTACACAGCATTCCCCTGGATGTTACCATTCGATGTGGGTGTGGGCCCTTGGAACTGACTTTGAAACGGCGGTGCTTTGGGATTCAAACTTGTGTTAGTTTCTCCAGTCTTCTCATTATGTAGGCACCGGTGATGGTTTTTTCTGCATTTGTCGCAGGTTGAGTCGTCTGGTTTCTTGCAATCGTTTGTGTGATGCGCTCTCAGACACTTGCAACATTGCCAATGTTGCTTTACAACCTCCCACCTTTGATTGACTGTTAATATCTGAAACTTAGGACATGCAGCCAGGTGATGTTTGGTCTTACACCCAAGAGGACATGTTTCATCGTCAGAATCCTCGCTGTTGGCGGCGTTATTTTCTGTATTTTTGGGACCTTTGTCTCGGCGAATTTCGTTTCTTTCCACTGTGTTGGTGTTCGCTTTCCCTCGGGAACGAATACTCGCTTCTTGATGTAACCAGGTGATTAGATTGCTCACGGTTTCTTCTTTTCCTTCTCTTTTCATTTCTCTACCAAAATCTGAATTGTCACTTGGATCGAGTTTGGACAGGAGCTGGGACATGAGGAACGGCGCTTCAACTGACTCCAGCACAGGACACCCAATATTATCTTCCATGTTACTTACATAACAGGCTATTGTCGTAGCGAAATGCGTTAGGGACTTAGAATCTCGTTTGACTGCTTTAAGATTATTAATCTCGGTGTGCAGTTCGTCCATTAGTTTTCGTCTGTCTGCGAACCCTGTATCCAAAATGATCCACGCGCTGTCAATAGTTTTACAAGTTTTTACTTGGTCAGTCCAGAACGATCCTTTTGGCTTTGCATTTCGAAAACGTTGCAATTGTTCATCTTTATCCCGAACGTATTTCTTCATCCAATGGCTGAACTCCTTTTTCCACGTGGCATAGGTTCTGCGAGTTCCGTCCCATACTGGTACAGGTAATCGTTGTAAACTTGAGTTTGACGGCTTTGATCCGATGTTATCGGCCATTTTCTGAACCGCCGATGTCATGGACGACATCGATAATGTTAGCGTTTCCAGAGTTGTCGCATTCTTAGAGTTTTCTGAGGAGTTTTGGTCCTTTTGATACGCAGCAAACTTTAAAGTGATTTGAAGGAAATCGGCTTTGGTTTTATCTCCAGTTTTCTTTGTTGCTAACATGAGTTCGTCTTCTGAGCCAGTGCCTTCGTCGACCAGTCTATCCAGAATTGCTTCCTGCTGTTTCTTGACCAGCCTGTACTTGGTTTCTACTGAACTGAATGCTGCTTCAAGTGTTTTTAGTTCCGGCTTTACGGAGAAAATTGTTTCGAATTCTTCCATTAATTCGTACAAGAGTTTGACGGCATTGTCCAGTTCTCCCGCGAAAGTTTTCACGTCTACCTTCGGCGGCATTGTGAGCGGAATTTAAATGCGAAGCTTGGCGGTAGTTAGTAACTCGGCGTAATCTTCTGCAACAAATTTTGACTGATTCGCTCCTGTGATTGAAGGGCTACTTTATGTTGAAGATTTCACCACTAACTGATTTCCGCGTACATGACCGTACATGGAATTTATTTGCACTTGTAATTGTAGAAGAACAAGAAGTAGTATAGTCAACTGAAAAATTAAATTAATATGACAAAGAAGGTTATTACACATGTCGATTTCGGTTGAAGCGACAGGCAAATATACTTACAATTTGTGTTCCATTTGCGGCTAGTAAGCTTCGATGTGCGATCTGTGGTGACACTTTTGAAGTGTAAGTTGCGTAACGAACTGCTAGGTTTTTAAATAATTAGTCAGCTGATCTATTTTTGCCGCGTTGTGCTAAGATAATTAAATATTCACCAAAAAATTGACAAACGGCTTAAAAAATGCAAATCAAATGTTCTGACTTCATTATCCGTGACATCAGCCCCACCGGATACGCATTTGTCCATATCATGCCATTAGGTCTAGTGGCACTGGCCGAGGCACTGGCTTGCTCTATAGAAAAGACCTTAAAATTGAACATTCAACATTTATTATCCGTACTGTTTTTATTTGTCGACAGCCAATTTCAGCCAAGAATGGTCTCACATATGCTTTATTTTTCGATAAATTATTCCACGTTACTTGAGCCACTAGTATGTGCCTCTGGTAAACTCCTCCTCACCGGCGACTTGAATTCTCATGTTAACAATCCTTCAGAAGGCAACGCCTATCAATTTGTGGATGTATTAAGTTGTTTCAATCTAAACGCCTTAAATGTCAACATCCCAATTCACAAATTAAAGTAATAATCTTTTGGATCTTATATTATTACCAGATTTGGAGAAAACACCGCTTTTAATTTATCAGTCAACGACTCCGGTTGTCTCGAAACACTCTGCTGTCCACTGTATTTTAGACTTTGAAAGGCCATCGAACAAGAAAGTAGTTCTTACGTCAAGGAAACTGAGCAACATGAGTACTAAGCATAACAAGACAGTATGATAAAAATAAGTGACTCGATCACCTTTCGCAGCGTTATTACAAACCCTGTTAATAGGTTATGATAAATCCGGGTAAGTATGTTTACAAATCTGGTTGAAAGCTAGTTACAAATCCGGTTAGTTATTTTATTACATATTAGGTTGATTACAAATCCTGCTGTTATTACATATCACGTTGATTTTAATTGCAAAACCGATTGATATTACAAATCCTATTTTTTGTTACAAATCCCGGTAATATCAACCACGACATTCTGCTTAAAAGACTTGACTCCAGGTTCTGAATTTATGGTACTGCTCTTGACTGGTCTCGGTCGTACCTTACAAACCGCACACAATTTGCCCTGATCGATGGGAAAAAAAACACAACCTCGCGAGTTAAAATTATGAGTTATGAGGCTGTTAAGGCCAGGCAGTCTACAACAATCCCTTCGCAATCTTTTAATTCCGAGGCAGCCAGCTCGGATAATTGACTTGAATAAAAAATCCTCACCATACATTCTGACTTTTACCTCTCCTTCGTCTAGGAAAAGAGATTTGCGACTAGTATTCCCGGTGTCTGCCATCGGTAATTCCGCCAATAACGATTTTGTAACGCATCGTGGGCAGATCCAAGTTGTTATTATGGATTGAAATTGCCGTTTAAATTTTGTCGGTTTAACTTGGCCACATTTATTATGATGTAGTATTGAACAGGAATTACAGCGTAGCCTTCGGTGGTTTTTGCACAGTGTCTTTGTGCAGGTGGCAATGCAAAACGGGAAACATTTTTGGCAATTCTCTCTCTCTCTATCAGCCACCTGACTGTATCGTACATAAATTTCTCCATTGCGAAGTTAACAAAAACTAGGCTGACGGCACATCAGAAACTTTCTTCGAAATGAAGTCTTCTGGCTTCAATCGATATTATTTAAGTTGTTTAATGTAATCTTGTCCACATTTAATTAAATGTTTCAAGTAAAAGCTTCCAGAACGCAAAGTACTGCAGTCGACGCCCGTTATTGCGGACACCCTCGGGGGAAAGATTTAGTGCCCGTAATAGCGAGAGTCCGTAATAGCGGGGTACGAGAGAAAAAAATTGTTTGCTCTTAAACTTATGAAATAATATGTAAAAGTGCCAGAGGCATTGTAGTTTCGACAATTCTTTACCTTTTTTTACTATGGACCATAAAAGATTAAAGATAATAAGATTGTAAATTGAACTAAATATGCTGTATTATCACTTCCAAGCTCCTACAAGGACAAGGGATACATAAGAAAGGGCTTAAAAAACCAAACGGAAACTCCGATCCTCCATTATAACGTGAATGGCTAGAATGTTAACTTGCTGTCATATATATTGTTTTTTATTGTTCTTGGCAGCTCTTTTATCGAGGGTTGTCCAATACTGTCGACCAGAATCCAGTCGTATCCCCTTGCTTTCCATCGGAAAACCGGACGTCTAGTGGTGTAAAGTCCTACCAAGTGTATTGGATGCATTGGACACGAATAGATTCCGATGGAAAAGTTCTTTTTCTATTCGTGAGAGACTTAGAAAAATTCCGCTCGTGTTAGATGAGGGGGTGGAAAGTCGTTCCAATGGAGTCCATCGGATCCATTGGACACGAATAGATTCCAATGGAAAAGTTCATTTTTCTATTCGTGAGAGACTTAGAATGATTCCACTCATGTTAGACTTAATAAGATTCCGCTCATGTTGGATGAGGGGGTGGAAAGTCGTTCCGATGGAGTCCATCGGATCCATTGGACACGAATAGATTCCGATGGAAAAGTTCATTTTCTATTCGTTAGAGACTTAATAAGATTCAACTCATGTTGGATGAGGGGGTGGAAAGTCGTTCCGATGGAGTCCATCGGATCCGTTGGACACGAATAGATTCCGATGGAAAACTTCATTTTTCTATTCGTGAGAGACTTAGAAAAATTCCGCTCATGTTGGATGAGGGGGTGGAAAGTCGTTCCGATGGAGTCCATCGGATCCATTGGACACGAATAGATTCCGATGGAAAACTTCATTTTCTATTCGTTAGAGACTTAATACGGATTCCACTCATGTTGGATGAGGGGGTAGAAAGTCCTTCCGATGGAGTCCATCGGATTCACTAGAAACGAATAGATTCCGATGGAAAAGTTTATTTTTCTATTCGTTAGAGACTTAGAATGATTCCACTCATGTTAGATGGATTCCACTCATGTTACATGAGGGGGTGGAACGTTGTTCCGATGGAGTCCATCGGATCCATTGGAAACGAATAGATTCCGATGGAAAAGTACATTTTTCTATTCGTGAGAGACTTAGAAAATTCCACTCCTGTTGTATAAGGGGGTAAAAAGGCGTTCCAATGGAATCCATTGTGTCCATTAGATTCGAGTAGATTCGAATGCCTGGAGAAGACCATTTTCTATTCGTAACGCCAGGTCAAAAATTGTCACTGTCATGTTGAACGAGGTGGAAAAGTGTGAAACGGAGTCTACTGCATCAGTCTTTCGCAGTGGAGAGGTGTATAAGAGGTCGGGAAAATGTGGTATGTAATCTTAATTATTTGGTTAGCGAGAAAAGGCTAGTGAAGTCCGATCATCGATCAAAAACTGCATCGCTTCATGACGTAATTTCTTTTTAAAAGCGAACTCGTATTTGAGATAATTCAGTATAAAAATTTCTGTGTAGCGAATGGCGGTAGCGATATGCGTTCTCTATTCGTCGAGCTCCCGAATTTCGATATGTTAGTTCGTTGTTATACTCCAGGAGAAGTGAAACAACTACAAAGTGAGCGTGCTACAGGACCAGATAACGCGAACTGGACCGCGAAGGATGCGATCGAGGGGGACTAGAAACAAGAGTTGCCAGATCGACAAAATGGCCAAGATGGCGCATCTTTCGATCATTGACTTTCTAAAAGAATTACGAGTAAAGAATTCGAACGGCAAGGAAAAGGCATATGGAATTATCTTAAATTCCACTGTTCCTTGAAAATGTGGAATCTTTCGATATTAAATCACAGCATAAGAAAGCAAAAACGTAACCTGAAGTGCTAATTTGGAATTCCTCCGAGGGAAGAATATCGACGGAGTTATCTATTTTGAAACTCGTAAATGGAATCTCTCAGTAGGATTTTGGCGTCCCTCCGAAGGTAACGTTTCAGAAGGGGTTTGGTATCCTTAGAAGGAGGTGTGTTGCAAATGGAATCCCTCAGAAGGACTTTGGCATCCCTCAGAAAGAGATGTCTTTTGCCTGAGATTTTGATCCAAAAGTAAGTAGCCAAGAAAATACCACTATTTATTAGCATGTACTTACAGTTACTATACGCACCACTGCATGCAAGTACATGCAAGTAGACCAGTTGGCAATTCATTATAATGTGTTAGAGCTGGTATTGTAGTGTAGTTTTTAACATTTACTTATCCGAGTCATGATAATTATGCAAGTCTAGGTTCGTTTATGAAATGGTTTGGAACTCCTCAGTTCCTTAAAAATGACGAATCTTTCATAATAAAAGCATATTAATGAAGCATAAACCTTATGTGCTGATAAATTGGAAATTTCAACATCTCCCCTGCCCCCCACCCCGGGTATTTGACGCACTATTTTTGTGGTAAATTGTGAATTTGATCTTTGCTTGGGTATGTCAAATGTCAATTTTACATTTTTTTATGTTTTCATCGTCTGGCTGACAACGTAGATGGAG
The DNA here is from genome assembly GCA_964035525.1 of Porites cylindrica. Taxonomy (NCBI): domain Eukaryota; kingdom Metazoa; phylum Cnidaria; class Anthozoa; order Scleractinia; family Poritidae; genus Porites; species Porites cylindrica. The sequence goes on from OZ037775.1 coordinate 49,123,165, forward strand.
GAGTTTAAAGGTAAAGGCACATCTTTTGTAAAGGAACGGCTTACATAACAAGGACTTTACAAGCTAAAAGTACGATTTTTTGCTGCCATGACTCTAATTCAGTAATACAAAAAGTATTTGACTCTGAAGATGACTATCGCACAGGTTGTTGAAACATCAGCAGGGTTGTAGCCAGCATTTTTGCATAGAGGGGTTCCTAATGTGGTATTTTTGTCTAGATTGACGATAAATCTTCAGAGGGTTTCCTGGAAAGTTTTAATACTTTAGGTCGTCTGAAGTTTCGTTTTGTGATTCTGAGCACAAATTTCTAATAACAGTGCCATATGAAGCTAGCTTTTTTCGCTTCCAGTGAAGAGATAGTGTTTATGTTGTAGAGTTTCTATTAAGCTCCCTCATAGTCAAACCATTACAACATGCTAATGAAAGCAATCTAAACCAACAAAGGTGCTGAATCACACATTGCAGGTTTGTATACACAGCGGCCACGTATGATCTTCCTCACAGTAATAGAATTAAAGTAAAAAAGACTACTGCAAAGACTGATTAAACTTCAACATATGTAACCCTTGAAATAGAATGTGATGCTTTTTGGTTTTTTTTTCTTCTCATTTTCTTTAAAAGCTAAAATCTCATTCCTCTTAAAATTATACCTAGTGCTGCAGCCTAAGGGGGGTTCCGGAACCCCTCGAACACTCCTCTGGCTATTCCACTGATCAGTCACCGTCAACAACGGTCTCATTATCATTGGTAGAAATACGCCCAACTTACTTTTAGACATCCAAAACACTCACCATAAATTAATCCACACCCCAAACTACATGCAAAAGTACCCTGGGTGTGACACGGTGTGATCCCCCTTTGAAAATTCCTAGCTATGCCCCTGAATGATGTTTTATTGATATTATATTTTTGACAGGATCATGCAAAACTGGAAATTGCAAATCTCAGTTCTGTAAATTGATCCTTTAGTTCCAGACCTTTCAAGGCAAGAAGGAAGGTTTTAAATAATTGTTTGGAGGGAGTTAGTTTTTGCAATTCCCTCTTTATACAAAGAGGTAAGTTTTAAATTCAATTCTGGCCATAGTACCACACTGCACTACAAATCAGAATTTCTCAAGCTCAGTTGGAATTCGAGATCATATATTTTTGTTTTGTCTTGTCGCTTTACACTTTTAAAAAAAAAAAAGAATAACGAATGGTGCTGGCTATCCACAACGTCCATCCAAGATGGATTTCAGTGAAATTTGTTTTTGCTTTTAAACTTAGATGAAACTTTATTGTGTGTTTAGTTGAGTGCACTTATAAATTGGGTCACCTTACGGCAGACAATGATAGCGATGAGGAACCGGTCTTTTCTTTAACTATTAATTATGCTAGCTTTGGCAGGAGTGATGAGACCAGCTGATCTGACAATTTTAAAACCTTCCTTCTTGCCTTGAAAGACCTTGGACTAAAGAATCAATTTATAGAACTGAGATCTGATATTTCCGGTTTCGCGTGACCCTGTGAAGAATATGATATCACCAAGACATCATTGTAATGTTCTGTTTTTAAGAGCTTGGGAAGATCTGTAAACCATTCAGGACATTTTTTTTCCAAATTCTGACCTGCAACCTGCAAATTACACCCCTCGAGTGGAAATATAACCATGGCCATGTAATATTTTTAGAGGCAGTAAAGATGTCAGACAACGAAGTGACTTACTACGAAATAAGGCCTTCAGTTTTTATCGATATTTTTCAGCTGATTAACCTTGTCCACATTTTATTAAATGTTTCGAGCAAAAGCTTGCAGAATGCAAAGAACCTGCACGAGAAATTCAGGCGAGTCTGCAAAAGAAAAGCTGAAACTCAACGCTGCTTACAGTTGATGTACTACCGGTCAAGTGTCATCGTGAATGCCTTAAATGACTTATTTTGCAGGAAACTTTACAACAACGAGATTGCGCAGCTTATGCCTGGAGCGTTTTCGAATCTCCCTAAGTTAACGGATCTGTTAGTTTAAATTTTTGTATTATTTTTTTGTTACAAATGAGCAAGACTAAAACACTACACGAGTGCTAAGTGTATCGAGTATCACGGATATCATAAAAAGTACACAGCTACATATAGTTACACACGAGTAACGTAACTTATGTGTACGGGTACAGGTTTTAACTGAATTCGTTCGCCTTCCCTCTAAATTCCCTGATAACCTCGGTTGACTATCTATTGCCAGACTTTATTTTTTAGTCATAAACCAAAGTTTTTTTGTGATGTTCGGTTTCTTCAAATTGCAATAGCTATGCCGTTTTTAACTTCATTCCTTTTACCTTAAACAGTGCAAAACATGTGTCAGGCTGAGTTTGAAGTGCAATTCTTCTTGTCGGTGATCCAGTAAACAAGAATCGCCAAAGTGCAAATAAAAGATTTCCTGCCCACATCCCCTCTCTCCCCCTACGACCTCACTAACAGAGAAGCTTGTCACTTTAGGATCATTCGCAAAAGCTCCACCTACAAAATTAGAAACTCTTATTGCTTTAAGTGTCATTGTCAGAGAAAGCTGGGCGGGGCCCACGGGTCGAGGTTAGCCGATTACTTTCAAATTCCTACCACAGACAACCTCTCATATGATTAAAAATATTCCCTTTTTAAGCGGATTGACTTTGACCACTCCCCTTGTTTTTGGCTTATTTGCTTGAGAACATCGTGTCAAATTTGGCGTAACTTGTGCAAGTTATTTCCCGACCTAGTCTACCTCTTGCCAGTTTTTACCGTCTTTTCGATTTATGTCAATCATTTAAGACTCGATACATTTCTATTCACGAGATGAATTATTATGTATGCGCCAATATGGCTGCCTATGAAAATTTATTGCTCCGTACACTTTTTGGACTCTTGCCGTTGTCTGTTCTTTTCTGTAACGATAGTCATCACGGAGTCCTTTCTAAAGACTTCACTTCGGGCAGAATGGCCAGACATTTACGCATAATAATGAGCTACCGTGGCGGGCTATTCAGGCGTGAACGCCGCACAAAAGCGCCACAATAAGAGAGAAAAGGAAGGATTTTGGCGAAGATCACTTAGTAAAATCGTTATTTTAAATACCTATAGTCTACTATTTTAAGATAAAGCAGCGGCTTTTTGTAGTTAAAGCGCTAATCTTCAACGTAACGTAAAAACCAGGAAAATTCAACAAGAATAACTTGTAGACTTTTTTCTTTCAAAATTCTGTTTTTTCGGTATTTCTAGTAGTTTTTGTCCAAATAAGCAACAAACTCCGTATAAAACAACGGATTATCGAAGATGCACATCTCCCCTACACATTGTAGACTTTTACCCTTAAATATCCGAGGTTCAAAAACCGTGCGTGTTCAGAGTCAAGTCTTTGTCTTACAGTATAACAATGGTTCCATGAATAAACAATAAGCAGCTAAACTCTTTTGTTATAAACTAAATGTAGTCATCTGTAAACAGGGTGTTTATATAAATCGGCTGATTAATAAGGGCTTTCGACGCGCGAAGTTTGAATTCTGATCGACACTGCTGGCTTGCGTTTACGTTCGTAAAGTTTAAATTAACCGGATAATGGCTAACACCGCGATCGCAAATGACTTTGACCAGGAGCTCTTTTCAGAGCTCGAAGAACCCCTGGTCCAACCCTTGCTAATACATATGGTTGCACCATTTGTAAACGGCGACGACAAGAACTTTTCCCTGCAAATAAATGGGAAAATTTTGAAGGGATGAAAGAAGTTGGAAGGAAATTTAAAGAAACTGTTTGCGGCCCTCCAAGCAAACTTACGTTCCATTGGATACACACTGGAGGAATCAGCCTCTGATCGCGTCAAACCCTCAATGCAGTGTATTTGTTTACGACACGGAATCAAGATATCGCTCGCGCAAAGATAATTCGACATTTCCTCATTCGTTCTTTAGTTTAACATTTTTACCAAATAAACTGCAAATACATTAAAGCAAAAGCGAGTTTTTAAAATGTCTGCGAAATATGCGCATATGTGCGATTTGCGAATAAAATTAGAAACAATAGCGAACTAGCTCCTTTGTTTAGTTTGCCACCTACATCATATTAATGAGCATCCGAGTGCGTTCAAGGCAACCAATCGTTGAGGCGCTTTCATAGCGTCCACGCATGATATGACAGATCTACAAACTTTGTTGAACTGGAAGTAACTTTCCCGAGAAAATAGGCATTCTGCGCGATGATCTACGGCTGTCTAGTTAGAAATCAAGAACAAGATCCTTCCACGGGAGATAATTTCAAGTGCTTATATCTCAATGTTCGCTACCACTACAGGCGTAAACAGTTCAGTCGCAATTTCAAACTTGCGATTCCGATTTCTAAAACGACGGGACACGGATTCATCACATTGGCCCTCCCACATTCATTATTTAGTATTTATCTTACTGTATGCATAGACTAACTGTATGCATGGATGTTCATTAGTATCCTGGAGGGCTTACCATTTGTACAAAAAAACCGGTAATTCCGAGAAGAATTTGAATGGAACGGTTCATCCCGGTGGAAATGTTCCGGAAAAACCACACATGTCCAATACTCTCGACCAGATTCCAGTGGACAAAACCTGGCTTCCGACGGAGTCTAGTCGAAAAATGAAACCGGAAGTTCAGTAGAGTCCACTTGAGTTACCGGAAGTTTAGTCATGAGATGAAACCGGAAGTGTAAACAACACTTAGAGGAGGGTTGGAAAGTCGTCCGATGGAGTCCATCGGATCCATTGGAAACACATCGATTCCGATGGAATCTCAGGAAGTCTAGTCGTGCCATGAGTCAAAACAAGCACACTGCACGTGTAACATAACTCCTTCTTTAAGCCCTAAGTCGAGAATGGCAAGCCTAACAGGCAACAGAAGTCGTTCTTAAAGCCATGAGTCGAAACAAGCACGGACGTCGGTACACATAAGTCGCTCTTAAAGGGATGAGTCAAAACAAGCACGCTACACAAAAAATATAACTCGTTCTTAAAGCAATGAACCGAAACGAGCACGCTACGCGAATGGCATAACGCGTTCTTAAGGCCACGAGTCGAAACAGGCACGGTGCCTACGTAACATAACTCGTTCTTTAAACCCTAAGTCCCCCGGGCCCTTTATTCGAGACGGACTGGCACGCTTAAAGCCACGAGTCAAAACAAGCACGGTAAAGCTATGAAACGGGGCAAAAGCCCTACGAAACGAGGACAGTACACAAGTATATGCTTCGTTCTTTAATGGTAACTATAATATGAGCTACACTTGAGTAGAATTATTAAAAGAAACATACTGGTAGGCGGTAGGCATAACATTGAAACTGACATTACATGGATACAAAATGTATGAAGTTATTGAACAGCTGAAGTTTTAAACCTGAGCAATATTGAATTATTATTTGTTTTGTAAAATACTAAGTAAAAAACATTAAGTGATAAAAAGCTATATAAAACATTACATAAATCAGTGCTGGTCACCTCACACATCAACCAGCTGTAGACAGAAATTGAAGCTGGATGATTCTAGATCTCTTCCATAAGGGCCCAGTTCAGAAAAATGAAAGAAATATGCTTTTTATCATATTTTTATAAACGCCAATGAAATATTGGGTGAGTTTGTGTTCGAAAACATGATATCTTCACATGTCAAAATAACAAGTAAGTTATCTTTGCATGTAGACTAGAGCGAGTAGTCCCCCATTTTTCCTCAGGGATAGTAGAACGAGCGAAACATGAGCGGGCGTGAAAATCACCCCACGCGCGCCTTTTCTCGCGTGGGGTGATTTTTACGCGCGCTCGCGTTTCGCTCGCTCAACTATCCCTGAGGAAAAAATGGGGGACTACTCGTAGTCTACTTTGCATGTGAAAAGATCACCATTGCTATGGTACAATATAACAACTCACACCTTTTACAGAAAAAAAATTATTCATTTAATAAGTGAAATGGTTAAGTATTTCAGTGGTATAAAATAAATGGAACATATTGCATGGCCGCTCGGAGATATGAAATTTCTCTTCTCATGATGAAACAATATTTCACTGCTTCCAGCAAGGCTTACCCTTCCTTCTCTGTTGGATTGCTATTAATCATACCTTTGTTGAGAAAAGCATGGACAAAATTCTTATAACAAGTTAGAGTTAATTTGCGTTTTTCATGTAAAATCATGCATGCCCAACCCTATTCTGCACCCCACAGGAAATATGTTGGATATATGCACGCAGTTTCAATATGTAAAGGGTGTGGGGAAACAGTGATAGACTTGGTACAGGGTATTTTTCAAAAGGGTAGCACCTGGCTATGAGCCAGGGCACAAATAAATTACAAATACCCAATCATTGTTCCAAAGACTTTCAATGCAGGATTGTAGCTTTTATGCTAAATATTAGACAGTGGTATTACATCTTAAGAAGAGACAGTAAATTCCTTTTAGCTTGCGTTTTACTTTTCCCCAGTGTGAATGAAGAGGTGTTCTCACAACAATTTACCCATCATAACCTTAAAATTTATATAGGTCTTGTGTCCAAAAATTATTGATGTGACTTATACACAATTTTAAAGAAAGCATTCCTTGGAGCACTATCACATGGCTAGGCTTGATTTCCATGCCCTAAATGTTGTCACACATGACCTACATTGGGGAAACATATAGCATCTGCGGTAACAACCACAAGCTAGTAAAGGACTTTACTATTACTTCTCCTCTCATAATTGTACTTAACAAAAAATTTTCTTTGGCATTGTATCATGCACTGTATTTTATTAGCTTTATAGCCACTGCACTGCTTTCATCCCATTCTCAATGCCCTTGTCAAAGACAACTTTGAAGAAGAGGAAGAGTGAGCACAAATATTCAGTACAGGGGGCCAGACGAAAATACAAAAAACCATGTAACATTGATTTAAAAATTGCAATTATGTTCCAATTAACCAATCACTTCCTGCTATCCTACAATTTAAAAGCTTTCCCAATATTTCCCCACCCAAATGAAGCCAGTAACAGTGTCCATTGAAAGAAAAAAAGGATAGCAATAAAAGCAAATAAAGAAGGGAAAGCGAAATTTGTGACTGCAGCTGTGTTACTTTAAAACCACGAAACCATCTCATGCTTTCTATGCATGCCCCAACTTTTGAAAATAATATTTTCAATTGGCATCTGTAACTGAACGCTGTGAACTACACGGCCTTTAAACAGTCTTCTGGAAAGATTTAGCTCATAAGCCAGACAGTGACTAGAAAACGAAGCCACTAGCTTCAAAACAAGTTTCTCAGCAAAATTCCCAGGAGAGGAATGGGATAAAAAACAAAACAAAAACAACAAAACAACGACCAGCTGAACTAAAAGGATAACTATTACAAAGGGGACTCAGGAATGAAAAAAGGTTTATCAGACTGCTTTGAAGGGGCTGGTCTCACTTGTCCATTTTCATCAGCCAGCTCTAGGAACTCCCACACCTGGAGCTGACTGATGCCTGGCCTTTCCAAAGCTTCCAGCAAGGCCCATCCCTTTGCCCTTCTTTCACCTGTCACCATCTGTGCCTTCTTCAGGAATAGCCGCCTTCTGCAAATAAGACCTGACTTGTTATCTTCATGGTCAGAATTGAGAGCTGGGATAACAGCTTTAGTAGGTACAGGGGAGATTTCTGATCGTTTTTTGAGATATTCTCCTTGTTCCTAAAGTCATTGGGGAACCAGACCTGATAGGTTTCTTCACTTTCTCATCTCTCTTTACCTATGAAAGATTGTAAGAAAAAGGTATGACAGAGAAAACAAAATTAAATAAGGTGGCTTGACTGGATCTTTTGGGGGGATACCTTCCAAGTTTAAGCATTAACTACATCAGCATGAGTAAAGATATGGGAAAAAGGCTACCACAACATTACTGTATTATATAAACATGAAAATTTCTTATTATCTAGGTTTTATTGCAAATGGAGTCGCCATGGCAACCTAATGAAACGAATATGTGTTTTATTTATTTTTGTGTTTCTCTGTACCAGGAGTGTTTTCAAGAAATGGCTTAAGGGAGTATGTACCTGCCATAATTGCTTCAATTATGGCAAAGTTTGAACAAAATAAATTCTGTGAGAGCATTTTGGAAATATTTTGAAACAAGTTTTTAGAATCATAAAAACAGTGAAATAACATGCTATATATCCACACAATTAGCTAATAAGTTAAGAAAATGTTAAGCTTTCAAAACACGGTTTTATCTCATAATGATTTGATTCCATTGAAAACTGTGTACAAAAAAAAAGAGGGGAATTGCTCTGGGCGATTGCAAGTGAGAAGAATTTTAATAACCTGCATTCAGCTGCTTTTGTTACAGTTTTTGCACATAATTTGGTCCATGCCTACAAATTTCACATTATTCAAAAAACCACTTGATAAATTTTTTCATAAACTTACCAATCTCAAGGTCAATTGTTAATAAATACACCCTGCAAGTTTCAAGAACATTGAAAACAGTGAAGGCTTTTAAAAAAGGCCTCGAATATAACCAGGGTTGTCAGAAAGTTTTGAAGTAGACGACTGAGTTGTCAAAGTAAGCAGCCAGTCCAAGGATATTTTATTTAAAAAACGTCATCTGCAAAGAAATGCCAAGCAGAGTAGCCGGCCGATACTAACCAAGTAGGCGGCACTTTTCACCGGCAGCCGGCTACTTTTGACAACCGTGTACAACCAAATTTTCCCTTAGTGAGTGTCCTCATTATTCAGTGGCATTGTTTTCAAGTTTCATATATATGCACCTGTACAATTAGCAAAAGAAACAAATTTACATTTAAAAGAACTCTAAATTACTTTCCAAAGAAATATCCGGAAAATGCTAATAATTGCCTTGTATCATGGATAGCAGTGAGAATCGAAACGGTGAACATCACAGCTCATCATGTAGGATGTAATACAACTAACTACGTGTACAAGAGAACTACTGGAGAACTGACAATTTGACTAATATAACAATAGACGACTGTTTAACTGTGACAATAGACGGATCAAAACGCACCAATTACTGATTACGAGTCTTCATAGCCAATAACATCACGGCTTAACTGACAGACGACTAATAACATTGCAACGTAATTGACCAATCGGATCAATAACCAGAGTATAATACCGTCAACTGACGTGATACAACTCACTTTGACTCTGAAGATGACTACCACACAAGTTGTCGAAACTTCAGTCACTGTCAACAACAACAGTCCTATTCAGGACTACATTCACCCGGACGATCAACTCAACCTGCTTTTGAAATGACTCCTGGGTTCAAAACTTTCACAATTAATTATCTTACTTGGTTTACAACATCACAGCAACTTTTAGAAAGAGTTGCTGTGATTTTCTTAAAAGATTAGCTAGTTGTGTGGATAGCATGCTATTTCACTGCTTTTATGATTCTTAAAACTTTGTTTGAAAATACACTGTATTTCCAAAATGCCTTAAATTATGGCATGTACATAATCTCTTAAGCGTTTTCTTAAAAAACACTCCTGGTACAGAGAAACACAAAGATAAATAAAAAATGTAATGGTGTCATTACATTGCCATGGTGACTCCGATAATTGCAATAAAACCCAGATCATAAGAAATTTTCATCTTTATATAATACAGTTTGGGTAACCTTTTTCCCATGGATATCTTTACTCATGCTGACATAGTTAATGCTCAAACTTGGGGGGTATCCCCCGTAAATCCAGTCAAGCCACCTTAATTCTGGCTCTGTTCAACAAACTCGTAAAATAAAATTTTTAACAATTCTAAAGTCAACAGTCACATGTATTACAGTACCTCACTGTAACTATTTTCTTTCTCTCTTTTTCTCTTGAGGGCATGACAAGTCATAAGAGGCCCAGTAGAGGTCAAATATCTGACATAAAGAGGACATAGCTTGATCATCTTGTTTTGGCTTGAATGTGTTTTCTAAAATAACATAGAAGAATTCCTCACAGTGGATGTTGCCAGAGAGTTTCTTTTTCTATCTGCTTTTACTCACTGCCATAAGAGTTTCTGAGTTGCAAAACACACTCTGATACCAGACTCAGTTTGATTGGAGGGGGAAGGTGATATTCTGCAGATTAATTTTGTTGGAAAAAAGTTTTGTCAGGAAATCTCTCTCTGATCATGAGCAAGAAATATAGTATCAAGGTCATTTCATGCCAACATAATTACTGAAATTTGTTTAACACCTTCTGGTAGTTTATTATTCAAAATCAAGACAAACTTGCAGAAATTATATTCTATACCTGATGCTATATGTGGTGTATGTGCTGTAGCTGAAATGCATTCTTGTCTTAAATCAGACCTTTCTTCAGACTAATTTTTCTGTGCTGGAGACTTTCATTCTATTCCTCTAAACTACAATGAACAAATTATTACTAGTGTTATTGTAATAATAAACTTTTAAGAGTATCCTGTCACTAAAATCTGTTATATTTGATTGTTGCATTGTCAAATAGAAATCCATGACAGAAAATAGCTTTGTGTACATATTTATGTTGCAGATTGGGTTCTCCCCACTTTGTTCAGGTATAGCAGATAACAAAAAGTAAATACTTTATGGAAAATGAATAAGTTTGAGGGCATTTAAAAAAGATCATTATTTTCGATTCAACATATTTTGCTTTTTTTGATTGGTTGCCCATGGGAAAATTTAACCTGAGATCAGGTCCAATTTTAGCGGTTCTCAGAGCATGATCTCAGGTTAGAGAAAATTGGAATTTTAGGTGACATCTTTACTGCCTCTAAAAATATTACATGGCCATGGTTATATTTCCACTCGAGGGGTGTAATTTGCAGGTTGCAGGTCAGAATTTGGAAAAAAAATGTCCTGAATGGTTTACAGATCTTCCCAAGCTCTTAAAAACAGAACATTACAATGATGTCTTGGTGATATCATATTCTTCACAGGGTCACGCGAAACCGGAAATATCAGATCTCAGTTCTATAAATTGATTCTTTAGTCCAAGGTCTTTCAAGGCAAGAAGGAAGGTTTTAAAATTGTCAGATCAGCTGGTCTCATCACTCCTGCCAAAGCTAGCATAATTAATAGTTAAAGAAAAGACCGGTTCCTCATCGCTATCATTGTCTGCCGTAAGGTGACCCAATTTATAAGTGCACTCAACTAAACACACAATAAAGTTTCATCTAAGTTTAAAAGCAAAAACAAATTTCACTGAAATCCATCTTGGATGGACGTTGTGGATAGCCAGCACCATTCGTTATTCTTTTTTTTTTTTAAAAGTGTAAAGCGACAAGACAAAACAAAAATATATGATCTCGAATTCCAACTGAGCTTGAGAAATTCTGATTTGTAGTGCAGTGTGGTACTATGGCCAGAATTGAATTTAAAACTTACCTCTTTGTATAAAGAGGGAATTGCAAAAACTAACTCCCTCCAAACAATTATTTAAAACCTTCCTTCTTGCCTTGAAAGGTCTGGAACTAAAGGATCAATTTACAGAACTGAGATTTGCAATTTCCAGTTTTGCATGATCCTGTCAAAAATATAATATCAATAAAACATCATTCAGGGGCATAGCTAGGAATTTTCAAAGGGGGATCACACCGTGTCACACCCAGGGTACTTTTGCATGTAGTTTGGGGTGTGGATTAATTTATGGTGAGTGTTTTGGATGTCTAAAAGTAAGTTGGGCGTATTTCTACCAATGATAATGAGACCGTTGTTGACGGTGACTGATCAGTGGAATAGCCAGAGGAGTGTTCGAGGGGTTCCGGAACCCCCCTTAGGCTGCAGCACTAGGTATAATTTTAAGAGGAATGAGATTTTAGCTTTTAAAGAAAATGAGAAGAAAAAAAAACCAAAAAGCATCACATTCTATTTCAAGGGTTACATATGTTGAAGTTTAATCAGTCTTTGCAGTAGTCTTTTTTACTTTAATTCTATTACTGTGAGGACGATCATACGTGGCCGCTGTGTATACAAGCCTGCAATGTGTGATTCAGCACCTTTGTTGGTTTAGATTGCTTTCATTAGCATGTTGTAATGGTTTGACTATGAGGGAGCTTAATAGAAACTCTACAACATAAACACTATCTCTTCACTGGAAGCGAAAAAAGCTAGCTTCATATGGCACTGTTATTAGAAATTTGTGCTCAGAATCACAAAACGAAACTTCAGACGACCTAAAGTATTAAAACTTTCCAGGAAACCCTCTGAAGATTTATCGTCAATCTAGACAAAAATACCACATTAGGAACCCCTCTATGCAAAAATGCTGGCTACAACCCTGCTGATGTTTCAACAACCTGTGCGATAGTCATCTTCAGAGTCAAATACTTTTTGTATTACTGAATTAGAGTCATGGCAGCAAAAAATCGTACTTTTAGCTTGTAAAGTCCTTGTTATGTAAGCCGTTCCTTTACAAAAGATGTGCCTTTACCTTTAAACTCCTCCATCTACGTTGTCAGCCAGACGATGAAAACATAAAAAAATGTAAAATTGACATTTGACATACCCAAGCAAAGATCAAATTCACAATTTACCACAAAAATAGTGCGTCAAATACCCGGGGTGGGGGGCAGGGGAGATGTTGAAATTTTCAATTTATCAGCACATAAGGTTTATGCTTCATTAATATGCTTTTATTATGAAAGATTCGTCATTTTTAAGGAACTGAGGAGTTCCAAACCATTTCATAAACGAACCTAGACTTGCATAATTATCATGACTCGGATAAGTAAATGTTAAAAACTACACTACAATACCAGCTCTAACACATTATAATGAATTGCCAACTGGTCTACTTGCATGTACTTGCATGCAGTGGTGCGTATAGTAACTGTAAGTACATGCTAATAAATAGTGGTATTTTCTTGGCTACTTACTTTTGGATCAAAATCTCAGGCAAAAGACATCTCTTTCTGAGGGATGCCAAAGTCCTTCTGAGGGATTCCATTTGCAACACACCTCCTTCTAAGGATACCAAACCCCTTCTGAAACGTTACCTTCGGAGGGACGCCAAAATCCTACTGAGAGATTCCATTTACGAGTTTCAAAATAGATAACTCCGTCGATATTCTTCCCTCGGAGGAATTCCAAATTAGCACTTCAGGTTACGTTTTTGCTTTCTTATGCTGTGATTTAATATCGAAAGATTCCACATTTTCAAGGAACAGTGGAATTTAAGATAATTCCATATGCCTTTTCCTTGCCGTTCGAATTCTTTACTCGTAATTCTTTTAGAAAGTCAATGATCGAAAGATGCGCCATCTTGGCCATTTTGTCGATCTGGCAACTCTTGTTTCTAGTCCCCCTCGATCGCATCCTTCGCGGTCCAGTTCGCGTTATCTGGTCCTGTAGCACGCTCACTTTGTAGTTGTTTCACTTCTCCTGGAGTATAACAACGAACTAACATATCGAAATTCGGGAGCTCGACGAATAGAGAACGCATATCGCTACCGCCATTCGCTACACAGAAATTTTTATACTGAATTATCTCAAATACGAGTTCGCTTTTAAAAAGAAATTACGTCATGAAGCGATGCAGTTTTTGATCGATGATCGGACTTCACTAGCCTTTTCTCGCTAACCAAATAATTAAGATTACATACCACATTTTCCCGACCTCTTATACACCTCTCCACTGCGAAAGACTGATGCAGTAGACTCCGTTTCACACTTTTCCACCTCGTTCAACATGACAGTGACAATTTTTGACCTGGCGTTACGAATAGAAAATGGTCTTCTCCAGGCATTCGAATCTACTCGAATCTAATGGACACAATGGATTCCATTGGAACGCCTTTTTACCCCCTTATACAACAGGAGTGGAATTTTCTAAGTCTCTCACGAATAGAAAAATGTACTTTTCCATCGGAATCTATTCGTTTCCAATGGATCCGATGGACTCCATCGGAACAACGTTCCACCCCCTCATGTAACATGAGTGGAATCCATCTAACATGAGTGGAATCATTCTAAGTCTCTAACGAATAGAAAAATAAACTTTTCCATCGGAATCTATTCGTTTCTAGTGAATCCGATGGACTCCATCGGAAGGACTTTCTACCCCCTCATCCAACATGAGTGGAATCCGTATTAAGTCTCTAACGAATAGAAAATGAAGTTTTCCATCGGAATCTATTCGTGTCCAATGGATCCGATGGACTCCATCGGAACGACTTTCCACCCCCTCATCCAACATGAGCGGAATTTTTCTAAGTCTCTCACGAATAGAAAAATGAAGTTTTCCATCGGAATCTATTCGTGTCCAACGGATCCGATGGACTCCATCGGAACGACTTTCCACCCCCTCATCCAACATGAGTGGAATCTTTTTAAGTCTCTCACGAATAGAAAAATGAAGTTTTCCATCGGAATCTATTCGTGTCCAACGGATCCGATGGACTCTATCGGAACGACTTTCCACCCCCTCATCCAACATGAGTGGAATCTTATTAAGTCTCTCACGAATAGAAAAATGAAGTTTTCCATCGGAATCTATTCGTGTCCAACGGATCCGATGGACTCCATCGGAACGACTTTCCACCCCCTCATCCAACATGAGTGGAATCTTTTTAAGTCTCTCACGAATAGAAAAATGAAGTTTTCCATCGGAATCTATTCGTGTCCAACGGATCCGATGGACTCTATCGGAACGACTTTCCACCCCCTCATCCAACATGAGTGGAATCCGTATTAAGTCTCTAACGAATAGAAAATGAAGTTTTCCATCGGAATCTATTCGTGTCCAATGGATCCGATGGACTCCATCGGAACGACTTTCCACCCCCTCATCCAACATGAGCGGAATTTTTCTAAGTCTCTCACGAATAGAAAAATGAAGTTTTCCATCGGAATCTATTCGTGTCCAACGGATCCGATGGACTCCATCGGAACGACTTTCCACCCCCTCATCCAACATGAGTTGAATCTTATTAAGTCTCTAACGAATAGAAAATGAACTTTTCCATCGGAATCTATTCGTGTCCAATGGATCCGATGGACTCCATCGGAACGACTTTCCACCCCCTCATCCAACATGAGCGGAATCTTATTAAGTCTAACATGAGTGGAATCATTCTAAGTCTCTCACGAATAGAAAAATGAACTTTTCCATTGGAATCTATTCGTGTCCAATGGATCCGATGGACTCCATTGGAACGACTTTCCACCCCCTCATCTAACACGAGCGGAATTTTTCTAAGTCTCTCACGAATAGAAAAAGAACTTTTCCATCGGAATCTATTCGTGTCCAATGCATCCAATACACTTGGTAGGACTTTACACCACTAGACGTCCGGTTTTCCGATGGAAAGCAAGGGGATACGACTGGATTCTGGTCGACAGTATTGGACAACCCTCGGAAAAACAGTAATACCTTTCGAGGTATTATCTTTTTCCTGTTTTCACCGAAAAGGCCCAAAATTTGTTGTACTATTTGTCTGGTTAACCCGTGTCAGGTTTCCTCTTGAGGCAAAAGATAATTTGTTTTAACCCAGGCCCGCTCGTTATCTGGTGTTTTGCAAATTGTACAACTCTAACCCATTCCTCTTTTCGGAAACGTTTTCATTTCGCAGTACCATTTGTCAGAAACCTTTTACCGAAATTTCCTTACAAATGGAAGCGTTCCAGGTCCTGATTTTGAATATGCTGCGCTCAGCCGACCATCATTGTTTCACAGATAATTAAATACTCCCGCCGGTAAACTTATAATTATTCAAGACCGCAACTCTTAGCTTTAAGGTCCTTAAAGTTCAAGGGATTTTAAAAACACGCCGCAGTCGCTCTGATATATTAACAAAGCAATCTTCTTGTTTCCACAAGATTGATTCGGTTTTTAGCAAACGCAAAAGTTCCATTTGGAAAGCAACCACTTTGGGACCTAATTATGCCGATTAAACAACTCCCGCTGCATCATCTATCAGCGAAGCTACTCAATCTCTGCCTTCTAAACGCCAGATCAATCAATAACAAATCTCTTCAGATCAAAGACAACTTGGTAGATAAAAGTATTGGCATTTTAGCTTTAGCTGAAACCTGACTCAGAGCTAACAAATGTTGATTCGTTCCTGTGATTGAAGGGCTACTTTATGTTGAAGATTTCACCACTAACTGATTTTCGCGTACATGACGGTACATGGAATTTATTTGCACTTGTAATTGTAGAAGAACAAGAAGTAGTATAGCCAACTGAAAAATTAAATTGATATGACAAAGAAGGTTATTACACATTTCGGTTGAAGCGACGGGCAAATATTATACTTACAATTTGTGTTCCATATGCAGCTAGTAAGCTTCGATGTGCGATCTGTGGTGACACTTTCGAAGTGTAAGTTGCGTAACGAACTTCTAGGTTTTTAAATAATTAGTCAGCTGATCTATTTTTGCCGCGTTGTGCTAAGATAATTAAATATTCACAAAAATTGACAAACGGCTTGAAAAATGCAAATCACTCCGCCCCAGTGCGGAAACTAGGTCTAAATAATTAGTTCTAATTGAGCAACGACTATAATGGCTTAAACGTTTAATGTCCAATAAAGAAGTGTTAGAAAATGGTGTTAGTGTCCATTTCTACTATCGAATAGCTTGAGCGATCCGCATTCAGTTCGTCTTTAGTCGCTATGAGACATAACTTGTGAATTGGTCTGTGATATTCACTATCCTGGGTCTTGATTCTCGCCTTTCTGACCAAGCCATCATTTCCTGGATACGTGGCAATGACACGTGCCAACTTCCACTTGGTGGCCACGCAAGCTCGCGAAACGACGGAAAGCCATTGAAAAGGCATCAGCTGTTTTGTCGTTAACAAGTTCTAAGTGAACAGCTCTTGATGTCATGCAGGTGAATATTACAACTTGCGCCTCTTTTAGAGTCTTCCGATTGCGCTTGATATGCAAGGGTCCGAACATGTCAATGGCGGTGTTGGAAAAGGGTGGAAAAGCTGCTGCCACTCGTAAAGATGGGATCCGCCCCATTAGCTGGTCCAGCGGTTTCTTGCGAAGTTTTCTGCAGGTGATGCATTTTGCAGTGAGAGCTTTAGACATGTTGCGCACTCCTATGATCCAGTGATTTCTTCTGGCTTCATGAATTAAGCTTTTGTAGCCACAATGTCCACGCTTTTCGTGTAAATGACGTAGTAGCAACAGGACAAGTGGATGGTCTCGTGGTAGAATAACCGGGTTTCTCATTTCTTGTGGCAACAATCTGACATCTTCCAGTCGTCCATGAGCACGAACTATTCCGTTCTCGTCGAGGCTCGGAATCAATTTCTTGTCAACGACAGAGGGTTTTAAGTGAAATTGGCTCAAATTGAAGAGTTGATTCTCAGACTCTTTCAATTCTTGAACGGTGATAGGGCCTGTCTTGACATTCTTCTTTCTGATATTTTGGACGAATCGAAGGACGTACGCGAGTGGTCTTCTTATCTTCGGAAATGTAGAGCAGTTTTCCAGTGATTTTTGAAGAATAGGGTTATCTTCTGATTTAACTTGTTCTTGCTTGGCAGAAACTTCTGTTGTGGCTGTCTCGGGGTTCACAGCGTTAACACCTCCTTCGGGTACTTCGGTTTTCGCCGAGATGGAAGCCTTCTCGGAGGTCTTCATTTCCTTTGAGACTTCAGCTTCCTTTTATGATTGCTTTGCTCTTCAGCTTGAAAATCAGGCTATTTTTCTTCAGGCAATTGCAGGAAAGATTGTCCCTCTAGCCAATCTGTAAGTCGTGATGGCTCAGTTCCTCTAGTGAGTGTGTCAGCGGGGTTGCTCTTAGACCTTACGTAACGGAAGTCATCAACTCCGACAGTTTCTTGTATCGCTGCTACTCTTGCAGATACGAAAGGCTTAAACTGCCTTGATGGGGTCCTTATCCAAGACAAGACGGTAGAGGAATCCACCCAGAAGATTCTTTTGCAATCTTGGATGTTTGGGAACTGCAGTGACGTTATGCAAGTATCATACATCCTTGTAAGTGTTAAGCAACCCATGAGCTCCAGTCTTGGGATTGTTTTCCTTTTCAAAGGGGCAACGAAGGACTTGATCAGGACAGGGACGCACTTGTAACTTCCATTCTTCAACTCCCAAAGGAGGAAAATAACTGCTCCCAACGCTTTCTCGCGTCCATCACAGAAACCATG
This sequence comes from Porites cylindrica, assembly GCA_964035525.1. Taxonomy (NCBI): domain Eukaryota; kingdom Metazoa; phylum Cnidaria; class Anthozoa; order Scleractinia; family Poritidae; genus Porites; species Porites cylindrica. Next base: position 49,141,246 of record OZ037775.1, read on the forward strand.
GACTTGCGGTAGCCCAATTGCATGACTTGGCTTTAACTTCCGGTCATATTCGAACGCCAAGAGGTGGTTTATGGTTTGTGCATTCTCGATCCACTTGCTCTGAATGTTCGCTGGCAGGATATCATCCCATTTGTAGCCTAAGCTCCACAATTCTTGTAGGTCGATTCTGAACTTGATTGCGACGGGCAGCACAAGACCGATGGGGTCCCATAACTGACCAACAAGACCTAAACACCACCTCTTTGTCAGGACATCCAGTTCTCCGAGGTCATTCTTTTTGAAGGTGAAAGTGTCTAGCTGTTTATCCCAGCTTAGGCCGAGAAGATCCGTGAACCGTTCACCGTTGGATTGGTCGATTTCTGCCTCATTGGAATGCCAAGTTTTGATCTGGAAGTTGCCTTTTGCGAGGACGGCGTCGATGTGGCTGATAATCTGCTTTACCTTGGTTACTTTTTCTCTGGAGCCACCGATGTCATCCACGTACACATGCTGTCGGAGTTCTTCTGCGGCTTCCGGGAATTCTGCGTTCGAAAGCTTGGCTAGCGTGTTGATAGCGTTAGTTGCGATGTCAGGGGCCGGTTTATCACCAAAGTTCAGTCTTAGCCACTGGTAAACAGTTGGTTTGTCTCATGTGTTGCTCCTCCACAGAAACCTGTGGTACACCTGATCCTCAGGATGTACCAGGATTTGGTTGAACATTTTACGAACGTCACCAGTGAACGCCACTTTTTCCCATAGCCATGCTGCCAGTACATCCAGAAGACTATTGATGAAGTTAGGTCCTTTCTCAAGGTAATCGTTAAGGGACAATCCATCATGACCTTTTGAAGATGAATCAAAGACTAGTCGAACTTTCGTGGTTCTTTCAGGCGTAAACACCACTTGCAATGGGAGGTACCATTCGGGTTTATCATGGGCAATTTGTTCAGGTGGAATCTTTGTGATAAAGTTCTGGTCTAACAACTTTTGCACTTCCTCTTTTACAACCTCGAAGCAACCCTTTTTCAGAAATCCCGTTTCCGCGGAGAACATCCTCTTCAGAGCGATGTCGTAGTTGCTTCGTTTTGGAGGCCCTCCTTCTTTCCAAGGCATCTTCACTTGTATTCTCCCGTCGACCAAAGTAGTTGAAGCTGCGAGGGACTTCACGAACTTGCTCTCACGTAACACGTTTTCAGTGCAAGTACAGAGTTTGGTTGGTTTGACTCCAAGGAGGTCTTGGTGGAGAAGTTTTTTGATATCTTCCTCGACACTCACTGTCCCTACTTCTATTGACTGAATTTCAGATAGGGTGGAGCCGTTTGACTCGAACTGTCCCAGAACGTACCATTCAAAGCAGTTTCTTTTCCCGATGGGCTCTCCAGGTTCTCAGGACACTGTGTAAATATCAATGAAGGCCTCTACGAAGTCTGTGCCAATAAGGAGATCTATGGCACCACCCGAGAGATGTATTTTATCGGAAACGTTCTTCAAATGGCTGTATTGTCCCACTGACTCTTTAGAAATTGTTTTGGCACTACTGCAAGGTCTAGTTACGGGGTACACTTGAAAGGTCTTCGTAATATCTTCGTCAGAGGGCGAGGCAACCGTGATATCGATTATTTCAGAAGGTTCGCTTTTCTTCTTTCCACCCGCCAGATTCATAGTGAGACGTGTTGCTGCTCCATTTAAGCCGAGTCGACCAGCTGCACTTTTGGAGAGTAGGCTTGTGTTAGACCCGGAGTCCAACATGGCGGGAACTTCGACAAAGTTTCCATTTTTGTTCATGACTTTAACTTTTTGCACAGGGCAAAGTCCAGTAACAGGTTTCAACTTGCTTTTCTGGTACACAGCATTCCCCTGGATGTTACCATTCGATGTGGGTGTGGGCCCTTGGAACTGACTTTGAAACGGCGGTGCTTTGGGATTCAAACTTGTGTTAGTTTCTCCAGTCTTCTCATTATGTAGGCACCGGTGATGGTTTTTTCTGCATTTGTCGCAGGTTGAGTCGTCTGGTTTCTTGCAATCGTTTGTGTGATGCGCTCTCAGACACTTGCAACATTGCCAATGTTGCTTTACAACCTCCCACCTTTGATTGACTGTTAATATCTGAAACTTAGGACATGCAGCCAGGTGATGTTTGGTCTTACACCCAAGAGGACATGTTTCATCGTCAGAATCCTCGCTGTTGGCGGCGTTATTTTCTGTATTTTTGGGACCTTTGTCTCGGCGAATTTCGTTTCTTTCCACTGTGTTGGTGTTCGCTTTCCCTCGGGAACGAATACTCGCTTCTTGATGTAACCAGGTGATTAGATTGCTCACGGTTTCTTCTTTTCCTTCTCTTTTCATTTCTCTACCAAAATCTGAATTGTCACTTGGATCGAGTTTGGACAGGAGCTGGGACATGAGGAACGGCGCTTCAACTGACTCCAGCACAGGACACCCAATATTATCTTCCATGTTACTTACATAACAGGCTATTGTCGTAGCGAAATGCGTTAGGGACTTAGAATCTCGTTTGACTGCTTTAAGATTATTAATCTCGGTGTGCAGTTCGTCCATTAGTTTTCGTCTGTCTGCGAACCCTGTATCCAAAATGATCCACGCGCTGTCAATAGTTTTACAAGTTTTTACTTGGTCAGTCCAGAACGATCCTTTTGGCTTTGCATTTCGAAAACGTTGCAATTGTTCATCTTTATCCCGAACGTATTTCTTCATCCAATGGCTGAACTCCTTTTTCCACGTGGCATAGGTTCTGCGAGTTCCGTCCCATACTGGTACAGGTAATCGTTGTAAACTTGAGTTTGACGGCTTTGATCCGATGTTATCGGCCATTTTCTGAACCGCCGATGTCATGGACGACATCGATAATGTTAGCGTTTCCAGAGTTGTCGCATTCTTAGAGTTTTCTGAGGAGTTTTGGTCCTTTTGATACGCAGCAAACTTTAAAGTGATTTGAAGGAAATCGGCTTTGGTTTTATCTCCAGTTTTCTTTGTTGCTAACATGAGTTCGTCTTCTGAGCCAGTGCCTTCGTCGACCAGTCTATCCAGAATTGCTTCCTGCTGTTTCTTGACCAGCCTGTACTTGGTTTCTACTGAACTGAATGCTGCTTCAAGTGTTTTTAGTTCCGGCTTTACGGAGAAAATTGTTTCGAATTCTTCCATTAATTCGTACAAGAGTTTGACGGCATTGTCCAGTTCTCCCGCGAAAGTTTTCACGTCTACCTTCGGCGGCATTGTGAGCGGAATTTAAATGCGAAGCTTGGCGGTAGTTAGTAACTCGGCGTAATCTTCTGCAACAAATTTTGACTGATTCGCTCCTGTGATTGAAGGGCTACTTTATGTTGAAGATTTCACCACTAACTGATTTCCGCGTACATGACCGTACATGGAATTTATTTGCACTTGTAATTGTAGAAGAACAAGAAGTAGTATAGTCAACTGAAAAATTAAATTAATATGACAAAGAAGGTTATTACACATGTCGATTTCGGTTGAAGCGACAGGCAAATATACTTACAATTTGTGTTCCATTTGCGGCTAGTAAGCTTCGATGTGCGATCTGTGGGGACACTTTTGAAGTGTAAGTTGCGTAACGAACTGCTAGGTTTTTAAATAATTAGTCAGCTGATCTATTTTTGCCGCGTTGTGCTAAGATAATTAAATATTCACCAAAAAATTGACAAACGGCTTAAAAAATGCAAATCAAATGTTCTGACTTCATTATCCGTGACATCAGCCCCACCGGATACGCATTTGTCCATATCATGCCATTAGGTCTAGTGGCACTGGCCGAGGCACTGGCTTGCTCTATAGAAAAGACCTTAAAATTGAACATTCAACATTTATTATCCGTACTGTTTTTATTTGTCGACAGCCAATTTCAGCCAAGAATGGTCTCACATATGCTTTATTTTTCGATAAATTATTCCACGTTACTTGAGCCACTAGTATGTGCCTCTGGTAAACTCCTCCTCACCGGCGACTTGAATTCTCATGTTAACAATCCTTCAGAAGGCAACGCCTATCAATTTGTGGATGTATTAAGTTGTTTCAATCTAAACGCCTTAAATGTCAACATCCCAATTCACAAATTAAAGTAATAATCTTTTGGATCTTATATTATTACCAGATTTGGAGAAAACACCGCTTTTAATTTATCAGTCAACGACTCCGGTTGTCTCGAAACACTCTGCTGTCCACTGTATTTTAGACTTTGAAAGGCCATCGAACAAGAAAGTAGTTCTTACGTCAAGGAAACTGAGCAACATGAGTACTAAGCATAACAAGACAGTATGATAAAAATAAGTGACTCGATCACCTTTCGCAGCGTTATTACAAACCCTGTTAATAGGTTATGATAAATCCGGGTAAGTATGTTTACAAATCTGGTTGAAAGCTAGTTACAAATCCGGTTAGTTATTTTATTACATATTAGGTTGATTACAAATCCTGCTGTTATTACATATCACGTTGATTTTAATTGCAAAACCGATTGATATTACAAATCCTATTTTTTGTTACAAATCCCGGTAATATCAACCACGACATTCTGCTTAAAAGACTTGACTCCAGGTTCTGAATTTATGGTACTGCTCTTGACTGGTCTCGGTCGTACCTTACAAACCGCACACAATTTGCCCTGATCGATGGGAAAAAAAACACAACCTCGCGAGTTAAAATTATGAGTTATGAGGCTGTTAAGGCCAGGCAGTCTACAACAATCCCTTCGCAATCTTTTAATTCCGAGGCAGCCAGCTCGGATAATTGACTTGAATAAAAAATCCTCACCATACATTCTGACTTTTACCTCTCCTTCGTCTAGGAAAAGAGATTTGCGACTAGTATTCCCGGTGTCTGCCATCGGTAATTCCGCCAATAACGATTTTGTAACGCATCGTGGGCAGATCCAAGTTGTTATTATGGATTGAAATTGCCGTTTAAATTTTGTCGGTTTAACTTGGCCACATTTATTATGATGTAGTATTGAACAGGAATTACAGCGTAGCCTTCGGTGGTTTTTGCACAGTGTCTTTGTGCAGGTGGCAATGCAAAACGGGAAACATTTTTGGCAATTCTCTCTCTCTCTATCAGCCACCTGACTGTATCGTACATAAATTTCTCCATTGCGAAGTTAACAAAAACTAGGCTGACGGCACATCAGAAACTTTCTTCGAAATGAAGTCTTCTGGCTTCAATCGATATTATTTAAGTTGTTTAATGTAATCTTGTCCACATTTAATTAAATGTTTCAAGTAAAAGCTTCCAGAACGCAAAGTACTGCAGTCGACGCCCGTTATTGCGGACACCCTCGGGGGAAAGATTTAGTGCCCGTAATAGCGAGAGTCCGTAATAGCGGGGTACGAGAGAAAAAAATTGTTTGCTCTTAAACTTATGAAATAATATGTAAAAGTGCCAGAGGCATTGTAGTTTCGACAATTCTTTACCTTTTTTTACTATGGACCATAAAAGATTAAAGATAATAAGATTGTAAATTGAACTAAATATGCTGTATTATCACTTCCAAGCTCCTACAAGGACAAGGGATACATAAGAAAGGGCTTAAAAAACCAAACGGAAACTCCGATCCTCCATTATAACGTGAATGGCTAGAATGTTAACTTGCTGTCATATATATTGTTTTTTATTGTTCTTGGCAGCTCTTTTATCGAGGGTTGTCCAATACTGTCGACCAGAATCCAGTCGTATCCCCTTGCTTTCCATCGGAAAACCGGACGTCTAGTGGTGTAAAGTCCTACCAAGTGTATTGGATGCATTGGACACGAATAGATTCCGATGGAAAAGTTCTTTTTCTATTCGTGAGAGACTTAGAAAAATTCCGCTCGTGTTAGATGAGGGGGTGGAAAGTCGTTCCAATGGAGTCCATCGGATCCATTGGACACGAATAGATTCCAATGGAAAAGTTCATTTTTCTATTCGTGAGAGACTTAGAATGATTCCACTCATGTTAGACTTAATAAGATTCCGCTCATGTTGGATGAGGGGGTGGAAAGTCGTTCCGATGGAGTCCATCGGATCCATTGGACACGAATAGATTCCGATGGAAAAGTTCATTTTCTATTCGTTAGAGACTTAATAAGATTCAACTCATGTTGGATGAGGGGGTGGAAAGTCGTTCCGATGGAGTCCATGGATCCGTTGGACACGAATAGATTCCGATGGAAAACTTCATTTTTCTATTCGTGAGAGACTTAGAAAAATTCCGCTCATGTTGGATGAGGGGGTGGAAAGTCGTTCCGATGGAGTCCATCGGATCCATTGGACACGAATAGATTCCGATGGAAAACTTCATTTTCTATTCGTTAGAGACTTAATACGGATTCCACTCATGTTGGATGAGGGGGTAGAAAGTCCTTCCGATGGAGTCCATCGGATTCACTAGAAACGAATAGATTCCGATGGAAAAGTTTATTTTTCTATTCGTTAGAGACTTAGAATGATTCCACTCATGTTAGATGGATTCCACTCATGTTACATGAGGGGGTGGAACGTTGTTCCGATGGAGTCCATCGGATCCATTGGAAACGAATAGATTCCGATGGAAAAGTACATTTTTCTATTCGTGAGAGACTTAGAAAATTCCACTCCTGTTGTATAAGGGGGTAAAAAGGCGTTCCAATGGAATCCATTGTGTCCATTAGATTCGAGTAGATTCGAATGCCTGGAGAAGACCATTTTCTATTCGTAACGCCAGGTCAAAAATTGTCACTGTCATGTTGAACGAGGTGGAAAAGTGTGAAACGGAGTCTACTGCATCAGTCTTTCGCAGTGGAGAGGTGTATAAGAGGTCGGGAAAATGTGGTATGTAATCTTAATTATTTGGTTAGCGAGAAAAGGCTAGTGAAGTCCGATCATCGATCAAAAACTGCATCGCTTCATGACGTAATTTCTTTTTAAAAGCGAACTCGTATTTGAGATAATTCAGTATAAAAATTTCTGTGTAGCGAATGGCGGTAGCGATATGCGTTCTCTATTCGTCGAGCTCCCGAATTTCGATATGTTAGTTCGTTGTTATACTCCAGGAGAAGTGAAACAACTACAAAGTGAGCGTGCTACAGGACCAGATAACGCGAACTGGACCGCGAAGGATGCGATCGAGGGGGACTAGAAACAAGAGTTGCCAGATCGACAAAATGGCCAAGATGGCGCATCTTTCGATCATTGACTTTCTAAAAGAATTACGAGTAAAGAATTCGAACGGCAAGGAAAAGGCATATGGAATTATCTTAAATTCCACTGTTCCTTGAAAATGTGGAATCTTTCGATATTAAATCACAGCATAAGAAAGCAAAAACGTAACCTGAAGTGCTAATTTGGAATTCCTCCGAGGGAAGAATATCGACGGAGTTATCTATTTTGAAACTCGTAAATGGAATCTCTCAGTAGGATTTTGGCGTCCCTCCGAAGGTAACGTTTCAGAAGGGGTTTGGTATCCTTAGAAGGAGGTGTGTTGCAAATGGAATCCCTCAGAAGGACTTTGGCATCCCTCAGAAAGAGATGTCTTTTGCCTGAGATTTTGATCCAAAAGTAAGTAGCCAAGAAAATACCACTATTTATTAGCATGTACTTACAGTTACTATACGCACCACTGCATGCAAGTACATGCAAGTAGACCAGTTGGCAATTCATTATAATGTGTTAGAGCTGGTATTGTAGTGTAGTTTTTAACATTTACTTATCCGAGTCATGATAATTATGCAAGTCTAGGTTCGTTTATGAAATGGTTTGGAACTCCTCAGTTCCTTAAAAATGACGAATCTTTCATAATAAAAGCATATTAATGAAGCATAAACCTTATGTGCTGATAAATTGGAAATTTCAACATCTCCCCTGCCCCCCACCCCGGGTATTTGACGCACTATTTTTGTGGTAAATTGTGAATTTGATCTTTGCTTGGGTATGTCAAATGTCAATTTTACATTTTTTTATGTTTTCATCGTCTGGCTGACAACGTAGATGGAGGAGTTTAAAGGTAAAGGCACATCTTTTGTAAAGGAACGGCTTACATAACAAGGACTTTACAAGCTAAAAGTACGATTTTTTGCTGCCATGACTCTAATTCAGTAATACAAAAAGTATTTGACTCTGAAGATGACTATCGCACAGGTTGTTGAAACATCAGCAGGGTTGTAGCCAGCATTTTTGCATAGAGGGGTTCCTAATGTGGTATTTTTGTCTAGATTGACGATAAATCTTCAGAGGGTTTCCTGGAAAGTTTTAATACTTTAGGTCGTCTGAAGTTTCGTTTTGTGATTCTGAGCACAAATTTCTAATAACAGTGCCATATGAAGCTAGCTTTTTTCGCTTCCAGTGAAGAGATAGTGTTTATGTTGTAGAGTTTCTATTAAGCTCCCTCATAGTCAAACCATTACAACATGCTAATGAAAGCAATCTAAACCAACAAAGGTGCTGAATCACACATTGCAGGTTTGTATACACAGCGGCCACGTATGATCTTCCTCACAGTAATAGAATTAAAGTAAAAAAGACTACTGCAAAGACTGATTAAACTTCAACATATGTAACCCTTGAAATAGAATGTGATGCTTTTTGGTTTTTTTTTCTTCTCATTTTCTTTAAAAGCTAAAATCTCATTCCTCTTAAAATTATACCTAGTGCTGCAGCCTAAGGGGGGTTCCGGAACCCCTCGAACACTCCTCTGGCTATTCCACTGATCAGTCACCGTCAACAACGGTCTCATTATCATTGGTAGAAATACGCCCAACTTACTTTTAGACATCCAAAACACTCACCATAAATTAATCCACACCCCAAACTACATGCAAAAGTACCCTGGGTGTGACACGGTGTGATCCCCCTTTGAAAATTCCTAGCTATGCCCCTGAATGATGTTTTATTGATATTATATTTTTGACAGGATCATGCAAAACTGGAAATTGCAAATCTCAGTTCTGTAAATTGATCCTTTAGTTCCAGACCTTTCAAGGCAAGAAGGAAGGTTTTAAATAATTGTTTGGAGGGAGTTAGTTTTTGCAATTCCCTCTTTATACAAAGAGGTAAGTTTTAAATTCAATTCTGGCCATAGTACCACACTGCACTACAAATCAGAATTTCTCAAGCTCAGTTGGAATTCGAGATCATATATTTTTGTTTTGTCTTGTCGCTTTACACTTTTAAAAAAAAAAAAGAATAACGAATGGTGCTGGCTATCCACAACGTCCATCCAAGATGGATTTCAGTGAAATTTGTTTTTGCTTTTAAACTTAGATGAAACTTTATTGTGTGTTTAGTTGAGTGCACTTATAAATTGGGTCACCTTACGGCAGACAATGATAGCGATGAGGAACCGGTCTTTTCTTTAACTATTAATTATGCTAGCTTTGGCAGGAGTGATGAGACCAGCTGATCTGACAATTTTAAAACCTTCCTTCTTGCCTTGAAAGACCTTGGACTAAAGAATCAATTTATAGAACTGAGATCTGATATTTCCGGTTTCGCGTGACCCTGTGAAGAATATGATATCACCAAGACATCATTGTAATGTTCTGTTTTTAAGAGCTTGGGAAGATCTGTAAACCATTCAGGACATTTTTTTTCCAAATTCTGACCTGCAACCTGCAAATTACACCCCTCGAGTGGAAATATAACCATGGCCATGTAATATTTTTAGAGGCAGTAAAGATGTCACCTAAAATTCCAATTTTCTCTAACCTGAGATCATGCTCTGAGAACCGCTAAAATTGGACCTGATCTCAGGTTAAATTTTCCCATGGGCAACCAATCAAAAAAAGCAAAATATGTTGAATCGAAAATAATGATCTTTTTTAAATGCCCTCAAACTTATTCATTTTCCATAAAGTATTTACTTTTTGTTATCTGCTATACCTGAACAAAGTGGGGAGAACCCAATCTGCAACATAAATATGTACACAAAGCTATTTTCTGTCATGGATTTCTATTTGACAATGCAACAATCAAATATAACAGATTTTAGTGACAGGATACTCTTAAAAGTTTATTATTACAATAACACTAGTAATAATTTGTTCATTGTAGTTTAGAGGAATAGAATGAAAGTCTCCAGCACAGAAAAATTAGTCTGAAGAAAGGTCTGATTTAAGACAAGAATGCATTTCAGCTACAGCACATACACCACATATAGCATCAGGTATAGAATATAATTTCTGCAAGTTTGTCTTGATTTTGAATAATAAACTACCAGAAGGTGTTAAACAAATTTCAGTAATTATGTTGGCATGAAATGACCTTGATACTATATTTCTTGCTCATGATCAGAGAGAGATTTCCTGACAAAACTTTTTTCCAACAAAATTAATCTGCAGAATATCACCTTCCCCCTCCAATCAAACTGAGTCTGGTATCAGAGTGTGTTTTGCAACTCAGAAACTCTTATGGCAGTGAGTAAAAGCAGATAGAAAAAGAAACTCTCTGGCAACATCCACTGTGAGGAATTCTTCTATGTTATTTTAGAAAACACATTCAAGCCAAAACAAGATGATCAAGCTATGTCCTCTTTATGTCAGATATTTGACCTCTACTGGGCCTCTTATGACTTGTCATGCCCTCAAGAGAAAAAGAGAGAAAGAAAATAGTTACAGTGAGGTACTGTAATACATGTGACTGTTGACTTTAGAATTGTTAAAAATTTTATTTTACGAGTTTGTTGAACAGAGCCAGAATTAAGGTGGCTTGACTGGATTTACGGGGGATACCCCCCAAGTTTGAGCATTAACTATGTCAGCATGAGTAAAGATATCCATGGGAAAAAGGTTACCCAAACTGTATTATATAAAGATGAAAATTTCTTATGATCTGGGTTTTATTGCAATTATCGGAGTCACCATGGCAATGTAATGACACCATTACATTTTTTATTTATCTTTGTGTTTCTCTGTACCAGGAGTGTTTTTTAAGAAAACGCTTAAGAGATTATGTACATGCCATAATTTAAGGCATTTTGGAAATACAGTGTATTTTCAAACAAAGTTTTAAGAATCATAAAAGCAGTGAAATAGCATGCTATCCACACAACTAGCTAATCTTTTAAGAAAATCACAGCAACTCTTTCTAAAAGTTGCTGTGATGTTGTAAACCAAGTAAGATAATTAATTGTGAAAGTTTTGAACCCAGGAGTCATTTCAAAAGCAGGTTGAGTTGATCGTCCGGGTGAATGTAGTCCTGAATAGGACTGTTGTTGTTGACAGTGACTGAAGTTTCGACAACTTGTGTGGTAGTCATCTTCAGAGTCAAAGTGAGTTGTATCACGTCAGTTGACGGTATTATACTCTGGTTATTGATCCGATTGGTCAATTACGTTGCAATGTTATTAGTCGTCTGTCAGTTAAGCCGTGATGTTATTGGCTATGAAGACTCGTAATCAGTAATTGGTGCGTTTTGATCCGTCTATTGTCACAGTTAAACAGTCGTCTATTGTTATATTAGTCAAATTGTCAGTTCTCCAGTAGTTCTCTTGTACACGTAGTTAGTTGTATTACATCCTACATGATGAGCTGTGATGTTCACCGTTTCGATTCTCACTGCTATCCATGATACAAGGCAATTATTAGCATTTTCCGGATATTTCTTTGGAAAGTAATTTAGAGTTCTTTTAAATGTAAATTTGTTTCTTTTGCTAATTGTACAGGTGCATATATATGAAACTGAAAACAATGCCACTGAATAATGAGGACACTCACTAAGGGAAAATTTGGTTGTACACGGTTGTCAAAAGTAGCCGGCTGCCGGTGAAAAGTGCCGCCTACTTGGTTAGTATCGGCCGGCTACTCTGCTTGGCATTTCTTTGCAGATGACGTTTTTTAAATAAAATATCCTTGGACTGGCTGCTTACTTTGACAACTCAGTCGTCTACTTCAAAACTTTCTGACAACCCTGGTTATATTCGAGGCCCTTTTTAAAAGCCTTCACTGATTTCAATGTTCTTGAAACTTGCAGGGTGTATTTATTAACAATTGACCTTGAGATTGGTAAGTTTATGAAAAAATTTATCAAGTGGTTTTTTGAATAATGTGAAATTTGTAGGCATGGACCAAATTATGTGCAAAAACTGTAACAAAAGCAGCTGAATGCAGGTTATTAAAATTCTTCTCACTTGCAATCGCCCAGAGCAATTCCCCTCTTTTTTTTTGTACACAGTTTTCAATGGAATCAAATCATTATGAGATAAAACCGTGTTTTGAAAGCTTAACATTTTCTTAACTTATTAGCTAATTGTGTGGATATATAGCATGTTATTTCACTGTTTTTATGATTCTAAAAACTTGTTTCAAAATATTTCCAAAATGCTCTCACAGAATTTATTTTGTTCAAACTTTGCCATAATTGAAGCAATTATGGCAGGTACATACTCCCTTAAGCCATTTCTTGAAAACACTCCTGGTACAGAGAAACACAAAAATAAATAAAACACATATTCGTTTCATTAGGTTGCCATGGCGACTCCATTTGCAATAAAACCTAGATAATAAGAAATTTTCATGTTTATATAATACAGTAATGTTGTGGTAGCCTTTTTCCCATATCTTTACTCATGCTGATGTAGTTAATGCTTAAACTTGGAAGGTATCCCCCCAAAAGATCCAGTCAAGCCACCTTATTTAATTTTGTTTTCTCTGTCATACCTTTTTCTTACAATCTTTCATAGGTAAAGAGAGATGAGAAAGTGAAGAAACCTATCAGGTCTGGTTCCCCAATGACTTTAGGAACAAGGAGAATATCTCAAAAAACGATCAGAAATCTCCCCTGTACCTACTAAAGCTGTTATCCCAGCTCTCAATTCTGACCATGAAGATAACAAGTCAGGTCTTATTTGCAGAAGGCGGCTATTCCTGAAGAAGGCACAGATGGTGACAGGTGAAAGAAGGGCAAAGGGATGGGCCTTGCTGGAAGCTTTGGAAAGGCCAGGCATCAGTCAGCTCCAGGTGTGGGAGTTCCTAGAGCTGGCTGATGAAAATGGACAAGTGAGACCAGCCCCTTCAAAGCAGTCTGATAAACCTTTTTTCATTCCTGAGTCCCCTTTGTAATAGTTATCCTTTTAGTTCAGCTGGTCGTTGTTTTGTTGTTTTTGTTTTGTTTTTTATCCCATTCCTCTCCTGGGAATTTTGCTGAGAAACTTGTTTTGAAGCTAGTGGCTTCGTTTTCTAGTCACTGTCTGGCTTATGAGCTAAATCTTTCCAGAAGACTGTTTAAAGGCCGTGTAGTTCACAGCGTTCAGTTACAGATGCCAATTGAAAATATTATTTTCAAAAGTTGGGGCATGCATAGAAAGCATGAGATGGTTTCGTGGTTTTAAAGTAACACAGCTGCAGTCACAAATTTCGCTTTCCCTTCTTTATTTGCTTTTATTGCTACCCTTTTTTTCTTTCAATGGACACTGTTACTGGCTTCATTTGGGTGGGGAAATATTGGGAAAGCTTTTAAATTGTAGGATAGCAGGAAGTGATTGGTTAATTGGAACATAATTGCAATTTTTAAATCAATGTTACATGGTTTTTTGTATTTTTGTCTGGCCCCCTGTACTGAATATTTGTGCTCACTCTTCCTCTTCTTCAAAGTTGTCTTTGACAAGGGCATTGAGAATGGGATGAAAGCAGTGCAGTGGCTATAAAGCTAATAAACTACAGTGCATGATACAATGCCAAAGAAAATTTTTTGTTAAGTACAATTATGAGAGGAGAAGTAATAGTAAAGTCCTTTACTAGCTTGTGGTTGTTACCGCAGATGCTATATGTTTCCCCAATGTAGGTCATGTGTGACAACATTTAGGGCATGGAAATCAAGCCTAGCCATGTGATAGTGCTCCAAGGAATGCTTTCTTTAAAATTGTGTATAAGTCACATCAATAATTTTTGGACACATGACCTATATAAATTTTAAGGTTATGATGGGTAAATTGTTGTGAGAACACCTCTTCATTCACACTGGGGAAAAGTAAAACGCAAGCTAAAAGGAATTTACTGTCTCTTCTTAAGATGTAATACCACTGTCTAATATTTAGCATAAAAGCTACAATCCTGCATTGAAAGTCTTTGGAACAATGATTGGGTATTTGTAATTTATTTGTGCCCTGGCTCATAGCCAGGTGCTACCCTTTTGAAAAATACCCTGTACCAAGTCTATCACTGTTTCCCCACACCCTTTACATATTGAAACTGCGTGCATATATCCAACATATTTCCTGTGGGGTGCAGAATAGGGTTGGGCATGCATGATTTTACATGAAAAACGCAAATTAACTCTAACTTGTTATAAGAATTTTGTCCATGCTTTTCTCAACAAAGGTATGATTAATAGCAATCCAACAGAGAAGGAAGGGTAAGCCTTGCTGGAAGCAGTGAAATATTGTTTCATCATGAGAAGAGAAATTTCATATCTCCGAGCGGCCATGCAATATGTTCCATTTATTTTATACCACTGAAATACTTAACCATTTCACTTATTAAATGAATAATTTTTTTTCTGTAAAAGGTGTGAGTTGTTATATTGTACCATAGCAATGGTGATCTTTTCACATGCAAAGTAGACTACGAGTAGTCCCCCATTTTTTCCTCAGGGATAGTTGAGCGAGCGAAACGCGAGCGCGCGTAAAAATCACCCCACGCGAGAAAAGGCGCGCGTGGGGTGATTTTCACGCCCGCTCATGTTTCGCTCGTTCTACTATCCCTGAGGAAAAATGGGGGACTACTCGCTCTAGTCTACATGCAAAGATAACTTACTTGTTATTTTGACATGTGAAGATATCATGTTTTCGAACACAAACTCACCCAATATTTCATTGGCGTTTATAAAAATATGATAAAAAGCATATTTCTTTCATTTTTCTGAACTGGGCCCTTATGGAAGAGATCTAGAATCATCCAGCTTCAATTTCTGTCTACAGCTGGTTGATGTGTGAAGTGACCAGCACTGATTTATGTAATGTTTTATATAGCTTTTTATCACTTAATGTTTTTTACTTAGTATTTTACAAAACAAATAATAATTCAATATTGCTCAGGTTTAAAACTTCAGCTGTTCAATAACTTCATACATTTTGTATCCATGTAATGTCAGTTTCAATGTTATGCCTACCGCCTACCAGTATGTTTCTTTTAATAATTCTACTCAAGTGTAGCTCATATTATAGTTACCATTAAAGAACGAAGCATATACTTGTGTACTGTCCTCGTTTCGTAGGGCTTTTGCCCCGTTTCATAGCTTTACCGTGCTTGTTTTGACTCGTGGCTTTAAGCGTGCCAGTCCGTCTCGAATAAAGGGCCCGGGGGACTTAGGGTTTAAAGAACGAGTTATGTTACGTAGGCACCGTGCCTGTTTCGACTCGTGGCCTTAAGAACGCGTTATGCCATTCGCGTAGCGTGCTCGTTTCGGTTCATTGCTTTAAGAACGAGTTATATTTTTTGTGTAGCGTGCTTGTTTTGACTCATCCCTTTAAGAGCGACTTATGTGTACCGACGTCCGTGCTTGTTTCGACTCATGGCTTTAAGAACGACTTCTGTTGCCTGTTAGGCTTGCCATTCTCGACTTAGGGCTTAAAGAAGGAGTTATGTTACACGTGCAGTGTGCTTGTTTTGACTCATGGCAGGACTAGACTTCCTGAGATTCCATCGGAATCGATGTGTTTCCAATGGATCCGATGGACTCCATCGGACGACTTTCCAACCCTCCTCTAAGTGTTGTTTACACTTCCGGTTTCATCTCATGACTAAACTTCCGGTAACTCAAGTGGACTCTACTGAACTTCCGGTTTCATTTTTCGACTAGACTCCGTCGGAAGCCAGGTTTTGTCCACTGGAATCTGGTCGAGAGTATTGGACATGTGTGCTTTTATCGCAGAAATGCTGCACAGTATACTCATAACGGAAACCTGTCTAACGATGTTTACAGTAGAGTGTTAAAATGACGCAAAATGTTTGTAAGCTTTAATGCTAATGTGTTATCTCCCTTAAAAGCTGTACAGCAGTCATTTGTTTGCTCTTACGAAGAAACGGTCGATAGTACTTTTTGTCACTTTTCCTTTATTGTAACGTCGATTTATTCTTTATGTTACGCGAGTCAGGATTTTTGACTAAGTACTTAAGTGTCCGCTATAGCGAGAAAAAAAACAAGTGAAATGTCGCGCTTGGGGGCAGGAAAGTGTCCGCATTTCCGTAATAGCGAGAGTCCGTAATAGCGGGAGGTTGTTTCAATCATTTCTTCATGTGTTTCGCCTGGGAGGCTGGCTCTTTTCCGCATTCGAGGAGTGTCCGTAATAGCGAGGAGTCCGCAAGGCGAGAGTCGACTGTATATGTACTTGAAATTCAGGCGAGTCTGCTAAAGAAAATGTTAAATGTTAGGTACTGTTTAAACTGCCTGACAAGAGACGTGCGGTGATTGGTCCACAATATGCTGCGCAAGAATAAACATTAAGTTTTTAAAACGCTCCTTGCATCAATTCAATTAAGCAATTCAATCAAAATTTTTGGGCGTATACGACTTTTCACAAAACTGAAAATTCCTAAATACAAAAATCAACTCTCTAAAGTTATTGCGCTATTAAAATTTGTATCAAGAGTAAAACAAAACTGTAAATGATTGTATATCTATAGTGGAGTAAGGTTACATATTTACTCTCAAAATAATTTCATGAATGATTACTAGCGGAGCTCTCAGGAGGGCGAGGCGCGCGCAGCGGAGCATTATGGTAAGAAAATTTGGTCATCTACCCATCCCAAAAATTTTGGTAATCACGTGCCCTTTAACGCCCGCCCGCTCGACCGCCCGTCCGTCCGCACCACAGGTATACCAATGTAAATGACTCAATTAACAGGTACGGCAACTTAAATGCAACTCGAGGTTATTTTGGAGGGAAATGGCATAGCCACCCGCGTCTTGTAAAGCAGAGACAACTAAAGAGTCAATCACGACGAAAACGGAAAGCGGAAATTGTTTCTGTATCTGTGTCGTCATGTCCACAAATTTGGAATATAGAGCTTGAGAAAGACAGAGAAAAAGAGAAATTAGGCGGCAGGCCAGCGAAGCTCAACGAGAAAAAGGGCAACAGAGATCTAGAGCGAGAGATAAAAAACAAAAGAAAACTCATTTTTTTGTTGGAAAAACAACATGAAAATTTTTTAGCGGCGGTGAGAAAATGAAAAATCCTAGCGGCCACGAATATAAAGTGAAAATGAGCGGGAGCCCCAAAAAAATTGAACGAGAACACTCTTCTGTCTCTACTGAGGAGATTTTTTCGTTAATAACAGAGGCAAGCTCTGGAATTCGTTCTAACTACGTACCTGACTGCATTTACCACGTTACGTAAAGAATGTTCCCCTGAAATTGATCTCCTCTTTCTAATCAGGCTCACGTCGTCTTCTCCATTAAAAATTAGAGCTTCAAGAAAATACAAATTTGGAGCATATAAATTATTGTACCCATGAAGTACATTAAAATAACTTAAATTTGCAGATCCCTATACAACAACAAAATCGCACAGCTTTCGCCTGGGGCGTTCTCAAATCTTCCTGAGCTAAAAGAACTGTAAGTTTGAATTTCTGTTGCTAATAAAAAAGAATAAAACTCAACAGGATTACTAAGAATACGAGTATTACATATATCATTCTGAGTATGCAAACGGTTACATATAAATACACACCACTAAAATAGTCTCATACATACGAGTTCTTACTTAACGGGTGACAAAACGCTAGAATTAAAAGAACACAAGGATACATTCACACTGTAGCGGTACCACAGAACAGGCGTTTACAGTGGTTTTTATGAATAATATATAACTAATAAACTGGGAAAAATGTCATACGCTGAACTTCCAGAGTTTAGCTGTTGGTTAACTCTAATTTCCTCTTAGCACAAGTGTCAATTAAATTTGATTATTTGCATACCGTTTTCCCTTATGAGGATACGTTGAGTGTCCGAGGGACAACAATTGTAAACGGGAAAAATCGCCTGCAGGAATTCCCTCTATCTCTCTATCAGCCTGACTGTATATTACTTTGCTTTCTTCTTCGCGAAGTTAAAAAAAAAACTAAACGAACAACGAAGTGACTTACTACGAAATAAGGTCTTCAGTTTTTATCGATATTTTTCAGCTGATTAACCTTGTCCACATTTTATTAAATGTTTCGAGGAAAAGCTTGGAGAATGTAAAGTACATGCACGAGAAATTCGGGCGAGTCTGCAAAAGAAAAGCTGAAACTCAACGCTACTTACAGTTGATGTACTACCGGTCAAGTATCATCGTGAATGCCTTAAATGACTTATTTTGCAGGAAACTTTACAACAACGAAATTGCACAGCTTATGCCTGGAGCGTTTCCGAATCTCCCTAAGTTAACGAATCTGTAAGTTTAAATTTTTGTATTATTTTTTTGTCACTAATGTGCAAGACTAAAACACTACACGAGTGCTAAGTATATCGAGTATCATGGATATCATAAAAAGTACACAGCTACATATAGTTACACACGAGTAACGTAACTTATCTGTACGGGTATAGGTTTTAACTGAATTCGTTCGCCTTCCCTCTAAATTCCCTGATAACCTCGGTTAACTATCTATTGCCAGACTTTATTTTTTACTCATAAGTAATGTGACCAACTTTTCCGGTAACTTCATTTTTAAAGCCCGTCTGGACTAAAGTATTTTTTTGTGATGTTCGGTTTCTTCAAATTACAATAACTATGCCGTTTTTAAGTTCATTTCTTTTTAGGTTTAGTGTCCGTAGTAGCGAGAGTCCGTAATAGCGGGGTACGAGAGAAAAAAATTGTTTGCTCTTAAACTTATGAAGTAATATGTAAAAGTCCCAGAAGCATTGTAGTTTCGACATTTCGTTACCTCTTTTTACTATGGACCATAAAAGATTAATGATAATAAGATTGTAAATTGAACTAAATATGCTGTATTATCACTTCCAAGCTCCTACAATGACAAGGGATACATAAGAAAGGGCTTAAAAAACCAAACGGAAACTCCTCCAGTATAACGTGAATGGCTAAAATGTTAACTTGCTGTCATATATATTGTTTTTTATTGTTCTTGGCAGCTCTTTTATCGCAGAAATGCTGCACAGTATACTCATAACAGAAACCTGTCTAACGACGTTTACAGTAGAGTGTTAAAATAACTCAAAATGGTTGTAAGCTTTAATGCCAATGTGTTTTTTCCCTAAAATGTTGTACAGCAGTCATTTGTTTACGCTTTTTCGAAGAAATGGTCGATAGTAGTTTTTGTCATTTTTTTCCTTTATTGTAACGTCGTTTTATTCTTTATGTTTTGCGAGTCAGGATTTTGACTAAGTACTTAAGTGTCCGCTATAGCGAGAGAAAAAACAAGTGAAATGTGGCGCTTGGGGGTAGAAAAGTGTCCGCATTTTTGTAATAGCGAGAGTCCGTAATAGCGGGAGTTTGTTTCAGTCATTTCTTTATGTGTTTGGCCGGAGGGCTGGCTCTTGTCCGCATTCGAGGAGTGTCCGTAATAGGGAGGTGTCCGCAAGGCGAGAGTCGACTGTATATGTACGGGAAATTCAAGCGAGTCTGCTAAAGAAAATGTTAAATGTTAGGTACTGTTTAAACTGCCTGACAAGAGACGTGCGGTGATTGGTCCACAATATGCTGTGCAAGAATAAACATTAAGTTTTTAAAACGCTCCTTGCATCAATTCAATTAAGCAATTCAATCAAATTCTTTGGGCGTACGACTTTTCACAAAACCGAAAATTCCTAAATATAAAAATTAACACTCTAAAGTTATTGCGCTATTAAAATTTGTATCAAGAGTAAAACAAAACTGTAAATGATTGATTACTAGCGGAGCTCTCAGGAGGGCGAAGCGCGCGCAGCGGAGCATTGTGGTAAGAAAATTTGGTCATCTACCCATCCCAGAAATTTTGGTAATCACGTGCCCTTTAACGCCCACCCGCCCGCCCGCCCGCTCGACCGACCGTCCGTCCGTCCGCACCACAGGCATACCAATGTCAATAACTCAATTAACAGGTATGGCAACCCAAATGCAACTCGAGGTTATTTTGGAGGGAAATGGCATAGCCACCCGCGTCTTGCAAAGCAGAGACAACTAAAGAGTCAATCACGACGAAAACGGAAAGCGGAAATTGTTTCTGTATCTGTGTCGTCATGTCCACAAATTTGGAATATAGAGCTTGAGAAGACAGAGAAAAAGAGAAATTAGGCGGCAGGCCAGCGAAACTCAACGAGAAAAAGGGCAACAGAGATCAGTGTTTGCCGTCGAATTTGAATTATTTTTTTGTTAAGATCAGCCGCATTAAGTCTCCCAAATTTGAAGTAGGGATACGTACATTTGGCTGGTAATGGTCTTCGTAATGGTGAAGGGGGAATGTGAGCGCAGAGAACACTCGTCTAACGTAACTTAAGAGGCCCTGCGCCTAAGAAACGACGGATGATTTCCGGCTAAAAAATATCATCGGCCGATTTTTATCTCCCAAGTAGAGTTGCGCTTTAAACCAAAAATATCAAACCGCAAGCTTTTTCCGTCTGATAGCAGCAAAATCAGGCCTAAAATAAGCCCTCGCAAAAAACGGTTCAGAAATCACTATCGCAACGCAAAATAATGAGAAAGCTACACCAGCCTTTTAATGCAATATCATTCGATAAAAAACGAAAAACTGCCGAAACGAATAAAAAATAAATTTTCAAATATTGCATACTAAATTAGATGGAGCGTTGGAGCTAATCTTATTATTTCTCAGATGTCCAACGCTGTTGAAAGCAATCACAGTGATGAATCAGACATTGGAGGGATATACATTACGATTCTGGAAAAACATTTTTCGGCCAAAGTATATTGACGTTGTACAAAGCGTTCAAAGTTACCGTGTTTACCGTTATGTTGCCACTTCGGCGAAACACTTCTCTGTTGCCCATACGGCCGTGGATAGCGTGGTAAACGCCACTTTAATCCTTGCTAGGCGCTGAGAGACCATCGTAAGTAGAAGGACGTAGAATTAAAAGAGAAAGGAAGATGAAAAATAGGCAGAAAAAGAAAATAACTCGAAATTACCATCTGCTGACGAAACTTGAATCTGGAAAATGTCGTCGCGTGACAGCGTCCATTGACGTCATTTGTCTAAACTGCGGCGGAATCTAAACGAATGCACAAATAGGAAACAACTTTTTTCCCGGCCAGAAAGCGTTTAGTGAAACAATGTAATGTTATTTTTTACAAGCGATGGTGACTTAAAAAGAAAAAATTCCCGAACCGCAGCACCGGTTTGGCCTCAGCGTGATCTGAGCGTTGTGGGGTCACGAGTCGACGCTTCTGGCTAGTGGTCTATTGGAAGAAATCTGACCCAATGTTTTTTTTTCGGGCGAGAATCATTCATATATATTAGAGTACTGTTGCTCCCAAGAACGAGGAATATCTTGGTCGCGAAAACTGAATTCATTACGCCCCAAAATTAGGTTTTTTCCCCCCAAAGGACTAGTATCTGGCGCTATAAAATGTAGCTAACAGATTCAATTCTTTATAATAGCACATTGATTAGCCTCCCGTTTAGTATTTTCTTGAACATCAAAATATCGGGGGTGACGCTATTCGGTGGAATGGCGGACTGACGGAATGATGGAATGGAATACAAGGAATATTCTAGAATACGGAATATGCGGTATACTCTAAAACGCAGAATAAGAGAAAAATCGTTTAAAAAGGATATACATTTATACAGTCGACTCTAATAACTCGAACCCCAACCTCGTCCCCAGGGCTTTTCCCTTAAAAAATGGGTGGGGCGGAAAAGCCCTGGGGACGAGGTTGCTCGAACCCTCGCTACTGACTCGAAACTCGTGCTAACTCGAAGTAATTCTAATTTTTGTTTCTCTTCAGATCATTTCTATATAATTTTACCCTCAATAACTCGAACCGTATTTTAAGCCGCGTGACTAGTAAAAAAATTGACTTACAGTAATGATTCGATTTAGCGCCCAGGGCACATATTTACTTTTGGTGCCTCAAGGGAGGACGCTTATTCTTCCGTTTAACATTTGTTTAAAAACGAACAACATTTGAATCTGTAACAGTAACACATACTGACAGTGAATGCTCAGTTAACGTGAGGGACTTACCTTGAAACTTGTTGGGTGGCCTGTTCCAAGAGTTCAGATAGTGGAGCGCGGTGCAAAGTAAAGAAAGCGATGAAAGGTAGAGGGGGACTGGGGAGAGAGGTGCAGGAACGCTTTTAAGAATTTTTAACAAAAGTGCGTTCCGGTATGCCAGATCCTGGTATACCCTCTTATTGGTTGATTTTGACAGTTTTTGTCAACAGTGGAGCGTCTTCGATCACAGAGAGAAATGCGATATGGCGGTGATGACAGACTCTACGTCCGGTCACCCAGAATTCGAACTCGCAACAAACACAGCGCTGAGTGACTTTCCGAACGTGGAGGGTAAACGCGAAGAGCAAAGAAACTGTTTAAAACACGTAGTCGGCAGGATAGATGTCTTCGCAATTTCACCGACTGGCTTTGGAAAAAGTCTTATTTTGCAGCTTTTTCCTCGAATAAAGCGTGCCTTGGAATGAAGGCAGGATAGAATGCCATTTACGATTGTTGTGGTAACTCCGTTGATTGCCATCATGAAAGACCAAGTGGAACATTTGAACAAAATCGCAGTAGCGGCGGCAATGATAGGAGACGATGCGGATGAAGCCGTTAAAATTGGAAGCCGTGAAATTGTATACTGAAGTCCCAAATCGTGGTTGTCTAAGAAATGGACAAAGGGATTTCAAAAAGGAAAGCTTGGAAAGCAAGTTGTAGCTATCGCTATTGACGAGGTCCACTCAATCACCGAATAGTAAATTTTCCCTTCAATTGTTGTGCATTTTCATTGCTTGAGTTAACGATCTGTATTGAAACGGCTTTCAATCGAAATGAGCGATATTTGTTTGTCACTTGATTCATAATTTTTTTGTCACGTACACGCTAAAATCATGTTTTAAAGCCGTAAATAAATTCATTGTACATGAATACTTCTCCCGCTCTCTATTGTCTGAAAGTCTTACATTAGGTATTTTGACTCCACTACACAACATCAACAGACAAAACGTAATGGCAATTAAGTTTATTTTGGGACGGCTTGGCGAGAACCAACCCTACAAAGTACTTATGTAAATACAATAATAGGTGATTACTGGTGAATACCTAACGTACAACACTCGTAAACTAGCTTTCACAAAAAGAAAAAACTCGTGCTATAAATGGTCGCTCTTGACCTGAATCACCCAGTTAAGCACGCAGGCTTAGTGCCAGTTATTCTGGGGAAACTAATTAATAAAACTCTGACAACATATAGCTGGCACAGGGAACTCGGTAGGAGCACAGAGGCTAAGCAAAACGAAAAACTGCTATAACTGGTCGATCTCGACCTAAATCCCCCAAATAAGCACGCAGGCTTAGTGCCAGTTAGGCTGGGGAAACTAATTAATAAAACTCTGACAACGCTTAACTGGCACAGGGAACACGGCAGGAGCACAGAGGCTAAGCAAAAGAGAGATCTGCTACAACTGGTCGATCTCGACCTGAGTCCCCCAAAGAAGCACGCAGGCTTAGTGCCAGTTAGGCTGCCAGTTAGGCTGGGGAAATTTAATAAAACTCTGATCAACGGATAACTGGGACCGGGAACACTTCAGGAGCACAGAGGCTGAGTGCCAGGAAAACTGGGAATTATCTCCACTAATGTACCCAACAAGGCACGTAGCCCAATAACCAGTAAGGCTGCCATAAAAGGCTAGGGCAGGACATTGAAAGTAAACAAATGGATAACGACCCTGGCTAAAAGTCTGTAACATTGCCTGCAACCTAACTGCATCAAACGAGACTTATGTCGCCTCCTAAAGAGCGGTTCCGGGACAGCTGACCTAGACATACATAGAAACTAAATATATCAAGTAAAGGAGCAGGCGCAAAACTGAGATAACTGTACAAGTATTTAAAATAAGAAACGGGAAAAAACTGAAAACTAGCAGAGCTGAGCTACCGCTTACAAACTGAAGTAAATGCGGTCAGACGGAGGCCAGAAAAAACCTGCCCAAAAAAACCGGAAAAAATGCGGGCAGGAAATCTGGGTAGGAACCAAGGCTCAAGTTCAAAGCCCTTCCTACGGGACTTTACAATGTCATCGAGAATATGTTGCTCCTAAAAATAAATAAAACAAAAATAAAGAGAAACCAAAGAGAGGGTGGTTCGTAAGCCTAGATGACGTGCGCGTGATATACGCAACCTTATATACCCCCGATATGGCTACCCATGGTGCACCAGGCCTAGTACCCAGGCCCTGTTGTATCTCGTGCCGTCAAAATATTTATTTCTGTCAAAAATCTAATGGGTCCAAACCTAAAGGTACGCATAACACGCGTGTAGAGGCACAGGTAACACTTTCCGTCAGGCGGCATAGAGCAGAAGCCCGCCAGGGACGAGGGAGGTCTGGGGCGCCGAAAATAAACTCGAAGCGCTATGACGCCAAAAAATAAAGGCCTGACCCTGAAAAGGGAATTACGGGCCTTCCCTGGAACAAATAAGCCCTGGAACTTAGGCAATAAAACCCAGTCGACAACAAAACTGTTCCAATGCACTCCATCTCTAGAGGAAACATTCCAGAAAATAGCTGACGTCCA
>OZ037775.1:49168374-49230874 GCA_964035525.1 Porites cylindrica
ATAACATCGAGACAATCCTGATCCATATAACGCCTTGCCGCGTAAAAAAATTCAATACTAAATTAGAATAGACTGCACCTGATTGTTGTCCTTCATGAAGCCGTTTGGGATGTTTGGCTTGTCCATCGTCGGGTAACAGGACGCTTTCCACAGGCAAAACAGGTTCCGACACTGGGTCGACGAGAAGGCGAAAAACAGGAACGTTTGACATAAGAGGCTGGGGTTGCATCTGTGAACTTGAGGTGGACGCCGGCGTTCCCACTGGCGTAGATCTGTTGTTGAGAGTTGAAAGAGTGGTCTTCTTCTTCTTACCGGCCTAGTACGCTACATGGCCGCAAAATTCTGCACTGTGGATCCTTTGAAACTGGTCTTCGTTGGCCTTCTTCTTCAACTTACGTGGTTCGTTATACTTTAGTTTCTTAATTTCTTTCATCTACTGCTCGGCAAAATATTCGTTAGCGCGCTTGATTTGACCAACGGTTTCTGTTAACAAATCTTTAAGCGAGTCCATTAACTGTTTGTTATTCTCCTAAATGGGATCGGACACTTCGTCTTTGCTGACGGATATAACGCAAGAAAGAGCCGATAAGAACGTTAAGAAAAACCAAAGAGAGGGTGGTTCGTAAGCCTAGATGACGTACACGTGATATACGCAGCCTTATATACCCCCAATATGGCTACCCATGGTGCACCAGGCCTAGTACCCAGGCCCTGTTGTATCTCGTGCCGTCAAAATATTTATTTCTGTCTTCTTCGCGGGCTCATTCGTCAGAAATAACATTTTTAGTAAGATTATGTATACATAATATTAATTTTTTATCTGAGGAATTTTGATTTATTCGCAAGAAAAATAATAAATGTATGGGGCTGTTACACCAGTCTTGATTGACAAGTGAAGACCACCTACAGCTGATGCGGTCTGAGTGGGCGGAAGAGTCTAACAAATCTTACAGGCGTTCCGTCTCTCACCTCTCTTCCTCCCTCGCTTTTATTTTTTCGCGCTCCTTTTTACTTCGCACCGCTTCCCACTATCTGAACGCCTGGAACAGACTACTTGTTGGGCATTTGCTGAGGAACTTTCCTTCCTTATATTCACTTTTCTTAAAAAAAGCTCGTAGTGAGAACAACGTGCAAGTCAAGGTAATGGATCAAGGAGACTGGAAAACGGACTTGTTGTCCCTGGATCCTTCCTCGCCAGACTGACCAGCCGAGTAATTGCCACAAAATTTGAAGAAGAGATCATTCGTTTGAAGACTTTATGCACCCACATGGACATAAGAAGACTGTTTTTGTATTGTGGAAATACCGTTAGTTTATGAGCTATTAAATGAAGATGAACCTCGGTTGATATGTACCCGTACTCTTATACAATATTAGAATGGGGGCGCTTATTAGCAAAACACATTTGAAGGGGACGGCTATTCGAAAGGGGAGGGGGCTTATTGGAAGGAGGGCGCTAAATCGAATCACGGTTTTGGAGACCATCTTGACGGGTAAGCAACCGCGTGAAAATATATAGTGTTGTGAGTAATTTTTTTTCCTTTTTGTCGACTAAAATTTCCCAAGAAAAATTGCGGACAAATGTCTGGAAAATCTAAAGCAAGCGACCGGACAAATTTAGGCACAAGTGCGGCCCCTATTAATTGTTAGTACAATCCTGTCAAGCTTAAGTTTACAATTCTTTTTTTTTTGGAAAAGCCGTTTTATGAAAATTATCCGACATTAGAAGCTATTAGATTCCTGTGATACAAGTCCCTTCACCCTTCAAGGTGGCATTCAAAAGCGTCTCATAGTGTGGCCTACGGCGGTACGAAAATTGATCAGAATTTTTAATATTTCAAAACAATTGAGTATTCTTTGCCTCTACGTTTTTGTCAGTGCAGTTCAAATCAAATACAGAATACTCTGTAAATTCCGTATTTTAGAGTATTCCGTATATTCCATATTTTACAATATTCGGTGCATTCTGCCATTCCACCGAATAGGGGGATCACTCACCGTTTCTGGGAACGGAGTCATCTTTCTACCGACGCTCAAAAATAAATAAATAGACGCGAAGGCTCCTCAAGACTCGACGAGAACTTCTCGACTTCACTTTATGACCCTACGAGGATTACTCTATAACACACGATGACTCGCCGAGGATGACTCGATGAGGCACCATTACTTGGCGAGAATTACTCCATGAGACACGTTGACTCGACGAGGACGACTCAACGAGGGTGACTCGACGAGGGGATGACTCGAAGAGGACGACTAGGCGAGGATCACTCGACGAGGCAAGATGATTCGACGAGACTACTCTGAGTCATAACCGGAATCCCAAAAGTAGTCAGGGTTCTTTGTGAGGGACATCTGTTTTGCGAATTGTGTTGACGAGTTTATTATTTTTTTCCAATCATTTGAAATGTTCAGTCTATTATTAATGACATTTATTATGGCCAATCCATTGTTCTTATTATTATAGACACATTTCATTTCATTTCATTTAGTATAATTATATTGTCAGCCTTCTTGCCTGCCAATTTTGTAACCTGAATGATAATGGTGTTGATGGTTTTCGCCATTTTATTTCAAGATCACGAGTTTAATGCAACTAACTGCAGGCATAAACATTCATGCGCTTTCTCTCCTTGCGTTCAAATTTATTTTTCCACCTTCTAATGTTTACAAAAGACTATTCATAAAGAGGGACAGAGAGTACTAACGGTTATGGGAGTCCCGAAAAACTTGATAATGAGTTAGAGTCACTATTTAAAAGAGCTGTGTCGCTAAATTTACCGCCAAATTGAGTGAAACAAAAAAATTAACTGCTCAAAACATGAAAAAGCGGGTATAAATTGACCACTCCAGAAATACCATAACATACCATAATGTTCTTTGTTTGTCCCTCCAAAATTTTGCATAAGCATTGTTTTCAGTTTCTCTTGGGGCCATTTTAACTCCCAAGAGAAACTGAAGACAATGCTTATGCAAAATTTTGGGGCGACAATCAAAAAGCATTATGGTATGTTATGGTATTTTCTGGAGTGGCCAATAACAAAGTAATAACATATGGAGTAGAGGAACGGATGGAGAAAGTTGAAAAACATTTAGACAGAAAGCAGGAAGGTTCCTCTCTATTGCTTCTGCACCAGAGAATATCTGTGAGATAAGGGTCTGACATTGTCGGCGGA
This sequence comes from Porites cylindrica, assembly GCA_964035525.1. Classification (NCBI taxonomy): domain Eukaryota; kingdom Metazoa; phylum Cnidaria; class Anthozoa; order Scleractinia; family Poritidae; genus Porites; species Porites cylindrica. Next base: position 49,171,551 of record OZ037775.1, read on the forward strand.
TTAGGATTACACTTTTTCCTATAACAATACACTTTATAGACTTTATACAGGTGTTTATAAAAATATCGAGCTGAAGAATATGTTAAGACTAAACCCCCGGCTGAGACTTTGAGAAAGATAAAATTTTGTGGTTTAAAACCTGTAAATACAGTACAATTATATATTTTCAACTTATTCCATTCTCCAAACGGTGAAACTTGCAACAAAATGAAACTGAAAAATTACCCTTACTATAATATATAAAACCCCAATCTATTCAGTTTCTACTATCAGGTCATGGGCTTTCCTCGTTGCATTTGTGAATTAAATTCAGAATAGACGCATAGACGGTATAATTTGTGTTTCCTTTATTTAGCACTATGCTTGCCTTAAATTAAAAAAAAATGTAACCCTACTTTTTAAGTAAGTTTACCGGCAAGTTAAAATTAGCTAAGAACCTAATGGCGAAAGCTCTTTCGACATGATACTTACCATGTATTTAAATTAATACATTTTCTATTTTATTTGACGTTGATCATACAGATGGCATTAGCTGTGCATTCGAAAACTCTGATGTAAACTTTGCAAAATTTCCACTTCAAATCAGAAACGCGCTTGTAATCATGAAAGGCAACATGCAAAATTTCAAATTTCAACTCTTAGGACCTTTTTCGTGAAAGTGGGGGACCCCAGGAAGGTGAGGTAACCCGCCTGTCCATATAATCTCTCATTTTAATTTGATTAACAATAGAAAGCATAGTATATTCAGTATATTTGTGAGTATTAGGATGGCAAATTTCCGCCAGAAAGTTCGTAAACCACTAGATTCTTGCATGCAGGTATTTTCTGAATGATAATCTTCCCAATCTTGTACTCCTTACAACTATTCCTGCTACTGCCAGAAAATAGGTAACCCTCTGCAACATGTACATTGGAAACACTAGAACATATTTCTTAGAAACGAGAAAAAATAATGTTGGGTTTACAGGCTGATCCAACGTGTTAACGCGCTTATGAGACCGCCAATACCGTTAGTACTGTCTATTCCTGAACTACAAAAAGTCAAAAGGCTGACTAACTTATACATATAATAATTATGTAGATGAAAATGATATGAAACTTTAGTATTCAGAACAATGGATTGATGAGTAAAATAAAACAGCCGAATAAAAATTGGATAAATGACCATAATTTCAATAAAGATTTAACATTTAAAATACTGGAAAAAAAAATTTTCGCAAAACAAATGTCCCTTTCAATTGTCAACAACCCTGACTACTAGGTTCAAGTATCCCTTGCCGTGACTCATCGAGTAGTCTTCGTCGGCACATCTTGCCTCGTCGAGTCATCGCCTCGTTGAGTCGTCGTCGTCGAGTCGTCGTCGTCGAGTCAACCGTGTCTCAGCGAGTCATCCTCGTGTAGTTATGGTGCCTCATCGAGTCATCCTCGCAGAGTCATCGAGTCCTCGTCCAGTCCTGGAGTGAAAATCGAGTCGTCCTCGTCGAGTGAAAATTCGAGTGTCTATTTATTTATTTTTGAGCGTCGGTAGAAAGATGACTCCGTTCCCAGAAACGGTGAGTGATCCAAAATCGAGTCGTCCGCGTCGAGTGTCGAAGTACCGCTTGAAAATTCGAGTGTCTATTTATTTATTTTTGAGCGTCGGTAGAAACTGACTCCGTTCCCAGAAACGGTGAGTGATCCATAGGGTCAGCCAAATATAGAAGAGGACATGATATAAAAAGATAGGAGACCGGTAGGATTTTTAAATCGATGAAAGTGCCTCACTCATTTTGCAACTTCATTTTATAAAATGCTTCGTAATTTGTTTCCACAATAATATATATATTTACCACATTTAGATAATAACCAATGCAATACGCACATGCAACTTGTCATATAACATTGGACAGCATACCAGGCACTCAAGCTCTCTCACTGTAAAGTTACAGAATGAAATTATTTTTTGCTGCATTCACATTCCTTTACAAGTTCTGAAACCTTGGTTAAAAGGTCTCCAGCTTATTTTTAGATCCCTAGATTTGTAAGGTATTTTGAAATACCCGCACATGTCTTTCAACATTTTAACATTGAAAGATGAAAGCTTGTTGCTATGATAATATTGACCAAGATATAATTGGATGTTTTAAGCCCAAATCACCTCTTCAACAGCATGGAGGGGGACATAGGGGCTTACGGTATTGCAGCGGTATTGAGCTTTTTTTCAAGCGGTATTTCGGTAATTTGCATTCGTTTAGCCCTGCGGTATGCGGTTTTTCATCCTTTTGGTTAATGGTATTCGGTAAAAGAAGATCCTTTACAGTATTGCAGTACTGTTTATTGCGATCTTCTGTCATCTGAATGCAAGTCAGTATATTTTAAAATGGTACATGATTACACAATTTCTGACGGATAATCTATGATGAAATTGGTAGGGCATCCTTTTCGATCGTTGAACCGACTGAATTCGAGGTCGTCTCACGTTTCCTTGCAATGGCTTAGGTTGATTGCCGGTGCGTAAATGCTTGAGATAAACAAACACGCGAGATGGATACACCTTTAAGTAAGCGTGACCGAAAATAAATGCGGTATCGGTATTTCGTCGATTTTTGACACGGTATTTCGGTATTTGCCAATTTTTCTTAAGGTATTGGGTACCCCTCAATGCCCCCCCCCCTCCCGCCCCTAGTATGGCGTTGCTCTCCAATTCCGTCACCCTTCTTTAGGTCCCGCTGACCCGTAACGTCCGTTGGAATGTATGGAGACCAGCTGAGGCTGAATTCATCATCATTAATAGCAACAACATAAAACTGTTTCACTTCACGATTTCTGGTGATAGAAAGATTGTTCTTTTTAACTTATATTTTACGCATTTGTTTGGATTCCGCTACAGTTTGGACAAATGGATGCTGTCACGCGACAACATTTCCAAGGTTCAACTCTCCTTAGCAGATGGTAATTTCGAGTTATTTTCTTTTTCTGCGTATCTTTCATTTTCCTTTCTCTTTTAATTCTATATACTTCTATTTAGGATGGTTTTGAGGGCCTAGTAAGGTTTAAAGTGGCGTTTACCACGCTATCCTCGGCCATATTGGCAACAGAGAAGTGTTTCGCCGAAGTGGCAACATAACGGTAAATGCGGTAACTTTGAACGATTTTTACAACGTCAATATACTTTGGCCGAAAAATGTTTTTCCGGAAACGTGATGTATATCCCTCCAACGTCTGATTCATCACTGTGATAGCTTTCAGCAGCGTTGGATTTTTGAGAAATAATTATTCCAAATCAGCTCCAACGCTCTATCTAATTTAGTATCAGGCAATATTTAAAAATTTATTTTTTATTCGCTTCGGCAGTTTTTCGATGTTTATCGAATGATATTGCATTAAAAGACCTTTTTCTTCATCACTGTGTAGTTTTCTCATTATTTTGCGTTGCGATAGTGATTTCTGAACCGTTTTTTGCGGGGGCTTATTTTAGGCCTGATTTTGCTGTTGTCAGACAGAAAAAGTTTGCGGCTCGATATTTTTGGTTTAAAGAGAAAATGAAACAAAAGAAATTCATTTCTGAATAGTATTCGATAACCTCTACTTGGGAGATAAAAATCGGCCGATTTTATTTTTTAGCCGGAAATCATCGGTCGTTTCTTAGGCGCAGGGCCTCTTAAATTGCTTCATCTGGAAGTGGTGTGTTTTCAATGAAAGTTTATAAAGTGTGCATTGTCCCTGATGTAAGACTCTTGTTTTTGCGCGATTGGCCTTGTAAAAGCCAGTCAACAAAACTGGAAATGCGGTCTGTGGAACCACCGCTACCAGAGACGATTGGTTTGCTGACAAGACTAGTTTTATGTATTTTGGTCAGAGTGCAAAGCTCTGGTATACTTGGTGATTTTGGCCTAAACTAAGCCACTTGTAAGCCATTGGAGCAATATGCCGTTTGTGAACAGAACGTTTATAATTGTTATGACTTTTGTGGCTGTTTTGGATAAAATTGGTTGATCTTTAATACATTTCCAAAACGGGTCTTGCTATTTAAACAGTTCTTATCAAGACTCTACGGCTACCATTGATTGTTGATTGTTATACGGTTAGGGCTGAGTGCAGACAATAGTGAGTTAACGCAACAGGACGGCAGAAAGAAGAGAACGCCAACTCTTGTGTGTGACAAACGTAACAGGGCTATTAATTGGGTGTTTTGTCGTGATCTTTATTTATCATTAATGTTTTCTGGTCTTTTACAGAAATATCTGTTTAAATGAAGGTGAAGTTTGACGGAAAGTTTTTTCAAACAAAATTATTGTCGGCGCGCTTGTCACAAACGTTGGCCGTCTTCATTCCTCTCCCGTCCTGTCGCGTAAGTTCACTAATATTATCACCCTAAAACATAGTACGTAGTTCGCATTTTATACCTGGTTCGTGTTTTATATATACCCAGTCCGCAGTCCGCAGTCCCTATTTTCATGCTGCCTGATCTGAAACGCTTTATCCTGCTGTGTAGTATATTGCTGCAAGGTTACTGCTCAACAACAAAAGCTTAATTACCAGTGAAAAAACGTTCAGTTTATTTCTTAGAAAACGTCTCAGCCATGATACAGGCAGGCTTTGGATTGCTGTTGGCGTAACATTTCCGTTAGAGACAGCTCGACGAAGACACGAAACACTCCTTCACTACAAGGCGACCGCCATCTTGTTTGCAGTCACGCCACTCCCGGTTTTACTCTGTCATTTCCTCATATTTCCCCCACATATTCGGCAAAGCGCCTCGAGGAGTCGGATATGCTCTTCCATGACTTTGGATAGAAAAGAAATAACATAATTGTCGGTTACACACTTGAAAGGTGCGGTTTTCACATCCTTCAATAATGGCGTTTGAGATGCAGTAGTAAAGCATCGGATTCAAAGAGAGTTGACAAAATTTAGGGGTTGTTTACAAGCGTGGAATTTGGAGTGATGAAACTTTAATAACACTAGAACCAGGAAAAAATATAACAAGCTCGAAAAAAAAATACGCGAATGCTAGAAAATAATGATTTACGTTTACTTACTTTAGCGTCGGACCATAAAATCACATCTACTTCTTCGCATTGCCACCCGACAACTCAAAGATAAGAAGCTGCATTACAAATCTGGATTTCCAAAATGACTTTCTGATGTTTACTCTCACCACCGTTGTCCAGCTTAAAGTCCTGGATATGTTCCAAAGGAGACTGAAACAATGCGATTTCGCGAGTGCATCAGAAATTTTAAAAGAGGCCCGCCATTTTCTTAGCGATTAATAGCTTCGTGACGTCACGACTGTCCTAATATATCGGGATAATCCGGATCCTCATTGAATTTTTAGGGAGCTTTAGATCGAGGACGCAACGGCTTTTTGAACGCGGTGAGCGAGCAAAAGCCTGGAATGAGAACGGCGTTCTAAGCGCGGGAAAAATAAACTTTAGTTTTGCGAAGCGCCAGTTCAATATTTTTTTCATTTTCACAAAAATAAAAGATAGGATCGTTTAATGAAGCCCAAAATTAAATATGATGTTAATGTGCTCGGAATGAAAAATAAAAAATCAATGATGAAGAATTTTTTTTTACGAAGAAACCATGCATTGCAGCATAAGGAATCAACGATTGCCTCACTCGTCGTACAATAAATGCTCTCTTGTAAACAAAAATCCTGCTGAATATAAAGCAGATTTCCCCTTGGAAAAAACTTGCATGTTCTGCACTTGATTCTTCTAAAGCTACGATCTTATCTTAAGCGTTGTATAACTCAGAGTGCTCATATGGTGTTATCCCTGAAGCCTTAATTTTTCCTCGTTTCTCGACTTTTTCTTGTGCCTGTTGACAAGAATTCCCACGTGGACACAAACCGATCGAGTGTCCGCAATATTTCCCTACGTGCTGCTTGGTTGTCGTGTAGCGGTTTACATTAGCAACGTCTCTGTACAGGATACTCTTTTTCTTTGGTTCAAAACATCATGGAACTAAGAAAAGATAACAACAGCAACAGCTTAAAGGCGGAGTTAAATTTCAGCTCAGACTATAATTTAAAAAATATGCTTCCATGAAAAAAAAAATCATATTCTGTTTGTTCTAGCCAGTTCAGGGGTACGTTTGGCAAAGACAACGGTAAAATACCGAAAATAATAAAGAACTTAAGCTAGGAGGCACAACTTGCTTCAAATAATTTAGTAGAAGAAGCCATTTCTGATCCATCTTCGCTTCGCTTCTCCAACCTCAGTAACCTGCATATCAAATTAAAAAATGTCAACTCTGCCAAGTTTGTAGCGTAAATTTTCGCGAAAAAGTTTCAACATGAATGTGGGTTTTGAATTCTAGGTTGAGAAGGTACATGCGTAGCCATTTTGTTTTTAAAAATGGGCAAGTAATACTTAAGTTTTGTACAAAGCGCCAAATCCGTTTGACCCGCGTTTTGTATGCTTTACGACGCGTCAAATTTGAAGGGTTGAGCATGGGCAGGAAGCCTTTTCTGTGAAAAATTACTTCCAGCAGCGTCGCAGATCTGTCGCGTCTTCGATCTAAAGCTCCCTATTGTAAACATGAAACTACAAATAGGATTACATGTAACAAAGTTGCGGGCCCAGAGGAAAACGAGGTCCATTTTCGCTTTTAGTTTGAGCACGATAGAGAGTGAAACCATGGCATAAAATTACCCACTTTTAACTGATTGGTGCGAGTTTAGTTGTTGTTAGCCTACAAAGACCTGGCAAAAACAGTCCATAATTTTCGTTTAACTGACGCACATAACTTTAAAGAACTCCCACCAGGGATATTCTCAAACCTCATTTACTTGCAGGAATTGTAAGTAAACGACCTACTGTCTCTTTCAGTTGTTATTTAATACCAGACGTAACTAATCGATGATGAATGACATCAATGAGTAATCGATGACTAATCATTGGATAATCAACTGATAAGTCATTGATTATTCACTATAATAAATGTGTAATAGATGACTAATCGATTGCCAAATTTTTTTTGGCCTATCGATTACTCATCGATGACATCGATCGATCATTGATGTCATCGATGAGTAATTGATGCGTTCGATTACTTATCAATTATCTAATTATTATCCACCGATTATTCATTGATTACACATCTCATACAATTTCTAGCAATTGTTTTTCCGGTGATAAAAATTTACGTTTAGGTTTCTTGACGATAATAATAGCCAAATAGGAATTGAACTTGCATGTAGAAAACCAATATGTAGGCCATGACGAAAACAGAACGGCAAATCAAATTTATCTGGTGGACAGTAACTGAAATATCAGAAACGAAATTTTCAGAAGGTCGACTTATCTGTCTTACTCTCTTGGCTATTGGAGTCTGTGTCTTTGTTGAGAAACGCAGCCACCGTAGAGTGTCTACCGGGTAAAAGATCATGAATAATTAAAGCTTTTATTGTGACACTTATGCCAAAGAAGTCTTTGTTTCTTTATTTTCCATTTGGTATGGTTTGCGTACCCGCGAGATTACATTCGATACTTAACCAAAATCGATGACTGAAAATTTGGGGGCCTTTTGATTATTCATCGATTACTCATTGAATATCGGATATAATCAATGACTAATTAACTGATTACCGATCGATTACCTATTACATGATTAATCATTGATTCATTGATGTCATGATCTGTCATCGATTAGTTACATTTTGTTTATATGAGTGGCTCTCCTCTAAAGATCGGAAGACCTCTTATGGCATCCGTCAGTTGGAGTGGTAGGATTTCATTGTCCATAGTTTTTCTTCACATTTATTCACATTTTAAGCGTTTACTTAGCTCTTTAAAGATTTGCTTACAACCACAGTCCTCTGCACGCGCATAACTCTCAAGAAACCATTTTCGGGCTACCCAAAATTCAAGATATTTCTTTTGTCTGTTTTGATCGTGTTTTAACTTAGAATTCATTCAACTTCTCTTAAAACTTTTAGAAATATCTCTTCTCAGACTTACTTTATCCTGTCGGAGCTGAGTGCACTACACTTCTATGCTCAGTTACTCGTGTGGCCTCTTCTAGTTTTCAGTAAATTAATTTTAATGATGTACTAGTGAGCAGAACACGTACACTTCCAGTGAAAATTTTCACTTGGAAGAAAGAGAAATCATGCCCACCCGGGGCACAAAAATTACTCAGCTCCCAGTACAGAAATGTAGTACACTCTGCTGGTATAGTAGAATTCCAACTTCACAAACGCTAGAGCCCTGGTGGTTCAGTGGTTAGAACGTCCGATCTAGTATTCGGAGGGTCGCGAGTTCGATTCTCGCCCGGGGCACGAAAATTTTCTTTACCCCTGGCGAGCATGGTTTGTCCTTCTTCCAAGTGAAGTGTACGTGCGCTGCTCACTAGTGGATCATCAAAAACGAAGAGCAACTACCTAGACTTGGGCTATACTAGTTGTTGAGAAATGATTAAAGAAACATGTTGGCAAATTATATACTTTCTCATGTCCAAATTCTTTCCGTGCAGACTAATAAGCAATTAATGGCCAAGGCTGAGTATGATAATAATACTAATACTACTACTAATAGTAATTTATATTTTATTCATCGGATAAAAATACATCAGACGTTACTTTGAAAAGTTAAGAATCAAGCCCAAAATACTGATGTAAATAAATAAATGAATAAAAATTCTGAAATCTCTTCTAAAACGTTTATACAAGTAAATTAAGTTAAAAACTCCAAAATCTAATATCTATACAGCTAGGTTACGCTTAAAAAATAATCAGTTGAAAAGGCTATTTGTTTAAAAACGTTCAGAACTTACACTAGGTCTTACAATGGAGCTATTTCTAAGTCGCTCTGATGAGACCTTATACCTGGAGAGGAGATTATGAAATGGATGGTCGCAGTTATAACAATTATAACATAGCATCAGCTAACACACTCAAAATTAAGTTACAACTACACCGATTTCTCCATACTTAACTCACCGTAACAGCACTTTTTTCGCCTCTTCAGTTTTTCACGAAGTGTTCACAAAACACTACAACGTACAAGAAACTATTCATGCTCTTAAATCAAATGATCCTTGACTTGTTCACGCGTGAATGTTTAGTATCTATATTTAGTATCTGGCGCCTGCCAATTCAATAAACACGCTTAAACAATCACAACAAAGGCATTGTATTGTTAATTGTATTAAGGAACTGGCGGCCCAGAGGAAAATAAAGTCCATGTTCACTTTTCGTTTGAGCACGATACACAACGGTAACAGAAAATTATCCAACTTAACTGATCACTGAGACTTGCAACGCTTATTCCTTCATACTTCACAATCTATATAAAACTAGGGAAAAACATTCCACGATTTCCCGTTTATCTAATCCACGGTAACTTTATTTCACCTACAGAGATTTGAGAAACAACGAGATCAAGGAGCTGCCGTCAGGGATATTTTCAAATCTCCTTTCCTTGCAAACACTGTAAGAGAAAAAAGCACTTTTGGCACCTTCGAGGTTGAGGGAAGAGGGGTGATGAATAGGGAGTGAACGCTTGATTGATTACCTGCAGTTTGGCTTTCCTATTCTTCTTATTCCTTCATAGTTGATAATCTATAAAAGTTATAAGAATTATAAGATAGGATTAACACACTCAAAAGTTACAACTACATCGATTTATCCATACTTGGGTCACCTTAAAAAATCGCTTTTTCCTCCTCTCCAGTTTTCCACAGTAACTTTATTCAGTTACCTACAGGGATTTGAGAGACAACGAGATCAAGGAACTCGTGTCGGGGATATTTTCAAATCTCTTTTCCTTGCGAACACTATAAGTGAACGAAGCACTATTTCGTTATTCTTTTACATAAATGACCTCGAAGTATCGAAATATCTGTGTTGGCAACTTCTGGATGGCGGAAGAAGGGCGATGGAGAGGGGGTGAACGGTCGATTGATTACCTGCAGTTTGGCTTCACCTTTTCAAGCTTTCTTTTTTTAGGTCTTTAAGGAGTCTCCCAGTTCAGCCACAATCCTATGTGTCCATATAAGTTAGAAGCAATCATTTTAAGTTCAGGACGATCCTTTCGCCTGTTTCCATCACGATATATCTAAGAATTCCTTCGCCTTCCATCTAACTTCCCTGATAAGCTTGCTTGACTATCAATTGCCAGACTTTCTTTTTTTTTTCGTAAAAAGTGGGACCAACTTTTCCGTATCTTCACTTTTAAAGCCCTTCTGGACTAAAGTTTTTCGGGCAATTACCGTGTCAAATTTGCAAGTTATTTTACCTACCTTTTATCAATAGGCCATTTCCGAGTTTTCCCAATCCTCTGTATCAAAAGGAGGTTAAGTGCTCAACCTTTGATATGGAAATGATTTTTCATTCTCGTGCAAATAAAACTCATTTTCACAAGAAAGGCTTTGCGCTTGGCCTCATTTTGAAAGTGAGGGTTTTGGAACTCGGAAGTGGCCTATTAAGATGCGAAGCTTTATATTCACGTGATGAATGATTTTGGATTATTATTAGTATGCCTTTGTCGAGCGTGCAAATTTGCGTCTCGCGTGACTTTGGGCGGATCCTCCAATTTTAAACTGCGCGGATAAAATTTCAGATCAAACTGTTTTGGTAGAGTACATTTGTTATTGTTGAATGTTCAGTGAGATTTAGATTGGGAGCTCCGAATCCTTTTGCAAGATTGACCACCGAAGTCCGCCCAAATCGGCAAAAATGACATACAATTTCCCGCCAATTTTTACGTATCTTACAGTTTAAGCAAACAGGTTTGTTCGAATGCTTGCGTCTCATCCATAAATATACTCTTAGTCTGCTGTTTCATTTAAAACGTTGGTTTGCCCAAAAATTAAATTACGCTACAGCTTTTGCACGTGTTTATAAGCAATATTTACCGCGAAATGTAAACATTACTTTTGCCGTGATCAAGAAAAACCGTTAAATGCTTAACATAAAGTCTAGTTTGCGTATGTTTTTGTTTTACTTACGTCTGAACAAGTCGTGGGAAATCCCTTCATATTGATTCGGAAAGGGATTTAGCTAGATTAAACAAAGTTCTAAAAGCACTGGTTTTCAGTGATAACAAGAGAAGTGTAATTTGAGCCGCTACTTTTACATCGAAAAGCAGGTCAAAATTTTCGTCTCGTGCGATTCGCCAATTTCACTTGTGTTAATTAAATGTTCACTTAGATTTAGGTTGGGAGCTACGAACAATCCTTTTGGAGGACTGAGAATGTTAGTCAGCAAAAATCGGCAAAATCAAAACACGATTTCCTGACATTTTTAACGTAACAAAACAATTGCACAGGGACACCCAACGAGAATATAGTTCAAAACCACTTAAACATAGCATTGTTAAACGTATTTTAGTATTTAAACGGTAGATATAGGCATATTTTCATCCCCTAAAAATTTTTCATCTGTTCGGATTTCCAATCTGAAAGTCTACCGATCCGAAAATTTTAGGGACCAAAACTTACCTTTTCGAAAATTTCAGCCCGAAAAAAGGCTCCCGAAAAATTCTAGGTGACCTTTTTAGGGTAAAACTCCGTTAAAAATGGGCAATTATACCATTTTTGGGGCGTTCGAAAATCCTAGGACCCATTTTTTAAGGGAAAAGCCGTGGGGACGAGGTTGAGAGAGGCAGGCAAGCAAGAAATTTTACAACAAATGTTCCGAAAATTCTAGATCTCAAATCGTCTTCCGAACAGATATTTTCCGAAAATAGACGTTGGGTGTCCCTGCAGTGAGTTACATTCATACATTCATACATACATACTTTATTGCACCGCTCTCCCTTGGGAGAAACTCAAATAAACTAGAAAACTATTTACATGTCGATAATAAAATAACAAATTAAAAAAGTTGTAATGATAATAATAAATAACTAATTTTGAAGACTATTTACATTTCAATGATATAACACTATCTATGAATTTAATTCAATTTTTAAAAGCGGCAAGACTTTTTTGTCTCTTACATTTTTAGATAAGGTATACATTTTTTTCCCCACGGTAGTTCTTTGAACCGTTTGCATCCATTATCCAAAATTAGCTTTTATTTTTCATAAGCAACTAGAATATGATCGTTCGGGTGAGGGTAGTCCTGAATATGACTGTTGTTAACAGTAACCGTGGATATTCATATTCCATGTACTTATGACATAATTCATGACTGTTGCGATTGTCATTGGTTAGGACTCCTAAATCGTGTGATATCTAAATATGTACTATTAAGTACCTTTACAGAAAAAGAAAAAAAAAAAAGAAAAGTTATCTTTTCTCTAGACATGAGCATACTTTTTGTGCATACTTTTCTAACGGCTCGCGGAAAGTTTTTTTTCCAGGAGAAAGAGCCATTCGTTTCCAATCCAAGGTTTTCACAGATTGCTCATGAAACAACCAACTTCACGGACTGAACCTTTAGAACCTACTAGCTCACATATGTAGTTAGTTAGAACTTACTACCTCACATATGTAGTAAGTTAAAACCAACTATCAAATATATAATTAGAACCATGTGGGATGGTCCGGTGTTGGCATTTCATTCAACAGGATGGACCTGCGTGTTTCGTGAGCATCTTCTGATTGGATTGCAACCAGGTCCTCGTTCTTTCTAACATCTAATTAGTGCTGAACAGCAGCTGTGAGTCTTGGAAACAAACTGCTGATATGTTTTGAACTTCTCCATTCCTTAGTCGTGAATACGAGGTGGCCTCCTTCGTGTCTCACTTCTTTTATTTCCTTAGCTAGCAGAACAGGGTCTGCTTTATATCCACTTCTCGCCCCCTCGTTTAATTTTCCAAGCAGAAATTCCTTATCACTTTTCCTGTTATTTATATCGATTAATAGTGAGCTCTTAAGGCCCAACCCGGTTCTCTAACGTTACATATTTCTCTGAAGCCACTGGACTGTTCAGCTGATACAGTAATGCTGCTTTTGTCTTGGGCGGTTGATGATGATGACTTATTATTGGGATTACTTGTCCTGCGACCATCCATTTCAAATTTATTACAAAGTGTGTCAAGTGTTATTATAAAGTGCGATGGTCTGTTATCTGAAAAAGTGCGACAGCTTTTTTATTCGAAAGTGCGACAATTTTATTACAAAGTGCGTCGATTATTACCAAGTGTGACAGAACATCGTGAGAGTTTCTGGAATTTGGAATCAGTAGGCATCCAGCCCGCCGAGATCAGTGGCGACGGTACTGACTTCCTACATGACTGTCAAGAGTTTTCTATAAGGGATACACTACTAATCTGCCATCGAAGACCGATCATCCACCCTTACCAACTAACTCAACATCACTGAAAGAAGAACCATTCATAGGTGCAGCATCTTGCAAGAGACCCTCAAAAAGTGAAAATGTATAGTGACATTATCATTGAACAGGAGAAACGGGTCTTCATAGAAAGAGTGACACACCCCAAAACCACTGTAGGTACCTGCGACTATCTCCTACACCATGCCGTGTTTAAGGAATCTGCAGCCACCTCAATACGCGTCCTGCACCAATGCAGCTGTCGACAATCCCAAGAACACCCTAGCCTTAATGAGAGTCTGTTACCAGGGCCACCTGTTACTAGTGACTTAACTGCCATCCCATCCAGATTTCCCCGCCACGAGTATGCTTTTGCAAGCGATATTGAGAAGGCTTTCTTAAACATCAAGCTTGATGAACAAGACAGGGATGCTACATGCTTCTTCTGCTTGAGTTACCTCAGTGACACTAACAGCCCCTTCCAAGTTTACCCCTCCAGGTTATCTCCAACCATTGGCCATAGACAGCCAACAGGTCTATCAGCACCATTTCCAGGCTCACCTGCGTCAAAGCCTACGTCCTGCGGTTTGTGCACAATACCAGAAAGCAGAACAAAAACAAAGGAGACCTGACTACACAACTGAACTGGCTCATGCACAGAGAGAATGGATCAAGAATCGTCAGCAAGTGAGTTATCTCAAGTATACCTCCAGCATGCTCTCCAAATCTACGCCTAGAAAACCACTAGTTCGACAGCTACTCCTTTTTTTAGATGATACTGGTGTTATCCGTTTCGGCAAGAGGGCTCACAATGCGCCAGTTTCCAAATCTACCTGGTTGTTACTCTTCCCACCACCCAAAGACCCATTAACAGAATTAGACATCAGTGACACGTATGTTAATCAATTATATGCTTATGCAAGGTCCACACTGAATCTCGTACGTCTGAGATATTGGATTCCTGCTGGACGTGATCATGTCAAGAATGCGATCAATCACTGCGTCACTTGCAAGACGATTATAGGATTACCGTGCAACATTCCTGACCCATCTCTTCTTCCAAAGAAAAGTCTCACTCAAGCAGAAAAATTTACAGTCACTGACGTGGACTTTACAAGAGCTTTAGCTTTATACATCTGCGAAGCTGTAGCCGAAAAGAAAGATTACACTGTACTCTGTACACCATTGTTATTTAAATTGAAGCTATCCTGAATGACAGACCACTGACACATGTTTCTTCCAACGCACACGATGAAGAAACGCTCACTCAACCCCATCTTCTATACGGAAGGATCACAACCCTTCTCGACTCCAGTGAAGAAGATGAGATCCTGATTACATTCAGAATGGAGATGCTTCATGCGAATTTCAAAACGCTTTGCTCTTAATTCTCTTACAACACTTTTAAACCAATAATAATATGAAACGTTTAATGAATATTTAGCAGAGTTATTTCTTGTTGCTTTTCCGTAAGTGAGGATTTCCGGTCAGCGGCAACGATTTCGTACATGACGACACGAACTTGTGCATGTAATTTACTGAGAGTTTTTTAGTCATCGTTTTTGCTGACCGTTTGTGTATTTTTTCATTTTTTTCAGTTTTCATATAATTGTTCCTCTAGAAAAACATTGCAATTATTCTCTTCAACACAAGATTATTACATCTCTGGTTAAAAATATTTAACAATGACTGAATTCGCCTTTTTATAATTCTTCAGATGATACCAAAGCCGAATTCAATAATTGTTTTATTATTAATTCAAATCATTTCCTAGTTTAAAAGCAAGCTAAAACATTAAGTTCATCTCGATAGTGTATGTTTATCTGGAAGTTTAGGAGATAAAGGGCTATTCAGGTCTGCAAATACACTCCAAATAGCAGATGTCGTCGAGTTGTATTCTTGTTGTTCTTGCTATGTTTTTAGACATAGTTCGCCGTGAAACGAGTAAAATGTTCCTCCTTTTATGTACTCACTACGAAAACAACTCAAACTTGTCCCCAGGTCTTCTCGGTTAACGGTTCAATAATCTGTCAATTTTGTTGCACAAACTTGACGTCATAAGACCTTCCATCGTGTATTGTAAACAGTCATAACAGAAAATAGGCATATTTCGTCGATCGGCTGTACTGATAAATCGCTTAAATCACAACATATTTTTACGTTTCCATGTTTTTGGACATTCCCTTTGTTGGTCTGAAAAGATATTTTGTTTAGAAGAAGTGGGGATTTTTCACGGTGCTAGGATGAAAATATGCATTTGAGCACCTTTCCCGCCTACGGCAAAGTGGGTGTAAATCAAAACCGTTTTGGTAGATATGAGTTGCTTTTGAAGGACCAAAATTGTGTGCTTTACATCATTTAAGGACCAATTTAATCCTAACAAGAAGTGATTTTGAAAAGCATTTAACTATAAAAAATTGCGATAAAACATTTCTTAAAATCATTTTAAGATTAAAAAAATTGCGAGAATTCCTTTTGAGAGAAAGCCAATTCACGGTTTTAAGAAAGTGCCAGAGCAAATTTGATTGTTTAGTATTTGAAATGCTCCTCATCAAGGAGCTTAAGCCCAATTTAAATATTCAGACGGACTCCATACGTGCGAAACTCTTTGTTTAATATTTTCTCACGTTACAACTTTTTAATCAGCTATTGTTGTTTTTTTTAGTATTTATAGACCAAAAATCACTAACTTATTTTGACTTGATAATGACGTTCAGCTAACGTCGAAACGTCGTCGCTTTTTAGCAATTTTTTTAATCTTAAAATGATTTTAAAAATGTTTTATCGCAATGTTTTATAGTTAAAAATTTAATCCTAGGAAGTGAAAAAAATCGTTGAAAGTGCAAAACTTTGAAGTGGTGAACTCGGCAATATGCACTATTTTTACTCTTTTTCCTCCCGAAAAATTTTATTATGAAATATTTTCAAAAACTAATGCGGTTTCAATTTTAGTATTTATAGTAATTTTAGTATTTATAGACCAAAAATCACTAACTTATTTTGACTTGATAATGACGTTCAGCTAACGTCGAAACGTCGTCGCTTTTTAGCAATTTTTTTAATCTTAAAATGATTTTAAAAATGTTTTATCGCAATGTTTTATAGTTAAAAATTTAATCCTAGGAAGTGAAAAAAATCGTTGAAAGTGCAAAACTTTGAAGTGGTGAACTCGGCAATATGCACTATTTTTACTCTTTTTCCTCCCGAAAAATTTTATTATGAAATATTTTCAAAAACTAATGCGGTTTCAATTACTTTTGGACTAAGCTATATTCATGGGCAAAGTTTAACACAAATTGATTCTCTGACCCGAAACGCAGTGGACCGGTTGTAGGGAGACTCTCTCTTAACTACATCTGTACAGAAACAAACCGCGGGATATAATTGTTCAGTATGCATGACTGACCCTCTTAATGTTAGACTCAGAGAGGCAGTTAAAAGAAGGAAAACATCTGATGTTTATTGAAAGCTAATTCAAAGGTCACGTTTCAGTCTATCACGAGCTTATGATTCGAGTCTAGCCTTTCAACACTTTATTTCACAATTCAGTCCAGCTGTAGTTAATGTTACAGTTACGCGGTCGGCGGTCAGTTAAGTGCGGAAAGAGCTCTGTAAGGGAATGTTTAGAGGCGTTCCCTTTCCCACTTTAGTCTCCCCTCGTTTTTTTCTACCTGAATTTTTCTCCCGCGCTCTACTATCTGAACGCCTGGAACAGGGTAGTCCATCAGCCAGATGTCTCCTGTTCACTCCCTTGGACAATTCAATCGCTCCTTAAGGATATCCAATAGATCACTTGAGCGTATTAATAGAACCAAGCTCCTCGGGATTCATTTTAGTGAACATTTATATTGGGAAGAGCATGTGCACAAATTAGCAGTCCTGCTACAGTGTGCTTGGTATTTTACGGAAAATTAAAAAATTAAAAAATTATCTCACATTAACGCTAGCGAAACTCAAGTTGAGCCGGCCTGTCCGGTTAGGAACTGGATGGATACCCCGCTGCGAATATTGCCGTGAAGGTGCCTACTTTGTTCTTTCCTTTGTTCTTCTTCTTTCCGTATTGTCTAAACTGAAATGCACTTTGGAGAAACATAACGTAAAACAAGCTCGTCCGCGAAGTGAGACGTACCGACAATTGCTCTTTTATCTCCATTTTCGACCGCTCGCATTTTGAAGCTGCTGGCCCAAATTGCTTCAATGGTTTCTGTAAAATACTTCTGTAATCAGTATTTCTAGCCAGGATCATTTCTTGATCGCCAGAACGGGCGCAAAGACAGTGAAAACAAAAAACTAGGCACCTCGACGTCACAAATCGATGACTTCACTGCGACTACCAACCCGACTACTCTCCGTTTTATTAGGAAATGCAACCGCTCAACTTGCAAATTATTTTGACTCTATAAACTATTTTAACGATTTAAGCCAGTAGAATGTATAGAATGCCAGAAAAAAAAAAAAAAAACAAGCGGAAAGTCGAACGTACGGTTTCGAATTGCTCTCGAAGTTGTTTTGCCAGAATGCAAATCACCCACCCTTTCGCTTACTTTCCATCAAACTGAAATATCTTGGCTTTTTTACGCCTTTTCGATTTGCTTCGTTTCATTTTATATTATTTTTGTGAAAGTTGAATTCTTTCATGTGAATTTACGAGGAAACGTTGTGTTTACAACCACGGCGATACGTATCTATTTCGCTCCACTTACACTTATACTCTACACGTATTTCAATTAAGGTTGCTTCAGAGAAGAATTCTGCATGATGCATGATCCATGTTTCATGGCCAGCGGTGCATTATTGTAGCAAGTCAAGTAAATTATGTGCCCGCAACGAACTTGAACCTAGAAAGCAAACCCTGCTGACGCTTCTATGCTACGTCAGCAGAACGTTAAGACAATGTATTTCAAAACACTGAATCCTATTCTAGGCTTTTTAATTTAAGACAGTGATTTGAGGTTTTTCTCTGTGGTAATATGCAAATGCTGCAATTTTCAACGAGTTTGCCTACCTCGCGCACGTGGGAATTTTGGATGGAGTTAAAAAAAATCAAATTCAAGGCGTTTGTTGAACAACAATAAATAACTGAACATTACGTGTTTAATTATTTTTGAGACAATTTTTTTAAAACTGAATATATAAAAAAAAGGAATAGCGTTGATATGCTTTATTGAAATAACCAACATTCTGGCCCATGCAAAAACGCAGTTTAATCAGGCGGTAAAAGCGTATTCATTTAATGTTGTTAAAAGAAGAGGCTTCCAATTTTTTAATATCAGATTTTAAAAATGAAATTTTTCAGCTCGCTTATGCTTAAGAATTTTAGCAGCCATTTGACTTGAAAGCTCTCTTGAACGCCTTTTCACAAATGGTCTCCATTATTTCATGATCAATGAACGTGAGCAAGACTAAACTTTCTGCTACAAAAGGGTATGCCATAGTGCACTGCAGGCTATGAAACATGGTTCACGGGAGCAACCTCAATTAAAATAGGTGTATTCAAATTCCCCTTCATTCGGCGGACCTCGCTAGAGACAAAAATGTCGCCTTTAATTTCTCAGATGCTGGCCTTTTTGGGCACTCTGTTTATTTTGACTATGGCTTCAGACTTTTCATTCCAAAGTTTTAATGCGGGAAAGTTATGAGAAATGCTGTAATTACATGTAAATAAAGTCATGCAACACGCTGTAAGACCGCATAACTTGATCTTTCTGGTATCTTTTGTTCTTTAGTATTGTCTCCAAAACAATCAAGAGGTTTTACCAACAGACCTCTTTAGCTTGTAAGTTTTGTTTTTCCAATACAGGTCATGTGATAATACTCTAGAGAACTGTTTCGTCTCTTATGTGCATATGTACGCATAATTTATGAAAAGACAAAGGGTCAAGTTCCCCTGGGACCTCTATTGGGAAAACAAAACATACAAGCCAGACGTGTACAAACTAGTAATATAAACCAAAGGTTACGGAGTACGAGCGACAACGATCGAAGGTCAAAACGCTTTTGCTCCAGCGCTGTGCTTTGCGTAGGTTTCACGTGGCAGATGGTCAAAACACGGGTGATCAGATTACGAGTGATAGAAGGTCCAAACGGGCGTGATCAAATTGCGTTCTGTGCATTCCATTCATTCTTAGTGGAAGTCTAAACGAATGCTGGCTACATACATACGACACATGCGTGATAACAACCTAGAGATTAGGATTGCGGACTCCTCTTGTCGCCCGTAATGATAGTGGACATCTGATTGACAGAATAATTTGCATTTTCTAGCGACACATTTCAATAGGCGGGATTTCGTAATGAAATAGACTCCTGTTTCTGTTTCTGTTTCGCTTTGCATCCACGCACGTTCCACGCGCGATGCGAATTTCGACAAAATTATTAACTCCATCCGTTTGCAAGGAACAGACTTTAATCGCAGAAAACACCTAATTGACTCATTAGTCTCATCTAAAATAGACTGTTTTGACTCTGATTTTTATCCACTTCTTGATTTTTTCTGAATCAATGTCACTGGACGTTATGATAGAGACATAAATGATGTTTTTAAAAATGTTTGGCCACTTAAACTTGTTTTCAAGGCTTTATGTTCGGATGCCTGTCCATCTTATCTCAAG
The DNA here is from genome assembly GCA_964035525.1 of Porites cylindrica. Lineage (NCBI taxonomy): Eukaryota > Metazoa > Cnidaria > Anthozoa > Scleractinia > Poritidae > Porites > Porites cylindrica. Next base: position 49,191,372 of record OZ037775.1, read on the forward strand.
ATCAATGAGGTTGTCCGTCTGTTGCGTTCTAAATGCTGCAAAAAGATTAGTTACTCCACCGGAGAATGGCAGCTTTTAAGATAGTGCTGCACAGCTTTTGAATAGTCTTCCTGTTCATACTGGAAATAGAACCGATTTTAATTACTTCTGTCGGTCGACACACTCTTTTCTTCAAAATCGTATTCAGTAATTAATCCACACTCTGTAGCAGTACTACACGAACAGACGTTAACAGTCACCTTTTATGAATAATATGACTACTAGCCTGAGAAAAAAAGTCATATTCGGAAAATACAGAATTTAGCTGTTAGTTAGTTGTTGTTCTTTTCCCTTTATCATGAACTATTTAGTTTCAAAGGGACAACAGTTGCAAACCGGGAAACATTTTTGGGAATTACTTCTATCTCTCTATCAGCCGCCTGACTGTATTGTACATTGCTTTCTCCTTGGCGAAGTTTTTGTTTATATGATAAAGACTAAATTATTAGCGCAAGCAAACGCCGAACGTTGCACTGACCGGTTTGCTTTCCGGCGTATTCTCTGGAGATGCTAAAATTGATTTGTATACCTCTTCTGAACAACTGGGGAGCTTTTTGGCTACAAAAGCCATTTAGCCAAAAGAGTTATTCTCTTGAGTAGATGCATGCAAAAGTAAAAATTATAATAGAAGGATGCCCTTATTGTTTGCACGTCAGTTCAGAACTATTTTTTCGCATACCGTATTTTACCTCTTATACTGATGTTAATTGCTTGCCTTTAAGGCAAATGTGCAATAATCCATGTGTTTTATGGGTCACCTAATGACCATATGGAAGCAAAAAAACACCTTCGCAATTATAATGTATATACATTATGCCAAATGGACGCTGTTTCCAGATAAATCGCCTAATTTTCCATCATTTTTTTTCGTGATGGAGAAGTATAACGCTTGTTATCTCAGCATCTGCTCGCAGCACTTAACCTTCTTTTAGGAACCAATAGTTTAGTCTTATAGCATCTATACGTTTAATCCGTGTATTTCCATTCAGTTTTTTATCATTGTTTTGTTCTATTATTCGTCATAAAACCGCCATACAGGGATTGATTAGTACAGGAGCATGCTCTATTCATTACGGAACAATCTGTTGTTTGATTTAGTCTAGAATCTTGTGCATGAAACAATGTTCAGTGTCAAATACTGCGGCTAAATAATATGATTAAACATATTTTAAACTATATTTTGTGTCCCCAATTAGTTGTGAAAACTAAACACATTTGCAAATTAATAAAGCTGTTACTTATTTACTTAATTACTTACTATATGCTGACTTTAAGTGGACAAGGTCGACAATTAGTTCATGGCTTTGCAAACCAAGTACAACGTCAAAAAGCCATTTGAGATTTTAGGAAACCAGGTCCGAAAACAGGTGTTAAAAAGGACATATGAAACAGGCTCGCGATTTGAAGAATCCTGCAGCATACCGCAATACGAATTCTGACGGTTGCGCCCCTCTCGCTACCAGTGGGCAACCGAGTGAGTTTTATTATAGATTTGTCACTGAATGTTCCTATGGCTGCCTTGTTTTTTAGAATAAAACGTCATTGTGGAGCAATCGCTGAGCAACGTTTCACATTGCAAAAGCCTCATAATCTTTTTATTTTTTAAATTCCCATATGGAACCGAATAACGTACATGTGGCAGTGGCTCCACATTGTATCCTGGGTGCCAGAGACTTTTCTAGCGCGGTTTCCGGTTTCTGTCAAGTCTTTATAGTGACCCGCGCCAAAAGAAGGCATCGAAGATGTGTTGGTCTTCGGCCAACACCGAAAATTCCCGCCGCACGCGAGAAAAACCTCTGGTGCTCAGGGTATAACTAGTAATAGTTGACACTACAGCCGCCCCCGCTCTGTATATTGTCGGTCAATAGTATTCTTGAAATATACCGATTCATAATGAAGATTTTCACACATATTCCATACAATAGGTGAGATAAATACAGGAAACGCAAGGTTCCATGCACAGTTTCAGTTCGATTTACAAAGCTTTGACCAAAACATTCTCAGTTTCGAGAATAGTTTATTCTAAACCATAAGAAAAGATTTAATTAGAAGTTGAATTTTTCGCTATTTCACTTTCACTTTTTACATCCAGTTCATTTTATTTGCCGGAAAGTAAGCCTTAGAAATTAAAAGGATCAATTCACGCTCGCGCATTCTAGACTTATTTTAAACTTTATAGCGGAAGGACATCTGTGAGCAGGGAATAAGTCAGCACGGAATTTGATTGACGGTGAATTTCTGTAATTGTATATCGTTCTTCTAGTGATAAGCTAGCCGTTTGTCACTCGTCTTGCTTGTTTGGGGCTGAGTCTTATTCCGGCCAAAGAGAAAGAAAGAGTGTCTGGCAAGGTTTCCAGTCAAAGGTTTGTGAACTGGTGTCTGGCAAACTCTCCAAGTGTTTATATAATATACACAGTACGCACCTTATAACTTCATCTGCGCTCAACGAGTGTCTTTTGGTCCATAACTTTCAAACCAACTGCTCCACAGAATGTCACTGATAACAGGTAACGAAGTATGACTGTACAATAAATGTCACAAAATCTACCTAAGCGGTCCCTTAAGGATTTTCTGTCTTTACGTCATCCTAACCATTTCGTACTTGCTGGCGCAGACAATAGAAACGTCATCATTACCTACCGATTCCTCGCGGCCCCTGTTCAAGCAAATCGAGATTTTTTCTATATTGACTGTATGACTGTATATTTCAACTGTAAGTACTTTCCTTAATATACGCGCGAGTTACTAGAGTGCCTCCTCGGGATTTCGCTTCTGGGCGAAATCCCTGCGGGGGCAACTATTGGTTACACCGTTATCAATCACGAATAAGATCAGCTTTCGGAAATATCACTCGGTATAATTTCAAAATTCCATTTTGCTCATTTGTTTATACTCATCTATAGCCTTTAATAAATAGCCAAGCAGACTACACTCATCAGTTTCTACAAATACCGCGTTCTTTTGTTAAAATTTTGGGAGGTTAATTTTGCACTATCGAAGAGCAAAATTCACTTCCCTTGAAGCGAAATTTAACGCAAATTTCATCGTCTCAATGGTAAAACTACAACGAGTTACCAGACTTGGAGTAACACCTAAGATCAGGCTTTGATGCAGCCTTTGTTGCCGTGTGAGGAAAAGGTTTCAATCATTGCTATGTTGAGGTGTCATTGGGCTAATGAGGCTGATTTTTCTTCAAGCATTTTAGCAAATGTTCCTCAAAGAACGTATTGATAGAACCGTAATTATTATTTTGGTAAAGATAAATCATAGCGGCAAAGCATTTTCACATTATGGTTCTCGGGCTGATACTGATCTTACTTTAAAATTAGGAACATGTATAAAAACATTTTAGCATCAGAATACAGCATCCTTCTATTGATCCCCAGCTGTACCCCAGTAATAGAACTAGCTCTACTCCCTCGTGATTGCCAGACTGGAAAGTTTGTGTTTTCGTATTTACTCGCTTGCCTAAAAAGCGGACGTCACGTGTAATCTTCGTGAAACTACTTTCGTAACAACAACGGACAACGGAGATACTACTGGAAAGAAACAAAGAAAGATATAAGAAAATCAAGTGAAGAGACAGTTGGTGTAGCTTTTTGGCTAGACCCAACTCAATACTTGAGATAAACAATAGCTTGCAGGGAAGGTTGGACAGCAATGTGCGAAGAACCATGTCGCGTATGGCAAGGGGGCTCATTTGGAACAAACCGTGGAATCACTGGCGCCCTAAGCCTGGTATTGCACAATCGGCATAAACTGCCCATTTATGACAAGATGTCAAAAAAAAAATCTCAGGAAAGATCGATATTGCGTACTGATAATGATCGAGACTACATCTTGCACGTCACAACATAAGCGAAACACTAGCCTCTGCTCAAAGGGTAGAGATAGTGTGACTAGTATTTCAAACACGACACGCACTGTTTCATCCAATTTCCAGACACCGAGAAGTGGGTGCACAGACCTACTTTTGTACTCAGTTGAGTGGTCATTTTCATGCTAGAGACGATAAAGCCGTCATAAGACGACTATAATATCTGTTGTAAAAACGGTAAATAAGACAGACGCACTTAAAGTGTGACGACATTAACGTCTTCTGTTAATTGCGTCGTTTAGACGCACTCATTAACAAACGACTTTAACGTCTCAAACGTTAAATGGGCCTCGCCTAAAAACGGGACGGCGTAAAGTGGGACGCATTTACCCGCCCAACCCGTTCGAAAACGACTGAGAAGAGTTAGTGTTTTGTCCTTTTCAGAAAACTCTGTTTTGTTCAATGTGTACCTCTACTTTTATGCGTCCCGGTCTTACACCAGACGACTTTAACGTCTCCAGCATAAAAACAGCCAGTTAATAACTTGTTCTCCTTTCTTGCCTCTTTATACAATATTTTACTCACTGGAAGTGAATTAAGTTAACCCAGGGTCATAAAGCGAGAATAAGAGAGGAAGCTGCAATTTCTTTTGTTTTTCAGTGAATCGTCTTTCGTTTTTTAACAATACAGTAATTTAATGTTTTCTATCTAACGTGACGCATTTTTTATTGTCACTGGACGAAAGCTATCCGTATTATAATCATGGAGATGCCGTAAATTCAGATTTAGCATCCTTCTTCATACCCTGGTCCCAGAGGTTTTTCTTGATTTTTCTTCGCGAAAGAGATCAACAGCAAGCCGCGAAGCGGCGACAACGAGTCGCGTAAGCGACGAGGAGAGAGAGAAAAACCTCTGGTTACCTTGGCCTCGAATCTCACTTTCATGCAGACGACAGCTGTCAAACGCGTCAAATTGCTAATAAAAAGAGTGACCAATGGCAACTTAGCAAACACGTGCTTATCGATCCGCTATTTTTTTAAGTGGGGGTAGACCTGGGGAAATTATGTTATGAACAAACCATCTTCACTTGGGTGGTAAGGAGTGATTTGTTAATCGGGGTCAAGCTAAAGCATGTGTTAACGATGGGCGACAAGAGTCCAGGAATAAGAAGACCACTTTATAAAGAAACCGACATTGTTCCAAACGAATGCTGCAGGATTTTGAGAATTTATTTGGGTATAATAACAAGGATTTTTCACAAACATTGTCATCTGTTCTGTCGGCAGTGTGCCAGCGGGAAGTTGTAAAGTTTGCAAGAGTCTATCAATCGCGCTTATTACATTGTTTACTTCTGCGGGGCGCGCCGTTCGCGTCGATTCGCGGGCATTCCCCTGAAAATAGTAATATTAATATGTATTCTGGCAATCTGGCTCGCATTTTGGTTTGGCGGCTCCATTTCCTTTTTTTGTGGAACAACGACGCTAGGAAGAGTCATGCAGCACAACAAACCCTTAAGGTTCGGAATGTACTTTCAGAGGTTTTGTTGGCCCAATAGACCTATTCGGCTAACTCAATGTAGCCAATTCAAACCCTTTGGGAATAAAACGTTTTGTTTCAGGAATTTCCATATCATTTAAATGTGAATGCCACATTATAATGCAAATGCAATACACAAAGAATCTTATCTCCGGGAGATTTGAATTGGGTACAACATTGAGTTAGCCGAATAGGTCTATGCCAAAAATAGCGTCGGTTAGATCTTTTTTGGGCGTCGCAGCAAAATCAAGCTGCACCGAAAATGATTACGCACTTGTACAAAGTTGTATGTTTTTTTTCCTACAAGGAAACTTTCATTCCGTATTCGGAGATTTTTTATTTTGCTGCCCTAAACAAGTTAGTTTATTTAATGGAATGACAGTATTGTAACAGAAAATATACTTTCCATGTCCGGTTGATAAAATGGTGAACACATCCTTTCGACTCAACGAAGCGAACAAAGCTTTCTTTTGTTGCTCAGTGAGACTCGGGAAAGCGCTCATTAAGTACCGAGGTCAAAATTTCTTCGAATATTCTTTCAGGAACAACATCCATGGCGTGCCTCTACGTGCCTTGGTCCCGTGCAAATGTTATTGCGAGTGCAGCATACAAACAATTTTCTTCCCTAGTAGAGAGAGGCAAAATGAGGTGTGAAAATCCTCAGCGTCCCCTCGGTAGTTACAATTAAACGAGCCAATCAAATTGGTTTGCGCGTTTGAAAAACTATCAACCAATCAACGCCCGAGGGTCAGATCCTGACCCTGTCGTCAGCATGAAAGTGAGATTCGAGGCCAAGGTAACCAGAGGTTTTTCTCTCTCTCCTCGTCGCTTTCGCGACTCGTTGTCGCCGCTTCGCGGTTTGCTCTTGATCTCTTTCGCGAAGAAAAATCAAGAAAAACCTCTGGGACCAGGGTACCTTCTTCACTGCTTAGTGAACTCAACTCCAGCCCTTTACTCCGGACCCGTGAAGTTCAATTCTTGTGAGACAGGCAGAGGTGAAAGCCCGAGCTTCTGTCATGTCGCCAGCTTTAGCTAAGAGAAAATTTCAAAGAAACAACCATATTTATTAATGTCGAGGGTAAGTTGATTACATTTTAACGCCTTGCAAGTCAAAAAAGCAAAACGCAAAGAAAAGACGGGGGTGGCTCAGGGGCGTATCTAAGGGGAGGGTGCCGGGGGTGTGCACCCCCCCCCCGAGATAACCTGCGGTTTTCTAATACCACTGGTATTCTGCAAAAAAAAAAAAAAACTATGTGGTTTATTGGTGTTCATGTAGAGCAAGAGACGAGTGCACCCCCTCCTAAAAAAATCCTGGATCCGCCCCTGTAGCTATAAATTCAAACGTTTTAACAACAACAACACCAAAAGCTTTATTTGCATGACCATAAAGGAATTACAGTATTGCAAAAGCTATTAGTCTAAATTTAAGTACTAATTCAACTAATTAGTACGTGCAAAACATTACAAAACGTGACAGTTCTCATTCATTCATTCATTGATATTAATTTGGTCCTTAATTCAAAGCATTGCGAGATAAATGAAACTAATTGACGGTTAATTAAATAATCAGAAGAATTCATAAGATGAGATATTAAAGTATCGTGTGAAAGTGATTTGAAGTCAGGTATTTTAGTTTCTAGTTTCGAGAAAAATATGTCTCTGATCTGAGAATAAGCCTTACAATCTAGTAAGAAATGATTTTCATCTTCGATTTTCTTACTTGTACAAAAGTGACATATCCTTTCATTGCGAGGAATGTTTTCGTATCTACCCGTTTCAATTCTAAGTTGATGACTACTTATTCTAAATCTAACTAATGTTTTTCTCGAAGGGTTTTTTCTTGTTAAAACTAGGTACGGCGAGGGGCTATAGTCGTCTTTGATTGTACAATAAAAACTGAGTTTTTGTGATTGTTGAAGTGTATGATTCCAGTAAGAGACGTATTTATTTTTCATTATGCCGATATACCTATTAACTATTGAGTCACTCAATGAATTACAGGAAAAGTCATAGTTTAGATCATAGTAGTCAACCATTTTCATGAGATTAGAGTAAAAGCTAGTTTTTCCGTTATGATGAAGGTCAATTGAAATTTGTAAGGCCTGTTTAACTATAGAATCTTCATCTTTACCTCTCAGATAGTCTAAGTAATTTAGAATCTTTTTATTTATATCAATGATCATGGGAAATTTACCGAGTTCAGCTCTACAAGCAATGTTGGATGCCTTGTTATGTACTTGTAAATAACGTTTACAGAATTGCAAATGGGTTTTTTCAATTGCAGAGCTGTCCCAGGACTTAAAATCTGATTTAACAAAAGCACCCCAAACTTCGCTGTTGTAGGTTAGAATTGGTGAAATCATAGAGTCAAAAATTTTACACGCAAGTGAGGGCTTAAGATTATTCAAATCCGTGTGTCGCCTGAGGCTGAAGAGCGCGTGAAGAGCTTTTTGTCGGAGATGTTCAAGCGAAAGTGTAAAATTTCCGGAAGATGTAATTCGAGTTCCTAAGTAAGTATAGTTTTGGACAACTTCGATTACTTCATTGCCTATGCGGAAGTTATGTTCACATTTTCGTGTGCATCGTTGAAAAATCATTATTTTGGTTTTCTTAGGATTTATTCTAAGCATCCATGAGTTGCAATATGAAGATAGTACGTTAAGGCAGTTTTGTAGACCAAGTTTGGATCGCGATAATATTATCAAGTCATCTGCGTAAAGGAGAGAGTTGAGTCTGGTGCCATTTGGTAACACGAAGGGGTCTGATAAAACATTGTCAAATGAGAACGTTAGATCGTTAAGGTATAAGTTAAAGAGCAGAGGGCTTAAAATGCAGCCTTGCCGCACTCCTCTTGCGTATTGAAAAGAGCGCGTTTTGTTATTTCCACGTTTATACGTTTAGATTGAAAATTTTCATGCGCATCGCATGTTTTGACTCTGAGAGGTACGTAGTGTGGTACCAAATGAACACTGATTTTGAAGGAAGGGTTAAGTTTCTAAGAAATAAAACCGTGGTGTCGCGGCGGTGGTGGGGCCTGACATGCAAAACTTTGGTTTTATCAACTGAGTTGATAAAGTAGTTTGGCCTCTGTAGAGGGATTGAGAAGCTGTGGTTTATATACCAGAAGCTATTTTGAAACACAATGCTGTTTGATCCGTTCGATCAAACTTTCAGCCAGAGGTGACGTAGACTAAAAACTTAGCAAAAAACGAGTGGAACTGGGTGTGCCACTAAATAGTGATGTAGATTGGGTGAAAAAGGGCGAGGAGGTAGTCAGTTTGCCTAGGTTGAAAGGGTGACTCTCCCAGGGCGATAAACAAATTAGGTTGACTCTCCCCTACCCTCCCTTCTGAAGCCCCACTTCCCGTCCCCAAAAGAGGTACCTTCCCTGAGAAAAAGCGGACGGTACTATTATTGTCACCTCATAACGAAATCTTTTTTCGTCGCATTTCTGTTGTCGTTCCTTTTGTTTTCGATATTGCTTGTATTCTCTCGATCTGGCGAAGTTCCCGAGCAAAACTGTTCTAGAAAATCCCAGGGTTTCTCAGGAATTCTCGGAAAATTCCTTCGCGTTAATTTGCACTAAAATTCTCGAGAATATAAAAAAATGGTATTCACTTTACATCTGATCTATTTTTTTCAAAGCACCTTCATAACAAGAACAACAATAACTGGTAAAGTATACAAACAAAAAGGCGCAAACTAAAATATAAAAAAAGTCAAGTGGAAAAGCGGTTGTCATAATCTCTTTGCCAGGTCAAATTGTACACGTGAGATAAGCGTGTCCGTGGTCACAACGCACGCGTGAAAAAGAAACGCCAGATTTTACGCTAGATAGCATTTCAAAGTCGAAGGTGCTTGTTTGTGGTGGTGGTGGTGGGAGGGGGGATATTAATAAAAGACACAATATGGGCTTCCTCTAAAGGAAAAAGATGCCAAGCGTCTCTTATCGGCCTTTAGGGTCATACTGAGGACACCGTCGATGTTGTTGTCTAGTATTGATACCATAAAAGAGATTATAGTAATCATTAGTATGAAGGGAAAGGCATTCTAGAGAGTGCATGAGTCAGGCTACGGAGATTATGTTCAAGGCCCGTTATTATGCGTTATAGCAAAGGATAATTAATAAACGTTTATTCTGAAGAGTAGGCGTCGTCTTGGGACCTCTTTGCTCATTTTGGAATATAGTTAAAGCTCATGTTTGAGGCGTGGTCACTCGGGTTTATAAATTGGCACCTACCATGGACTAACATTCTCCCCATGGAGATTGGGGGGGGGGGGGGAGTTGCTGCATGCTACAGAAACCAACCAGGCTAGGTGCATATGCATAGCCAGGTGCGCCTTTACCTACTCAGTAGCCTTTGACGTTGCGAGTGAAGGTTGTATTTTTGCCGTTCTTTGTAAAGATAGTGAATGAAAACGAGTTCTCTTGCAAGATTTTGAGTCGTTATTTTGCATTCAAAATAATACTAGTAATAATTGACACTACAGCTGCTCCCGGTCTGTATATTGTCGGTCCATAGTATTCTTGCTCGGGGATAGGGCGTTTGAAAATGCTGCGCCCAAAGTATGGAACCGACTCCCTATAGAAATTAGACAATGTCAATCATTGAACATTTTTAAAGTTTTACTGAAGACACATCTTTTTAAATTAGCTTTTTATTGGTTCTTTTATTAACTCATATTTTACTTTTATTGTTTTCCGAAAATCGTAAATTATGACTATTATTATCATTATTTGGATTAGCCATTTATTACTTTAAGATTTTAGTGTTGTAATGCGCATTCGATCATATCTTTATCGCATGGTAGACTGCGCAATATAAGAAATAAACATTATTATTAGTATTATTTGTTGTGTAGCTCTTTGAAATATACCGATTCATAATGAAGATGTTCACACATACTCCATACAATAGGTGAGATAAATTACAGGAAATAAAGGCAAGGTTCCATGCACAGTTTCGGTTCGATTTACACAGCTTTGATCAAAACTGTGTCAGTTTCGAGAATAGTTTATTCTAAACCATAAGAAAAGATTTAATTAGAAGTTTGATTTTTCGCTATTTCTGTTTCACTTTTTACATTTAGTTCATTTCATTTGCCGGAGAGTAAGCCTTAGAAATTAAAAGGACGTTTGACAGAATTTGATAGTCGGCTAATTTCTGTAATCGTCCATCGTTTTGCTAGTGATAAGCTAGCTGTTGAATCATTCACTCGTCTTGCTTGTTTTGGGCCGAGTCTTACTCCGGTCAAAGAAAGGGAGTCAGGGGCACCCAACGAGAATATAGTTCAAAACCACTTAACATAGCATTGTTGAACGTATTTTAGTATTCAAACGGTAGATATAGGCATATTTTTATCCCCTAAAAACTTTTCATCTGTTCGGATTTCCTAGCTTAAAGTCTAGTGATCCGAAAATTATAGGGATAAAAACTCACCTTCTCGAAAATTTCAGCCAGGAAAAGGCTCCCGAAAATTCTAGGTGTCCTTTTTTAGGGTCAAAATCCGTTAAAAATGGGTAATTATACCATTTTGTAGATGTTCGAAAATCCTAGGAGAGGCAGGAAAGCAAGAAATTTTGCAACAAATGCTCCGAAAATTCTAGATCTCAAATCGTCTTCCGAACAGATATTTTCCCGAAAATTGCCGTTGGGTGCCCCTGGAGAGTGTCTGGCAAGGTTCAGCTGAAGGTTTCCAATCAAAGATTTGTGAACTCTTGTCCGGCAAACTCACTTAGTGTTAAAATATACACTGTTCTACGCACCTTATAACTTCATCTGCGCTTAACGAGTCTCTTTTGGTCCATAACTTTCATAACAACTGCTCCACAGAATGTCACTGATAACACGTAACGCAAAAGAGTATCGAAGTATGACTGCACAATTCATGTCACAAAATCTGCCTATTGTTAGCTGTTGCTTCGGGATTTTTTGTGTTTTACGTCATCCTAACCATTTCGTACTTGCGGGCGCAAACAATAGAAACGTCATCATTTACCTACCGATTCCTCGCGGCCCTTGTTCAAGCAGATCGAGATTTTTTCTATATATATTGACTGTATGACTGTATATTTCAACTGTAAGTACTTTCCTTAATATACGCGCGAGTTACTAGAGTGCCTCCTCGGGATTTCGCCTTCTGGGCGAAATCCCTGCGGGGGCAATTAAGTTTGAAATTAAAGAGAAATTAATTATATGATTTGCTAAATCAGAAACCTAAAACTCCAAAGAGTAAACTGCATAAACTGCAAACTAGGTTAGAATTAAGAGATAAACATGATCCATTACTGCGAAGGCTTAGGGGAAATTTGTGTATAAGAAAATTAACGAATTTCTTAGAACATAACACGATGAGATTCATCTTACTGTCCCTTTCCCCAAATAAAAACCAATTTCAAAAGCGCTTTTTAACCGTGTTGTTTTGTTGTACTTCTGTTGCCGTGGTCTTTCTCTTTTAGCCTGCGTTGCAGGCGTCAAAACTGGCAGGGGATTTGGAGGAAGAGGAAAAGGGAGGTCGATTGAGGAGAGAGGGTAAGGGTTGCCTGCTATAAGAACCCTTTTTGTTCGTTTCTGTAGACTGTTCACAGTCACCTATTTTCCCGTAAGATCGTCGAGATCGAACGCTTTGCATTACGGGCAGCCATCTTGCATGAGTGTCAAAACTACTTAGGGAGCGGGGCGGTTTGAGAGGAAGCGAGAAAAATAGCTTATTTTTCACGCCCTCCTCCCCCTAGAGCTATAATCACCAACGCCCGCCCCTTCGGTACATTTGAAAATCAAGATGGCTGCCATTAATGGTAAAACGCGCTACATCTCGACGATCTCACGGAAAAATAGGGGACTGTGAACAGTCTATCATTTCTGCAGATGCTGGCGTCAGCAAATTCCTGATTGGCAGAGCCATAATGAGTAACTTATTGACGTGTATTAGTAAGAAACAACCATGATCCAGGGATCAAAGGAGTTGTGTTCTATAGACATAAGCTTTGGAAGATCAAAATTACTCCAGTCATGTAGGAACTTCACGTTGAAATCCGAACTAGAACAAACTGTTATAGCTTGTCTAGCAGGCAGAAATGCTCAGGAGGTTTCCTATTCTCGATTTGTCCATACACCGAGCGGCGATTCGAAGCGATTTTTGTCAGGCATCTGCAATGCCGATCCCCAAGAGCACCGGTTATAATATTTGAGAAGCTGTACGCGCGCCTGTTCCGCAAAGTCATCTACCGCCTTGAATGAACTTCTAAATGGTTTGTAAAGAGAGAGCTGAAGTTTCGGTTGGTTAACACTATCCGTTGAGCTTTATAAAAAACGTTCATAATTCTCCTTTCATAAATTATTCTTCGCTCAGGCTGGCGACTGTTCCTTTTTTTGCGACCATTGTGTTTAATGAGGCAAGACCAAAGGTTTTGTGTATTCACACGAAACTGATCATTGTTTGTCGTGTTTGATACGGGAACCAGAACAATAAAAATGTTTTATTTTGCTTGTTCCGGCAAACAAAGTAATTCAGTTTCGACCATACTGGGAAGCGCCCCCTATATACTTGTGATTAGTCATGTAGTCATGCTGAAAGTATCTCTCACTCGGTCGCTTCGCTCACTCGTGAGAGACACTTTCAGCACTCGAAGATAAAATTCGTATCCCCGCGCGGCCATGTAATATCCTCTATTTCTATAGCTTCAATTTGCCATACCAGATGTCTGATGGACGAAAAGCTATAACCAGAATCTGTTTTAAAGTACAACTCCAAGTAGTGATTAACCAATATGGGTAGGAAGAGACTCAAAATACTAAATCTGAAATGCAGCACTCTGCCGCTGTCCATGAATATCTGGACAGAACAGGCCAGAAGATTAGCCAGTGAATTAACGATGAAGAGTAAAATTGAGATCAAACAGCGAAACAGAGACGGGGACAGAGGACAGTTTATTTATGATCTCCCTATGGTTTTTCAATAATATTTTCTCATGCGGCTACACTGAGCTCCAGAAGTGTACAACATGAAACTACTGTCAAAAAGTTGTAGAAAATTTATTGCTTATAATTAAGCAATATACAAATGTAAATACAATATTGTTAAGTATTAGGTATTAAAATTAAGTGTATGTTTGTGCTACTTTAATAACTGGGTTTGTAAACATTCCTCAAAGTCTATTAATTTTGTTGTGTACAACACCATTCCATCAAGTTGTCTACTTTTTTTCTTATTCCCTCCTTTAATTGGAAAAACCAGGGCATCAGCAACTGCTTAAGAGGGTATATGTTGCTTTTAATGATTCCCTAGAAAAGACAAAAAAAAAATCATTTATGAAAATAAGGTACGCACTCCACCCAGCCTAAAACACGTCCGATCCAACAAAAATAATTATTGTCTGCAAAAAGTACAATTCCATCGACCGCCATTTCCTGCCAGCACAACTCACAAAGTATATCCTAGTAATTCTGCTCAACACTCCCATAAACTTTACTGATGGCAGTGCCCACACACCCCAGGCCTACCTGTCTGCTAAATGTATGAGAAAGTCTTGGCAGTGGTTGCTATAATATTTTGATTTAGAATACCAGAGGGAAATGTATTGCCTTTTCTTTTTAAGGGACTAGCCGTTAGCAAAGTGATGTCCTGGGGGGGGGGGGGGGAGGGTGAAAAAACTAAGACTAAACTAAAGAAACTGAGAGTCATCACTCAGCAAAACCATGAAATTGATTCAGTTAACCCAGCTTGGAGTTGATAATCCAACTGGACCACAGAAAAAGACCTTTGTCTTTTAAAACGTTCCCCCTTTGCTCATATAAAATTATTGTCTACATTTGATAATAAAAAGCAATATCGTATTCAGAGGGAGAAGTGTATAATAAAATAATGTTAACTTGTCTTAGCCCTGATCACCACAACCCACACGATTCTAATCCCTACTGAGAGTTTATTTACACGACTTGTGTTAGAAGGAAACAAAAAAATAAACAACAAATTTAAGTCTTTTTAACTCTATTCTTCATAAAAAAAATAATCACAATGGGAAGTCATAAAAAAAAACACTTTGTGTTGGAAAGTGCACCTCTGAGGGTCTAGATTATTTCATTCATTTTACTAGGGGGTGGAGGGGGGGGGGAAGTGGTGAAGGGAGGCAGACATGCCCCAACCACCTAGATTCTAAGAGGGTCTTAGTGACCTTTTATCCATACAGTCTGTAGCACTTCCCATGACACATGGGTAGCCATCTTATATCAGACACTGAACATATTGAAACAGAAACTCTCCGTGAATTATCAAAAGAAAAAAGACACAAGTGCAAGCATTACCACATAAAAAAGGTATTTTATAGTGGAGGTGTTAATGTAACCTGTTATTTTCAACATTTTTAGTTTTCTGATGAAATCTAGGGAATAGTGTGTATGCAACTGCAATTAAAAAAATTGTTCATGGGATTTCACCTGAAAATAAACATCATTCACAGACACGTGGTGGGTGGAGAAAAAAAAGTTCTACAGACTGAAAATCTCCGCGCCTGCATAACTGGCCAGATTGTTTTTGTGCTTGGGAGTTTTGGCAGCAAAGCCACAAGAAGTGAGTGTCTCCTCTTTATTCTCCACATGGCGTTACAGCTCGACCTCTACCAAAACTTTGTGGACACTTTCAATCCTGCCAGCTACGTAGGCTAAAAATGCCCCCCCCCCCCCATCGCTTAAAATTCGAATGCTCCATCCCTAATAAAGTTTAGTAGTTGTTGATGTTGTTGTCCTTTGTCAAGGGATCAGCTAACCCTTCCCACTGCACATGAAGGAAAAAAATCAACATGGCTGTCTGAAATGCTAACCTTTACCCCCCGCCCCCAACATTTACAAAAACCGTAGAAGAATAAAAATACTTACCGGTATCTGAAAGTGGATCATCGCAGTTATAGACACAACTTTTGCAGTTGCGAAAAGAAAGCAGAGGTCAAGAGTGTGTGAATCCCGTACAAACCTGAATTTTATTCTTTCAGGCTTTCTTTTTGCAACTGCAAAAGTATAATTGCGTCTATAACTGCAATGATCTACTTTCATATAATTCTTCAGCCTGCAGTTCACTTATATGATTTTCATATATTCGTGTACAGTAACTTCAATAAAAATACTCTCATACAGTTAATATTCCTTTGTTGTTACATACTTGTACATGTACATGAAGTATAAAACTGAGCCGTTACCTTTCTTTCAATTTGGTTGCATTTTTTCCTGCAAGCCTTTATGGCTCAAACTCCGCAAGGCCAATTTTTAAACAGTCAAACATTCCACTATATCAATTAGGGTATCTGTAAATAAACAATAGAAAAACACTTAGAACATTAGGCAAGGTGTCTTTAAGCACTTGCACAGAAAAATTCATTAAACTACAATGTTCTAGCAGCAACTTTTATGCTTAATTTACACTTTCTACTACAATACGTATTACAGCTGTATTTTAACTCATGATCACACCATATATGCTGTAGTGATATATAATATCTACCTACTGACCAGCCTCCTCTCTATCAGCAATATTTTATAATTTGAATATTTTGTTTACCTGTTTTAATTTTTAGTCTATTGTAATTCAATTCAACATATATATAATACTATTACTCTTACATTTTATGATAGATGTCTAATAACAAATTCTCATTTCAAGACAATATTCTTTGACTGTTAAATGCCCCAGTCAGGTACCTTAAATCCTCCAAAAGCTTTGCTACAGATATCTTGGTTGTGTTTCACAACAGGACACATTCTCTGCTGTGAAGAAAACAAAAAAAAATGATAAGTCCTTCGAGGCAAAAATTAATGTCAAGAACACAAGACACTTAAACTTTTTCTTTGCATCTGTATTTTCTAACTGTCCAGGCTTGCAGCTGTACTATGAAAACAATGGTATATTATAAACCAACCCTCAGAAAGAGGGGAAATCACTAATTTTGAACATGTGTTAAGTGCCCCCCAGCTTAGTTTTTCTCCATCTTGCACTGTTCTCATGACTAAATAACCAAAAATAGCTTGCACTTTTACTTTTTATGTTATAAAAACAAAAAAAATTGGTGGGGTGCCGTGCAGATGCTGAATGGCAGATAATAATTAAAAAGGTAATTGAGGTCCTGCAATTTGGAATGCTGATCTGTTGTACATGTAGGCCAGGAAGGTTCTTAAACCCGAACAAAATTGCCGTGACCACTACATACTCAGCTGCTTTATAAAATAATAATATTGATATTACTAGAAATTTGATGCTGTTCACTGTTAGGGCTTAAAGGGTTAAAACATCACTCAGGTAAATCAAACATAAATTAAAGGTTCTAAGAATAACAAAACACGATCAGTAAGAAAAAAAAAGGTCTTTAATGTTAACTAAATTCTCTTCATCAGTACCAAGATAGGAAATGTGAGGAAAACAGTGTGGAGAATATTTACTGTATGTTCATCTTGATAAGTGAAATGAAATAGAATATTTAATTCAAACAAATGTACCTGCATGTTCCAACACCCATGACCAAAAAATGGTGCACTCAATTTGAAGGAAAAATACCGGTTCGTTTAATTTATGGGTATCTGAGCACAAACATTACTAATTATTATCATTTCAAATTTGTTTTTATAAACCAAACAAAAATTAAAGTTAGCAAGATTTACATATTTTTGGTCAAAAATGTTTTGTTTACACCTGTACTTATGTTAAAGCTTAAACTCTGATTCATTCACTATATTAGCATTACATGTACAAATCTTTGTGGTAATATTAGTGCAGTGTATGCTAAAACCAGTTGCAAAAATGTTGAGACACTCCGATGAACAACCGGCCTTTCTTCTTTCAAATCGCTGCTAGTCTCACTAATGTGTGCGATATAATGCTCACCTCTCTCCGCCCCTCTGTTCAAAGTTGTTCCAGCAATTTTGATAAGGGGAGAAGGGGGGATCACAAGCACAAGATCATTGACAGGCCATTAAGCCAAAATAAGGTACACTATCTCAAGTACTTTTGCAACTGGTTGTAGATTTGCTTGGTGCAGCATGTATGAAAGCTTACTACACTGTAAAAAAGTTTATAATGAACAGAAATTGTAAAAACAAGGTGCTGGTACATGTATATTGGGAGTAATTTTAAATCAATAGTGAAAGGAACAACAAAAATGACAAAAAAAACAATATTCTTTTGATAAGATTCTGGGGTTTCAAATCCAACTTAACTCTGTCAGTAGATAATTTAACGCTTTTTATAAAAGAATTATCTTGATTAATAATCAGCACTTTTACATGTATTTGCTGAAAGACATGTTACTGTGTTCATTTGTTTACAGGAAACTTGCCAGGTGTATTAATTTGAGTGGCATTACATGTATGTGCAAAATTATAATTGCTAAGCAAAACAAAAGAAATAAATTATATTGAGCTGATCTCAGGTGACGCAAGAAACAGCAGTTTTTCTTAATAGTCATCAACTCTAATCAGTTTACACGTATAGCTTGTTAATTATGTCTTCAGTGCAAAATTAAGTTAAACACATTTTAGTGCTGTACTTTGAACTGCAATCAAAACCTTGTTGCTGAGCAAAAGTTCAAACTTTTCAAAACTAGACCCATAACTGTCAGGCTTCTTATGGAAATAAACTTTGCTTACAAGAATACAAAGAGGTGCTTTAGTACATGAAGGGTAATTGGGTTTCCTTCAGGAGAAGGCAAAATTCTTGGGTAGAAGTACATTAGTAAAGGCATGATGTTGAATTTCACGGGCTACATTATTTTTCGCATGTCCTTACATGAGAATAATATTAGTAAACGAAAATATGTATGCATGTAAAAAATATTATAATCAATAACCTTGCATGGCAAAGATCTTACGTGTACATATATGTCTTCCATTAACCCCTTTAATATTGTAAACACAGAATCGTTGTACTGTATACAATTCCAGTCAAATGAATAGATATCACAATTAATCATTCAAATACCGACATACAGTGTGTAGACGGCTACATACGACATGTACTTAATGACAACCAAGTAGCTATGCGATCACAGAAACTGTACAGTAGAGATGATCATTGAACCGATGAAAAATCCAGTTAACCATAAACAACAAGGTATGCTTGGTACAGTATAGATTCAGGATGTATTTTGTAGAAAACGTATAAAGCAAAGCTGTAGAATTTCAACATAGACAATTATGATCATGCGTAGAACTTAAATTCTACACAAATAAAATCAATAGCAAATGAAACAAAAATACATGTACACATACAGGTGTATGTCCAAGCTTTTTTCACTTTTCTGCCTCGAAACAAACAAAATGAACATTGAAAGGAACATTACATGTGAAGAACCCTGCAGTAGTACATTACAGCGGTTTCCAATATAAATCTCCAAAAGGGTAAGTGAAAACAGGACCCTGGACCCATGCGAGCTACAGAAAGAATGGTGAAAAAGCGATACAGTGTGGGTTTAGATTAGCAAAACAACAAGTTTGCACAACGTATCTCACTTTTTCATTGCCATCAATGCATGACTACCACAATCTTTTTCTTGCATTTCTCTCAAAAATGTCTTTAAATTTTGTCCTTAGAGGTGCCAATTGATAAGAGTACGGTATTTCCATTTCAGCTCATTAGCTGATTTTATGTCTTCAAAAACTCGTTAATAATTCATAAAGAAAAAACCAAAGACATGGCTACACTTTTTTTATGTCCAATTCTTTAAACCAAAATAACCCCAAACCTAAATATTAGTGCAAAAGTGAATTGATCTGTATCAGAGATTTTGAAGCCATTCAAAAAACTTGCCTCGATTTTTTAAACCTACGCTCCTGCTCGTTCTTTAAACAGTAGATGATGTACAATGCACACTTGTACCTCATTGTAGGTCGACATTAATTTTTTGTTGGTCATTCAAGCTCATTGTAGCTCATTATTTATCACTGTATAAGCTCATCGTACCTCATTCCTTGCTGTAGTAACGACAGTGTACGAGTTTTGAAAACATAAAGTTTCATTTGCTTAACAAATGGGTGTTTGCAGCGACAGTGGTCTATCCACTTATATATAAAAGGAAAAATGTTAGCAGGAAGCAGAGGGAAAGGAGAAAAATTAAATGAAACCTGTAACATTCACAATCCCTAGTACATGTATGTACCTGAATCACTTTGAAGTTGCTGGTGATCATGAACACCTCACAGATCCCGTCCCACATCCTTTGATAAGCTTATCCTTCTGTGGCTATAATGACGAGCACATACAATTATTAATTTCAATAAGGGTAATGACATAATCTTAAATGGATTACCTTGCAAATTCAGGGGGAAATAGCACATGTACAAAAAATCGGTGGGAAAGTGGCATTAAACCGTATAGTATGCATAATGGTATTTGTCATTTTTGCATTCTCGTACCATGAATGCAACCCCTAATTTGTGTTGGGTGTCCTGTCCAATTAATAAGGGAGGTTTTTTTGAGATTGCATTTTCGTCATCGTCGACACACATTTGCCTCGCTTTGAGGCGCTTGCTTTCGTTTTGCCTCACTTTAATGTGCTAACTCATGTGGTGATTCTTGTGTCCTCGGCGTTCATCTTTCAAAGGTTTCCTGAGGTCTGATATTCTGTCTTCGTAAAGCGTTCATCTTTTAGAAAGTTTGCTAAATCTTCATAAAGCGTACATCGATCTGTGTTTACTGAATCTTCCAAAGCGTTCATCTTTCAGAAGTTTGCTGTTAAATTTTACTTTGGATTAAGCCTTCATATTTTTCAGCATGGTTATCGTCACTGTCTTTGGAAAATGTCTGCAACTCCTGGTGCATGCATCAAACCGGGTTTAGTTCGGCAGCCATTGTGCCACAACGTAAATTTACCGAGTTGTGTAGCTAGGCGGCCGTTGTGTCACAAAGTAAATCTACTGAGTTGTGTACATGTAGCTCGGCAGCCCTTGTGCCACAAAGTAAATCTACCGAGATGTGAAGCTCGGCAGCACCATTTGATCATGACTTGCGATATTTTCGGCACCGGACAAACGAACACTTTAACTCTGTGTTATTTATTAGGAAAAACTTATAAACCACTCTCGAGTCACTGAAATCAACACACTCGACCAAATTACTGGAAAAGTTATTGATGTGAGCCACACACACATTCCATTGAAGGCTTTGACAGGGTTAGTGCGAAGTTTGAATTCAGATGTGAAAGCTTTTAAAACAGTAAATTCAATGTAATTCATTTTGTCAACAAGTTCATGATTGGATGCTCTTAAAAATAACAGACGAAATTATCCAAAGAAATGTTTTTGAAGAAAGAAAAAGAATCCCGGGTTAAGCACTAATCGGCCTTTGAGCAGCTGTGCCCTGCAACTCGCGCCAGTAAAACAAAATGTTCTATTTACACGCCCAACGCACTCTGGCCAATTTCTTCTCCGATTACAAGCACTTGACACTGAACCATACGATATCTTTTCAAAACCTTCTTATAACATGATACACAGTTTAAATAGAGGTTTCGCTGTACGCAACCCTTACATTCAAAATATACCATAATCATATTTATCTATATCGCAACCACTCGTCCCCCTCAACTGCTACCTGTAAGCCTAACAAACATATCGAACGCACTCTCCTAAGCTCCGATTACTCCTAGTTTATCTTAAGGAAGTGTCTAGATACCCTGCAGCCGGGAACTGTTTTGAAAAAACTAGATACGCGGGTAGTCAGAGATTTTGACCAATTTTCTTGGAATAGCTCATTTAATTCCTCTAAGAACATAAGATATTTGTTTAGGAATCTCAAGCGATTGCAAATATTGCCTTGGGTTAAAAGTAGAAGGCTGCGACTGTCGAGCTTGGGCATAGAGTGTAATTTCAATGTTTTTGACACTTAGAAAATATTCAAGTTCTGACACACTGTCAGTCAACTCACGATGAATATCCACAGAAATTATCAACGAAACCTCACCAGGGTATTTAGTGTTTGTTCAGAAATGCTGACGGATTCTAAATAAAGGTTTTGTATTGTATTGGTCAAATTTTCCGAGCTTGCATTAAGCATAATTCTTTAGAATCTTGACTCACGGGTACGGATTTCAAAATACTACATGCCCGGCAGTCTGAAATTCTCACTGTACTTTCACGAAAATCTTTGTCAGCATCTGCTGAGTCTACTCTGTTTCTATGTAAAATTATAAAGAGTCTATAGTCTTACCAGATATCCTCTTGAAATGTTCCTCTGACTTACAAACAACGTTAAATTTGTCGAATCAGTAGAAAGGAGTGCCCTTCAACTTCCAGTGTCGCGCTGCAGTTGCGTGATGCAAATTAACTTCACTGTTTTTTTGTCGCTAGAACTTCTTAAATTATAGTTAGATACAGGCTTAGGAGTAATTAAAAAACTTAAGTACGAAGGTGGCCTAAGCCCTTAAAAATCTTAAAAACAATCAACAGGATTTTAAATTCAATTCTGAACTTTACAGGTAGCCAATGTAAATCTACTAATAAAGGTGTAATGTGACATAATTTACTTTCATTGCATATTAATCTAGCACACATGTTCTGCACACGCTGTAGCTTATTGAGTTGATACTCCGGCAGGCCATATAAACGACTGTTACAGTAATCGACTCTGCTTGAAATAAAGGCATGAATCAGAGTCTTGGTGTTGTCTTTAGATAGATATTTTCTTATGCGTCTCAGATTATACAAATAATAGAAGGCAGAGTTACATGTTTTTGAAATATGGATTGCCATCGTCAGCTTGGAATCAAACCACGAGCCCAAGTTCCTTGCAGACGACACAGGAGTGATAGTTGCAGTCCCAACACGAAGGCTGTTAATAGATACTTTAGCTAGTTGCTGCGATGTGCCAATGATCATGAATTCAGTTTTTTCATCTTTCAGTTTCAATTTGTCGTTCAGCATCCAGTTACGAATGTCTGAATACACCTTTCGACCCTAGCCAAGGCGGCCTCTTAATTAGCATTATCATTAGGACAGAAGGACAAATAGAGTTGGCTATTGTCCGCATAGCAGTGGATCTCTAAATTACGTTTGCCAACAATTTCAAATATCTTGCTAGCATAGACAACAAACAACATAGGCCCGAGGCACGAAACTTGAGGTATGCCGCATTCCAAATCAAACTTCGTTGAGAGTGTGCCGTCGATATTGAAACTTTAAAGAATATATATTGTCATTGTGAAAACAACAAGAGGTTTAGCTAGGAGCTAAACTGTTTTCTGAAATGGCACGAAAAAAGTACACTTTGCACATTGTTCTTGACAAAGTTTAAAAACAATCCATTTAAGGTAAAATCAATCGAGCCAATGTTAGCAAAAAAGTGATGACTACCAAGAATGTCATCCCACTTCTAGTGCATGTGCAATATTGTAAATAAGTGAAATCTTTACATGCATGTAAAATGATTATAAGTTACTGCAACACACAAGACAAATGCATTGTAAGCTTAGTAGGAATAGACTTTGTCACGGTTTTGGAAGCCATCTTGACGAGTAGGCCATCAACCGCGTGAGAAATTACAGTGTTTGTCGTATGAGAACCTAAAGTCAAATAATTTCCGTAAAACGGTTGTTCTGAAAAAAAGAAATGAATTGTAAACTAAAGCTTCACTCCTAAGGATTCTACTGAAAAAAAATGAGAGGTGTTACATGAGCTAGAAGACCTAGAACCCCACTTTGTAATATTTTTTATACATTTGTCTGTCAGAAAGTCCCAGGAAAAATTACAGACGTAAATATACAGGACATAACATGTCGATAATTCCGATAGTCGATAAAAATTGATCATTGTCGATAAAAGTCGATACTAATTAATCGACAAATATCGGAAACCGATAAAAGTCGATCACAAAATGTCTTGTGATTATCGACTTTGATCGACTTTTGGTGTTAGAGTTTGATTTCAATAGACTTTTATCGAAAAGTATCAAAAGATAAAAAACGATCATATGTAGAGCTATGTATGTTTCAATATTTTATTTTGCACTGTAACTAGAGCTGAGTAGAGAGCTAAAACAAAGCAAATTTATTATTCTTAGTAGCCTCTGTTATCTTCCCAGTAAAAACTCCAATATGTCAACAACTCACCGCAACTCATCACCGAAATTATTTAGAGGTCGAACACAAAAGTACCGGGAGATGTACTCCATTTGCTCCTCGTCATCCAAAGGAGAAAAGCAAAGCACTGGCCTGTACAAGCCTGGACAATACAGTGGTGGATCCAGCGAACAACAATAACCGGCAATAATTGAATGAAAGTTAATTACATCTGAGTACTTTGTCTGCGTTTGTTCTTTATTTATCGCAGCATTTTCCCGGTATCTCAGGGCCAAAGATATATACATAAGATGTGTACCGGTGCTGACCAAAACAATCGCGGCGCAAGACCGGAAAAAATTGCGAAGCGACAGAAGCGATATTGAACACGAGTGGTGCAAACCAAGGCGCATTTCTTCAGATTTCTTGAAGTAAACATTTGGTTGCGGATTGAAGATAACATGTTTTTTTCAGGTTTTAATGCAACTTTATTCAGATTTATTGCTATTATCAGCGCCGTACAACTTTTTACACTCACGATGCTTATACAAAGTATCTTCGTTCACTTGACATGTTGATGTCGATAGAAATCGATAAAAGTCGATACAAATCGATAGCCAGCCCTGAGAACTTTCTGATTATTGACTTTTATCGACAAATTAAACTAATCAATCGACAATTATAGACAATTATCGAGCACTATCGACTTATCAACTAGCTTTCCGATGATCGACTTCGATCGACATGTTACGTCCTGAAATATATGAAAAATCTAAACCAGGCCTTAGGAGAAATTTAAGCACAGGTAGGCTCCAAGTGTAATCCTTTGCTTTGTAGCTTAAAGTTACAATTCATATTTTTTTCAGAACAGCCGTTTTACGGAAATTATTCGACATCAGATTCTCATACAAACACTGTAATTTCTCCCGCGGTTGCCTACTCGTCAAGATGGCTTCCAAAACAGTGACAAGGACCGTCTATTGAAATTGACAGACTTGGTCATATCATGAAGAGAGTCTGGCTTAATGAATATTTTTTTTATAATGTTGATATAAAGAGGGAGTTCTATAAGAGAGAAATATTTGTAGGAAATCGAGAATTTCACTCTATACAAGGCTGCAAATAATTTTTTTTAATAAGCAGGTCATTTGTCAGGTCAGAGACCAGACCTGACCTGACAAGGAAACGGTCTGGTCGGACAAAAAAATTCCAAGTGAAAGACCAAAATTAAGAATATAACAAAACAACCTATTTCACTGCTTTAATAATATACACAAAAAAATTACTCAATTCTGATTGGCTGAGAAAGGAGTGCAGCTCTTCTGTAACATGAGTGCAAAATGTGTAACACGAGTGCAAACTTGTAACACGAGTGCAAATTACAAATGCTTTCTGATTGGCCGAAAACACAAAAGAAACCAACAAGAACCAATCAGATTAGAGCTGTTTTAACAACACAGATTCAAGAAAATGGCCATGGTTTTCAGCAGACGACGACGGGATTAAATTTTGTAAGCAAAACAACAATAGAAAAGTTAAAAAAAATATTCCAAAAAAACCCGAACACGGTAAAAAGTACGTCTTTCTCGCTAAATGTATTGAAAATGCGTTGCTAAGAGAAAAATACTGTCGACAAAATCGAGGAAAATGAGCCAGAGAAACTAAAAAAAAGCTACTCATAACAGACTACGCTAAAGTAAAAAAAATAAAGAACAAAACCACACGCAAACCATGACAGCTACACTCTTCAGGCATTTAAATGAACAAGGATTATTCAATGATAACAACAGGGATTTCAAGTCATGTACGTTATTTGTTGCTCTCTTTGCGTCTTTTGTGGAGCGAAGACCTCTATTAAAACATCCATGTGATGGTCTGTTTTTTTTCTACCTCAGTAGCAAACGAAACTGAAAATTTAGACTTCTGGTCCAAACTAAACCAATGGGTGAAAATACCACAACTCACACAATGAAAAGTATCCGTAGCTGGTACTAGCCTCAAAGAAAGTGCGAAAAAAGTTTACGAATCATTGTGCAAGAAAAACAACATACAGTAAGGTGAAGAAAGCAAAGATTGTAAGTTCAGAACATATCCTCAGTGTCACAGGCCACAGAGGTATAAATTTCCTTAACGACTATGATGAAGCCGACGAAGAAGAGCTACGATGAATCTTGCATTAGCCCAAATAAAATAATGAAAACTCCAGCGCTGAGAAAAAGCAAATATTATATTAATACTGACAGTTTCCGACATCACAACAACTGTGGCTCCACTCACCCATCGATGGTAGCGTCGAAAGAAAACAAATTGCCTCCTTCATTTTCGGGTTTTAAATCTCAAAAATTTGTCCATGAATCCAGCTATGATGGGGTCTCAGGAACAGACAATAATAAACAGTCGTTAAAAATCCTTAGCAAGTGTCTTTCATCTTTGGCTGCTCGAAGCATTCTCCTGATTTAAAAACGGCAGTATACTTCTTGAAAACGCTTCTTGTAAACGCCGAGCTCTCATAATCGAGGATGAATTTAAAAACACTTACTTTTGCTGATTGTTGTAAACCAAGTTATCTTTAACAGGCTGGTGATCATATAAAAAAATCCTTGCACATTTCCAAGTTCTTAGCTGAATGATTTTGAAAGCGTTGGTCTTGAAAAAGTTTGAATTTGACAAAGGTAGTAGTCTGTTTCAGCCAATCAGTTGAATGAACTAAAAACGCGTGCGCTGTCAAAATTTGTTGTCATAGTTATGTTTTTCGTGTATATTATTAATAAGTAATCACATGATTTTTCTCGTGCAATTTGGATTAAATAAGCACTTGTAAATTTTTCAAAGACCACAAAGTGCACTCGCCCTACGGGCTCGTGCACTTTTGTTAGTCTTTGAAAAATTTACTCGTGCTTATTTATTCCAAATTGCACTCGAAATCATGTGATTACCTATACTAATTGCACAATATTAATCAGAGACAGGAGCTGTAACAGTTGTATCAGTTCACTGATCAGTCTTCACTGACTTCGCACTTGAAAACAAAAATTATACAAAAATTTAATTCTGATTTACTTTTCGATAGCAGATTAGAGCGGTTTTCACTTTACTGTCGTAAAACCAAAACCAAAGTAAATACACTAGCCAACCAAAGGGCGTAGTAAAACCAAAACCAAAACCACAACCAATCCCTTTCGACAGTCAAGTGAAAACCGCTCTATTATTTTTTGATAGTCAATGTGTGTGTTAGCTAAATAACGGAACAATGTTTTGCCACAAGTGTCTTTAAAGTATGATAATTAAAAGTTTAATTTGGATCAAAAGTGCCCGGTCAGAGTGACAGACCAGACTAATATTTCGCCAGTCAAAACGTCAAATTTACCGGACAATTGTCCGATGACCGACTGTTTAATATTTGCATCCTTGCTATAATTAACTCAAGTTTATTGTAAACAATAAAAAAAACGGCTTCTCACCTGATATGAACTATGAACACAATGCACCAGCGCCACCGCAGTTTCCAGTTATTAATGCCAATATTCTCGGAAAAGTGAACACATTTTGTAGCAGTGAATGTGTTTGCAAATCATGTCTATAATGTAATTAAATGAGCTAAGTCATCGCAGAACGCAGTCAAGCAAAGGATCGAAGACAGTGCAAATTTTCATTCATGAGCCCGCGATCTGTGATGCGCAAAAACCTGCGCAGAACGAGTCCGGGTTGCCCGGGGATGCTTTGCGCTACAAAAACTCTCACTTTCAAAACGAGGGTAAGTGCAAAATCTCTCTGGTGTAAAGGTGTTTTATTTGCATGAGACGAATATGAAATAGTTTTCAAACCAATACCTTCACACTTAGCCTTGCTTTGACACTGAGCATTGGAGCAACTCTCAAATTGCCAATTTAGTTTGTATCTTTATTGTTATTTATTTCCTTTTTTTTTATTTTTCACTTGTATTTCAACATGTAGGTTAACACAAAAATTCCAATTGAACACGACTTCCTGAAAGACGCAAAAATAAATCCCCAACGAGAAAAATCAGTCTTTTACAACAGCACCAATCAGTTTCAGCAATATTATGATAATGATGATGATAATGATAATGTTGATAATGATGATGATGACAATGATAATAAACAAAACAAAAGCAAAATAGCCGCTCCAAAAAATATTAAACTCCCGCCAACATTTCGTGCCACACGGTAGGTTGACAGGGTTGGACAACATTTCGAGAGGGGAGGGGAGGGTAACAGAAGACACAATAAGGGTTTCCTCTGAAATAAAGGACAGTTGGGCTCGGAGACATCGATTAAGCGGGTGAAGTCGAATTCAGTCCAGGGTTTCAAGTTCAAAATGTTAATGGGCTTTTTGCTGGTGGAGAAGATCCAGAGTATATAGCACACAAGTGTATAGTGTTTTTCGCGCGCGCTGATTGGCTAGCCGGGTGATAAGCCAGGTGCTATCAGGAGCCCATCAAATGGGTGATGGGTGATGGGCTCCTGGTGCTATTTATTTCTGAGCCGCGCCGAAGAGAAACAAAAAACATTTTTAAGTCTGAAAAGGCTTGAATGGGCCTGTACTAGAGGATAAAATATGAATAGTTTTTACAAACTGGCGACCGAAAATGATTTTTTCTGCTTATCTGACACAAATTAACTGTCATTTCTCTTCCTGCAGGTATTTGAACGACAACAAACTCAAGACGTTTCCGTCAGGGATATTTTCAGATCTCGTTTTGTTGCGGTATTTGTAAGTAAACGACACATTTCTTTGCTTATAAAGTGATAGAAATCTCCGAAAAGGAATCAAAGACCTCTCACGGTACCGGGGCGCTAATGAACAAGAGGCAGGGATTGATTGTCCTCAAGGTGTCGTTATTCGTCTTCGCAGTTTACTAATTTTTTCAGCGGGTTTGGCTATATTTCAAGGTAGGTCTTACTGATCAGCCGAGCCGAGGGCCGAGGCTGATAACACTTATCCAGACTTCGATTAAACGAGATATCACAAAATCCGAAACTAATAATTGTTTTATTATACATTGTTTCAAAGACAACATCGACAAACACACCATCGCACGGACCTCAGTCTGAGTTGCTCTTGGAAATCATGCACTTCGCGCGTAACCTACAGATTTAAGCCAAATATCTGCTATCAGATAACTAAATAATCTGTAGGTGGCGCTGATTTCCACAATTAATTATAGGCTCTTATCAAATGAGAAGAAAGATAGTGAACGCAATGTATAGATAGATACATGGTAGATAGATAGTTTATTCAAGCTTGAAATTAAAACAAATTACAGCTCTAGAGCTGAATTAGATAAAACTTTACAAATGAATACAAACATTTCAACCACACTAAAATATACATCCACAAAAATCATCTAATAAAATCACCCGGCCTATATACAATTTCTGTAAAAAACTGGAGAAAAAAAAACTCTTTAGTCTGTCCGTTTTACAAATGGGAACGTGAAATCTTCGGTTATTTTTCAGATTAAGACTGTGTTTGTTTGAACCCGGTAAAAAAAAAGCTGTATATAGTTTGCCAGGTCGGGATTGTTATGTTTTGAAACAATTTGACCGTTTGAACCTGTCCTTGCTCAAAAAGAGTTTCTAAACTAGCGAGTCCTATTGCCTCCTGAAAGGTGCGGGCATGCGAGAGAATTAATAATTCTCATGGCGCGCTTCTATAAGCCCTCAAGCTCATCTGAGAAGTAGCTTGGGAGTGAGTTGTGAACAACGGGACAAGCATACTCTATCACCGGGCGGACGCATGTTGAGACAAAGTTTATGATTTCCTTGGTTGCGATGCTCGCCCTCTTTAGTTGCTTTAGGTAGTAGAGCCATGCCGAGACCTTGCTGGAACTTTGTGATATGTGACAGGTTCATTTCAGATCTATTGAAATGTTCAGGCCAAGTAACTTGACACTGGACATCACCTCGATTGCCTTCTCGTTCACTTGATGGTAGTTTCACAATACTAGCGAACTTAGCATCGATCTTAGCAAAGGAGAATTCGCATGTCTTTACATTTGCTTTAGTTCAACTTAAGTTTGTTCACTGGTCGGACTCACAGGGACTCAGCGCGACTATTCGTTGACAGAGTCTTGAATCATGTTTCCTTGATTCTTAGCCACAGGCTCTGGAATTGTTGTGTCGTCCACGTGCTGCCATATTTCTGTATTCGTATTATTAGTGTGTTTTTTTTTTGTCTTGTTATGAAACTGTAATGTCCTGGGGTTTCACGTCATGGAAAGAAAGCGAGCCACACAGTAAAACAGGGGCACCCAACGAGGATATAGTTCAAAACCACTTAACATAGCATTGTTGAACGTATTTTAGTATTTAAACGGTAGATATAGGCATATTTTTATCCCCTAAAAACTTTTCATCAGTTCGGATTTCCTAGCTGAAAGTCTAGTGATCCGAAAATTATAGGGATCAAAACTTACCTTTTCGAAAATTTCAGCCAGGAAAAGGCTCCCGAAAATTCTAGGTGGCCTTTTTTAGGGTAAATATCCGTTTAAAATGGGTAATTATGCTATTTTGTAGATGTTCGAAAATCCTAGGAGAGGCAGGCAAGCAAGAAATTTTACAACAAATGTTCCGAAAATTCTACTTCTCAAATCGTCTTCCGAACAGATATTTTCCCGAAAATTGCCGTTGGGTACCCCTGGTAAAACTCAACACAAACTTTAATTAAATGTCCGACCACACACATGGTAAAAACGAACCAACTGTGCTCTCGCAAAGTACGGTTTAATAGCAAAAAAACAATGGTGGGAAGCAAATTCTGTAAGAAAGATTCATCTAAGATTTGCAAGTTAAAGTAATACAGAGTGCGTGTCATGATTAAGCAAAACAATTTTTAATGGCTTTTAATTGAAAGGAACCTCTTCTTCAGCTTTTGCTGAGACAGTCACTCAGGAGAAAGAAGACACTGTCACGGCATACGGTTTGGATTTAAATTCTCTAATTATATACTTTTATAAAAAAGAAAAAATCCCGTTTAAAGATCATTGTAGACAAAACTTCTACTCCTTTCGAGTAATCGAAAAAGTTTTCAAGTGCTTTTGCAGCTTTTATAACTCAAGACAGAAACGGGTTTTTTGTATGTCTTTCCTAGCGCCTCATCGTCCTAATTATTTCAAATTCCTTGATTAGAATAACGAGAAAGCTCAGAATACATGTATGGTTCGGACAGACAAATTGTACTTGAGGGTAGCTTGTTTAATATATTAATGACATATTCCTTGAATCCAATTTCATGTTTGAACAAATCTTGCACTTAAGACATTTTTTTTTTCTCAGAAAAAGATTCAAAACTTAGGAAGAGCGTATGGGAATCTAATGAACTCAATCTGATTATTTATTTCCAAACGGGTAGCTGCAGAGGAAACCCGCCTGTGTAGGTGGGGTAAGCCACCGCGTTATGTTGCCCGGTCAGCCGGATATCGTGACCCTCTCAGCCGGGATAATAATTCGAGTACGGAGCAAGGTTTAGCGCAGTAGGTTAGGGCGCGGCTTTCTGTGCGGGAGGTTCCGAGTTCGGGTTTCCATGTGTGACCCCAAATCCTCAGTTTGTTTCGACAAATCTATTCTTTCCGCGCAGCCTAGAGTAGCTTTAAGGTCATTTCTCTGGAATAGAACTTGCAATGAAATTTTTATCAGAATTTACTGAATTTTGGTTGTTTATGTTGTAGAAACTAAAGTTTTTAAATAGAATTGAGAGGTCCCTATACTAGTTTAGGAGCAGCACCAACTTGTAGCTAACTTGTATATACGCAGAATTCGGCTTAAAATACCAATATGACTATATTTACAAGTACAAGCTTTGTAACGTTTCCGACGATTTTTCCTTTTCTTCACTGAGAATAAGTTTCTATTTATTCGAGAGAAAGAAAGAAGATTAAAGAAATAGGTCACCATACTCGTTTAAGAGAAAATGAGGATTTACCTCTTTGGGGAGCTCCTGTCTTAAGGCAAAAGCCACCATGTTCATATGTGCGCGCGCTAATCAAGCTTAAAATTATGCTCACCAAGGAGGCAAAACTAAGGAAAAACCTCTTAAGTGCTCGTAAAACGGAGCACTAGACTGAGCACTGACTGGGGAGGGAAGTGGTATGACGTATATTGAGCGCACCGTCGGCATCAGATTCGTCAGTCTAATGAGGACCGTCTCGTGATACCGACGTAAAACAAGGACCATAACCTTTACCTCTTGACTTCTTTCACTACTTTGTCCTTCTAATCAGAGAATAGCACAAGGCAAGAAAAACGACGACGGATTCGAACTTCTTCTGAGGTATACATGTGTGACGACATATGTTTTAGTCTACTTTAATTATAGTGTAGTCTAGCGCGAAATCAATAAGAAATATTGACGATCTTAGCTTGTTTATTATCTCTTTCACTTTTGCGTTACGCGGGAAACACCTCTCCTGCTTCCACCTGCTCTTTTAGTCGCCTTCTAGATTAAC
The DNA here is from genome assembly GCA_964035525.1 of Porites cylindrica. Taxonomy (NCBI): domain Eukaryota; kingdom Metazoa; phylum Cnidaria; class Anthozoa; order Scleractinia; family Poritidae; genus Porites; species Porites cylindrica. Next base: position 49,223,262 of record OZ037775.1, read on the forward strand.
AGCTAGTAACGCTATAAGGTAAGCGCTAAAACGACTATCAACACTATTAGATAAGGGTAAATCCTGCTACAGTTTTAGGCTTGGGTTAACTTTTCACAGCTCCCAAATCTGCCTCTATCCCTAACTAATTAACTATTCTACCTGCTAACCAATTAAACGTACTAACCCTTCCTAAATTATTACTAAGGCTATGACTTCATCATTCCTCATATTTCCTGTTGGTCCCGTTGTGTCAGATTCACACATAGAGTCTCGTTACGGATGTTGATTTAATGAATAAACAAGTAACTTAGATAATTTCCTGTAAAGAGGCCATAAAATGAGTAACACATTGTGAAATAAACGATTAACCTTGTTGTGAAGAAAGAGTTGCCCTCCTAGTCAAGATCTCAGTTGCCGGGGGTACCTCTCTGCTGGCAGCGAGGAAGAAGCTAATTCCCCGAAAAACAATACTGGTACACATGGACGATTATAACCAAATTACGTGTTATCCTATAATGTTATAGAGGCTACGATACCAGTTGAAAAAGCGGATCTTTTGCAGTTCTTATTTTTTTTTTTATTTTTCATCCGTCTTTACTCCGACGAGTCTCGTTGTAAACAACGATATTTCTGTTCTTTAGCAACAACATAAACCAGTTATGCAAATGCCCGATATATCACTTAACTGAAACATTCCTCCATGCCTCCTAATTAAGGAATGCAGTAAGCAAAGTGCACCTAGTCTTTGTGCTCTTTTCAATCTGTCCGTTACGAACTGCTCGCATCACCTCTGAATGGAAAAAACCAATGTAACACCAGACTGAGCTGCATATAAAAGACTATGGAACCGACTGAAAATTATAGGCCTATTTCCTTGTTATGTATTATTAGCAAAGTCTTGTTAAACAATTCATCAGTCCTCTCCAGCATGGCTTTTTCCGAAATCGCTTCTGCACTACACAGCTGCTATCTACTAATGCCTTTAGTCAAAACCTGGACAAAAATATTCAAACAGAAGTTATCTCCTGGACTTGGCTAAGGCTTTCGATTCCGTTGATCACTAAGTTATGCTTCAAAAGCTCAAACGATATGGTGCGGAAGGCGGTACGCTTCTTTGGTTTACAGATTACCTTAGTAAAGGATTTTGAAAGTGTTGTCTGGTAACGGCCCCAAGTTACATCGGAAGTTCCTCAAGGCAGCCTACTTGGTCCAGTTCTATATGTTCTCTTTATTGAAAAGTTACTGCGTGTGCATGAGGAGAAGGATCTGGGTGTAGTTATTTCGAACAAGCTTACCTGAGACCCAAATTTACACCTGATTACAGCAACAGTCAACAAACTTCTAGGTTTGATAAAGAGATCACGGTCCCATGTTAACTAAAGTGGCGGTAAGAAAGTCTCTATAATTATCAAGCAATTATGAAACCCCACCTTTGTCACGCTACAGAAATCCGGTCTCCCGCTCAGAAGTCACTAAAACTTGAGGTTGAACAAGTTCAGAAGCGTGCCACCAGGTGGATTTTAAGTTTGACGACAGGCCAAATGTCATATGTGGAGAGGCTGCTTGCCTTGCCTTACGATAGAGAAATCAAGGATCTCATTTTCTTTTACACATGTACAGCCAGTACTACTATATTGATGTAGACATCACATATCATGTAACCTTTAACAATCATACATATACCCGTTGAAATCCCCTTCCCTGCCATTGCGCATATGGGATCCAAATAAAGATACATTTATGTGTGTGACATTTTCTGAACTCATGCAGTTGTTAATGAACTTAAGTGTCCTTTATGAACTATGTTGTCTTTATTGAACTTTGAAAATAAGAAAAACTTAAGTATTACATTTAGTTACTATAATTGCTATCAGCTAAAGCTTGAAAATTCTGCAGAAACAATTGCAAATTCCTGTCTGGATTAAATGATTGAGTGATGGTTGCACAACACAAATTCATTTTACAACTGAATTTAATTGGATCGTCCTATTTCAGTTTTACATCTGGTTTCTTGCAACGTCGACGTTTAAAATCAATGTTTTTTTCTTCTTTAAAGAGCACCTGACAACAAATGTGTAACTTATGCAGCTTATGTAGCCCGCTAAAACATGCCTTTCAAACTCTTTTTTTGTTGTTGTTGACTGGCTGTCTTTTAAATGCGTTTTCTAGTTTCAATAAAACAGTTCTTTAAAACCATGGATTTAGGCGAATTACTTGAATGTAGCTTGTTGGTCGTTATGTTAATCTAAAACTAAAAGCTAGCTTACCTCCTGGTGAGAAATATTGGGTGTAAGTGCATTCCAAATTGCACATGACGCAAAGTTCCATTTTTGTTGTTAAAAAATGACCAGTATTCCATGCACACATGTAAAGTTACCAGTACATGCAGAGGTCAGTACTACAGCAACAAGCAACAAAGATAGTAGTAAAATAGACTAGGATAAGGTTGTTTTTCACTAAACATTCTTGTCATGAAATACGCAGTTAATATAATTCAACTTATTCTTGCAGGTACCTACAGAACAATACAATCAAACAGCTTCCGCCAGGGATATTTTCCAATCTACGTAAACTATATTGGTTGTAAGTTTCAACTTTTTTTACTGTCTGTTGCTTATTAACAATACTACAACACAAGTATGCGAAAGCAACCACACATATAGAGTCCTTAGGGTTTTAAAACCTTTGTGGCTTACCATACAAGGAACATAAAGCCGGATAGTTACACACCAGTGCAACACAAAAAGATGTAGGTAATACACATTTTAAAGTCTTTAGTATCACCCCATATAAGGAAATCCAAGACAGTCTTGGATTCTGGATTCCACGCTGTGGATTCCGCATTCCAGGTACTGGATTCCAGTTTTTGTCACTGGAACTTGAATTCTGGATTGCAATCGTTAGTGGGATTCCGAACTCCTTGAGCTGTATTCCGGATTCCAAAGACCAGGAATCCAGATTCCACCAACAAAAATTCCCGGATACTGAAATCCTGATTCCCTTACACGGAGTGATTAGTATTTCCTTTCATTATTGCTTATTCTGAATAACATGAGTAACTGTATTACTGTGCTAACACACATATTGGTGCCAGTATGCTGATATTGCAGAATTAAACTGTTAGTTTCTAGTACAAGGCCTATGTGACCGCATATAAAATACCTTTCTTAGTTGCTGTTTGAAATATTACAAAATTGGTACAGTAGGCTAAAAAGAGCCTATGGACGATAATGACTCTTTATGGTTGGGTATTACGAGACAGATGAGTGTGTTCCTATATCTGTCCAGCTTCTTAAACTAAAACTTCATCGACCTCACTTGAGCAAACACATGTGGAGCAATCGCTGAACGTTGTTTACATTGCATGGCCCTTGTTAGCTTATAATCTCTCTATGATTATATGCCCAAGTTAACAAAATGTAACCGACAACTTATATGGTAACGATTTCAGTGTTTTGTAATCTTAAAGAACCTTTACTGGTTCGCTTTATTATTATTGCTCATACCGTTATCAATCATAATAAGAGCGACATAAGAGATCGTGCATAAGAGATCGTGCTTTTATTTTGCCCTGATGGCGTCTTACCTTTTATCTACGAGTGACGAGCCTTGGATCCTTAAATAGATTGAGGCAAAGCATGTTAGCAATTGACATTGCACATTTAAATCATTCTTTAAAAAACTTTGTCTTGTTCTTACTTGCTTTAGTATTTTCGGCTTTTTTTTAGCTATTTCAATAATGGATCGATAAGCAATTACTATCAATTAAGATTTTGAGCTGCTACTTTTTTCGCTGACATACGCCCGAAATGTAATAAAAAGGCGCTCTCGCGTTTTTGTTTTATATCAAAATTGGACAAGCTGGCAAAGCCATTTGACGATATACGCTAAACTTATATAACTTTATGGAGGGGATGAAATGCAACCCGTCAAATCGCTTAAGTGTCAGCTTTCCTACGTTCCCCGCATCCATCTCTCCCTCCGCACTGACACCTAGAAATAAAAGGTAGCCTTGAATTTCTCGTTCTCAGAAATGTACCGGTCTACTTACGTCTTCGCAATCCTTCTTTGATTGTGAATGGAGTAGTTATGGTCCACTAGACAGTCACGGTCCCATGAATTGTGCTACAGGTGGATTCACAATCCCCTGTATTGTGCTACAGGACTTATTTTACTGCTCTGACACTACCAGGAGATGCAGACCTACAATAGCTGAACATTTATGGCTAAGAAAGCCATTTAGCCAAAAGAGTTATTCTCTTGATTCGATGCATGCAAAATCAAAAATTTAATAGAAGGGTGCTCTTATTGTTTGCACGTCTGTTCAGAGCTATTTTTTCGCATGCCGTATTTTACCTTTTATATTGATGTTAATTGCTTGCCTTTGTGGCAAATGCGCAAGAATTTATGTGTTTTGTAGGTCACCTAATGAACATATAGAAAAAAAAACGCTTTCACACTTATAATGAATACATTATGCCAAATGGACGCTGTTTCCAGATAAATTACCTAATTTTCCATCATTTTTTTCGTGATGGAGAAGTATAACGCTTGTCATCTCAGCATCTGCTCGCAGCACTTTAAAAAATAATCTTCTTTTAGGAACCAATAGTTTAGTCTTATAGTATCTATACGTTTAGTCTATGTATTTCTATTCAGTTTGTTATCATTGTTTTGTTCTATTATTCTTCACATAACCGCCATGCAGGGATTGATTAGTGCATAAGCATGATGTATTCATTACGGCACGATATGCATTTTGATTTAGTCTAGAATTTTGTGCATGAAACAATGTTCAGTGTTAAATACTGTTAAATATCAGACATAATTTAAAGTATATGCTGATTTCAAGAGGACAAGGTCTACAATTAGTTGATGGTTTTGCAAACCGAGTACAACGTCAAAAAGCTATTTGTGATAAGGCGTATAGATTTTAGGAAGCTAGGTCTGAAAACGGGTGTTAAAAAGGACATATGAAACAGGCTCGCGAATTGGAGAATCGTGCAGCACACCCCTATATATACAAATTCCGAGGATTACGCCCCCCTCGCTACCAGTGGGAAAATGAGTGAGTTTAGATTTGTTACTGAATGTTCCTATGGCTGCCTAGTTTTTTTGGACTAAAACTTCATTGTGGAGCAACCGCCGAGCGTCGTTTAGACTGCAAAGGTCTCATAATCTTTCTATTTTGTAAATTCCCATGATACCAAATAACGCACGTGTGGCAATGGCTTCAGCGACGGTTTTGTAATCTTGTGTCCATAACCCTAATTAAATTCGTAACTGGCTCGAGTAATAACTATTGGTCATACCGTTATCAATCAGAATCAAGATCAGCTTTCGGAAATATATCACTCGGTATAATTTCCATATCCCGTCTCGCTCATTTTTTTTTTACTCATCTATAGCCTTTAATAAATAACCAAGTAGACTACACTCAATTTCCACAAATACTGTGTTCTTTTGTTAAAATCTTGGAAGGTTCATTTATGCACGATGGAAGAGCAAAATCTGCTTGCCTTGAAGCGAAATTTAACGCAAACTCCACCGTCTCCATGGTCAAACTACAATGAGTTGCGAGACTTTGAGTATTACCTATAAAATCGTGCTTTGATGTTGGTGTGTGTGGGAATTTGAAAATTCAGTCCTTGCTTTAAGGTGTCGTTGGGCTAATGAAGCTGATTTTTCTTAAAGCATTTTAACAAATGTTCCTTAAAGAACGGATTGATTGAACCGTAATTATTATTTTGGTAAAGATAAATAATAGCAGCAAAGCATTTTCACATTATGGTTCTGGGGCTGGTATACATCTTACTAAAAAATTTGGAACACGTATAAAAACACTTTAGCATCAGAATGCAGCATCCTTCTATTGATCCCAAGCTGTACTCCAATACTAGAACTAGGTTTACTCGCTCGTGATTGCCAGAGGAAAGTTTGTGTTTTCGTATTTACTCGCTTGCCCAAAAAGCGAAAGTCACGTGACATGTGATCTTCGTGAGTTTACTTTCGTAACAACAACGTACAACAGAGATACAAGGGAAGAAACAAAGAAAGATAAAAGAAAATCAAGTGGAGAGGCAGTTGGTGTAGCTTTTTGGCCGGACCTAACTCAATACGTGAGATAAGTGTTTCGTCACAATGCGTCTGTCAAAAACAGTTGATAGCTTTTAGGGAAGGTTGGGCAGCAATGTGCAAAGTATGATGTCGCGTATGGTAAGGGAACTCATTTGGAATAAACCGTCGAACTACAGGCGACCTAAGCCTGGTATTATTTTGCACGATCGGTTTAATCAGCTGAGTTGATTAAATAGTTTGGCCGCTGTAGAGGGATTGAGAAGCTGTGGTTTATATATCAGATGCTTTTTTGAAACACAATGCTTTTTGATCATTTCGATGAAATTTTCAGTCAGAGGTGACGTGAACTAATAACTTAGCAAAAAACGAAGTGGAACTGGGTGTGTCACTAGATGGTGATGTAGCTTGGGTGAAAAACGGTGAGAGGTTAAGTCAGTTTGTCTAGTTTGAATGGGTGACTGTCCCTGGGCGATAAACAAATTAGGTTTGACTCTCCCATTTATGACAATTTGCCAAAAAAAAAATCTGAGAAAAAATCGATATAATGATCGAGACTACATTTTGCACGTCGCAACGTAAGCGAGCAGACTAGCCTCTGCTCAAAGGGTAAAGATAATGTGAAGTAATATTTCAAACAAGACACACACTGTTTCATCCAATATCCAAACACCGAGAAGTGGGTACACAGACCTACTTTTGTACTCAACTGAGTGGCCATTTTTCTGCTAGAGACGATAAAGCCTTCATAAGACGACTATAACATCTGTTGTAAAAACGGTAAATAAGACAGATGGATTTAACGTACGTCTTCTGTTAAGTGCGTTGTTTAGGCGCACTCATTAATAAACGACTTTAACGTCTCAGACGTTAAATGGGCCTAGCCTATAAACTGGACGACGTAAACTGGGACGCATTTATATGCCCAACCCGTTCGAAAACGACTGGGAAGAGTTAGTGTTTTGTCCTTTTCAGAAAACTCTGTTTTGTTCAATGTGTACCTCTACTTTTATGCGTCCCGGTCTTACACCAGACGACTTAAACGTCTCCAGCATAAAAACGGCCAGTCAATAACTTGTTCTCCTTTCTTGCCTCTTTATACAATATTTTACTCACTGGAAGTGAATTAAGTCAACCCAGGGTCATAAAGCGAGAATAAGAGAGGAAGCAGCAATTTCTTTTGTTTTTCAGTGAATCGTCTTACGTTTTTTAACTATACTGTAATTGTTTTCTATCTAACGTGACGCGTTTTTTATTCACACTGGACGAAAGCTTTCCATCTTATGGATATGCCGTAAATTCAGATTTAGCATCCTTCCTCACTGCTCCGTGAATTCAACTCCAGCCCTTTAAAACGGACCCGTGAAGTTCAAATCTTGCAAGACAGGCAGAGGTGGAAGCCCGAGCTTCTCTCATATCGCCAGCTTTAGCTAAGAGAAAATTATCGAAGAAACGACCATATTTAATTAATGCTGAGGAACATTTGACAGCATTTTAGCGCCTTGCAAGTCAAAAAAGCAAAACGCAAAGAAAGGACAGGGGCGGCTATAAATTAG
>OZ037775.1:49235874-49243374 GCA_964035525.1 Porites cylindrica
CCGAAAAAGTCTGAAAAATTCTGAACTTTATAAGCCAAATTTAAGGTCTAGACATTTGAGAGAGTGGAGTTCTCGATCGATACGATCCAGGATAAACATGTCAAAAATCAAGATTGCTAACGTAATTCGTCACCCATGATATTAACAGGTAATCAAATGGTATACTCGTGAAATTAGGGAATAATTTCAGGTCAGTAGTTCATGTATGACCCCATGAAATGTCCTGAGACACCAGTGCCATGTTGGGCCTCTAGGCACAGAAGTTAACAAGTGTAGTAAGTGTAGTAGCTGTAGTAACCGTAGTAAGTGTAGTAATTTCACATGCGTTTTGTCCAAATCCTAATAATTTCTCTCGCCTAAAGGCTCGGGAAATTATTAGGATTTGGACAAAATGCGCGTGAAATTATTCCCTAATTTCACTCGTCACCATTTGATTACACATACTTATTAGTATTAAGGGACAGGCATTCTAGAGGGTGCATGAGTCAGGCTAAGGAGAGTCCTTAAATTATTCTGAAGAGTAGGCGTTGTTTTGGGATCTCTGCTCATTTTGGAGTATGCTTACCGTTAATGTTGGAGGCGTGGTCAATCTGGTTTATAAATTGGCACCAGCGACATACGTAAACCTACCATGGACTAGTATTCTCCCCCTGGAGATTTTTTTGGGTGGAGGTACTGCATGCTACAGAAACCGCATTAAGCTCAACCCGTTTAAGCCTAGGTGCATATGCATAGCTTTGGAGCGCCTTTACCTACTCAGTAGCCTTTGACGTTGCGAGCGCAGGTTGTATTTTTGCCGTAGGGATAGTGAATAAAAACGAGTTCTCTTGCAAGACTTTGAGTCGTTATTTTGCATTTGAGATAATATCAAGCTTGAAATGAAAGAGAAATTAATTATATGATTTGCTAAATCAGAAACCTAGAACACCAAAGAAGTGACAATAAACTGCAAGTGAACTAGGATAGAAAAAATTAACATGATCCACTACTGCAAAGGCTAAGAGGAAATCTGTGTATTAGAAAATTAACGAATTCCTTAGAACAAAGCACGATGAGATTCATCGCATTTTCCCCTTCCCCAAACAAAAAAAAATTGCCAACGCGCTTTTTAACCGTGTTGTTTTGTTGCCGTTGTCTTTCTCTTTTAGCCTGTGTAGCAGGCTTCAAAAGTGGTAGGGGATTTGGAGGAAGAGGAAAAGGGAGGGGGACTGTGGAGAGAGGATAAGGGACGCACGCCTGATATAAGGTCCAATAAGAACCCCTTTTGTTCTAGACTGCTTGCAGTCGGCCTTTTCTCTTAAAAGCCGTCTAGTTCTTATCTCTGCCAGGACAATTGCAAACCACAACGTTATGTTACAATAAGGGATTAGGACCAGACGAGAAAAGACGGTCTCTTATTTTTTTCTTCTCGGGCTGACACCCTCCTTTATCGCGGCTCGCGTGCTTTTGATTTATTTATAATTCTCCCAGTTCATGGTCATCAAGGAAGGATAAATCTTAGCTAATCTTATTCTAGACTACAATCGGCGAGAAAATTTTTGAGACATTGTACGCAAATAGGGTACCTTCAGAGAACAAAAGAATCCATACCCCTCCCTCCACCCCTCCATTCATCATCATCATCATCATCATCATCATCATCATCAGGTCGAGATAGCGCGGGCATTCACGAGTCTATCACTCCATCCATCACTGTCCTGCAACAAAGCAGGGAGGTCGTTTAGAAGGCATCCCGTGTCTCTACAGAGTTGATCGATGTAGGTGATTGCAGGGCGACCAACGCGCCTTTTACCATGGTTAGGTGACCAGAGCAGTAGATCGCCTGCAAGTCTTTGTTTTGCTCGCCAGCGGTGACCTGCAAAGCGCATTCTTCGTTCACGTAAGATTGTAGAAATGTCAGGGATGGGTTCATCAAGCTGCAGTTTGGTTGGATGGTGTCTCTAGGAGATGTTAAGTATAGCTCTCAGCATCTGGTTATAGGTTCCATCGAGCTTGGACTCGAGCTAGGGATTTAGTTAAAGCCGGACCAGGCAGAGACACCATACATTAAAACTGATTCAACACTGGCAAGATAAAGGCTCCGTTTGAGGATGTCTGAAAGAGCGGATTTCCAGACTGTGTCCATTTTATTCAGGGCGGTCCAGGCTTTAGCTACGCGGATTTTCTTGGCTTTTTCGGCGGAATTGATTTTGCTTCCTAAATACGTAAATGATTCCACTGATTCTATTGATTCTCGCGAGACAGTTTGTATTGAACCTTGCTGGTTAAAGCTAATGAAATTAGTTTTGATGGTTCATTCAAAGGTGGATTTGTTGTTTTCTATAGGTAGCTCGAACAGTGGCACAACATTGCATGGAGGGGATGGGGGAGGGAAAGACTTATTTTCCCCTTTTGAAGTCAGTAAAACGTCAGAAATCCCCTTTAGGGCGAAGTGTCTCAACTAATTTTGTCGCCGATTGTTGCTACCACTAAAACTCCTGAGTGACCCCTTCTTTATTGTACACAATCAAGATTCTTTTAACTTAGGACTTACATTTAGTTGAAAATTGCATTGAAACAATTACCAATTGCCGTCTGGATTAAACGATTTGGGTGATGGTTGCACAGGACAAATTCATTTACAGTTGGATTTAATTGGATCGTCCTATTTCTGATTTACGTCTGCTTTCTCGCAACGTCGTCGTTTAAGATGAATGTTTTTTTAAAGCACTTTACAGCAAATGTGTAACTCATGCAGCTCATGTAACTCACTACATGTCTTGGAAACCTCTTCTTTATTTTCATGAAACAGGATACTGTTGACTGACTGTCTTTTAAAAGAATTTTCTAGCTCAATAAAACATTAATTATAAATCATGGACTTGTGCAAATTACTTAAATGTATCTTGTTGATAGTTTTGTTAATCTAAAATTAGAAGCTTGCTTACCAGAGTGTGAGATTTACTGGGAGTAGGTGTTTGCAATCTATCTCAGGTAATTTTTGTTTTTCTTTTGTTTTTGGGTTTTGCTGATAAAGTTGAAACAAGAGAAACATAAAATTTACCTGAGATAAAAAAAAAATAATTACAACATGTTTAAGATTCCGTACGAGTAACCTACGCGGCTAGCATACAAGAAAGGCATAAAGCCGCGAGTAGTTATACACACAAGTGCAACACGAACAGATGTGGACAATACTCATTTTAAAGTGTTGCTATTTTGTTCCATTATTGCTAATTATGAATAACATGAGTGACAGTATTATTGTTCTATAAAGCCTCATATTGCTGGTATGCTGAAATTGAAGAATTAAACTGTTAGTTACATGTACAAGACCTAAGTGGCCGCATGTAAAATACCCTTCTTCGTTACCGTTTCAAATGTTACAAAATTACAAAGATTACAAAATTTGGAGCAGTAGACAAGAAAATGCCCATAAATCCCGCAGGAAATTAATGTAACTTCCCAGCTCCCCCCTCAAAATTTAGACAACTGGCATTGTATTTCTTATCCTCAAATACGCATCGCTCTACATTAATACTTCGCAATCCTTCTTTGATTGTGCATGGAGTACTTAATTATGGTCTATTAAGAAGTCATAATCCCGTGTATTGGCTACAGATGCAGTGGCTTTACTGGTTTCTTTTTTCGCGCTTTTAAAAATGGCGTATGAGAAGCTTCATACCAGTAATATGCTGAAAAAACCATATGCAAAAAATGCTGAATTAACGTGTTAATTCCTTATGCAAGGCCAGCGTATCACCACGGAAAACGGTTTCTATAGCTTCAATCTCAAGCCATACCGGACGTCTGATTGGCCAAAAGCAATAACCAGAATCTGTTTTAAAGTACAACTCCAAGTAGTGATTAACCAATATGGGTAGGAAGAGACTCAAAAGACTAAATCTGAAATGCAACACTCTCCCGCTGTCCATGAATATCTGGACAAAACAGGCCAGAAGGTTAGCCAGTGAATTAAAGATGAAAAGTAAGAGAGGCCATTGAGATCAAACAGCACGAAACAGAGACGGGGGCTATGATCTCCCTACGGTTTTTCAATAACATTTTGTCACGCGGCTACACTAAGCTCCAGAAGTGTACAACATTAAACTACTGTCAAAACGTTGTAGAAAATTTATTGCTGATAAATTAGCATTGAGATTACAATATTGTTAAGCAGTACAGGTATTAAAATCAAGTGTATGATTGTGCTATTTAATTTGGGTTGTAAACATGCCTCAAAGTCTATTAATTATGTTGTGTACAACACCATGCCATCAAGTTGTCTACTTTTCTTCTTATTCCCTCCTGCACTCAGGAAAAACCAGGGCATCAGTAACTGCTTAAGAGGGTATCTGTTGCTTTTAATGATTCCCTAGAAAAGACAAAAAAAAATCATAAGGTACGCACTCCTTCCAGCCTAAAACACGTCCGGGCCAACAAAAATAATTATTATCTGCATAAAAATACAATCCCATCGGCCACCACTTCCTACCAGCACAACCTTGTTAATTGACTATTTTCCAATTGCCCATAATACACTCTGTTTGCCCCCCAAATTTTGCATAACTTATTGTCTTAAAATGCTCTTGGGAAAATGCAATACTCCCAGGAGCATTTAAAAACAATGGTTTATGCAGAATTTGGGGGGCAAACAGAGTGCATTATGGGCAATTGGAAAATAGAGAATGGTGAGTGGTCTCTTGCAGCGGTACAGTGATGCAGTCTAGAAGTGTGTGTTGCTGTTAATATATTCAATAATTACATGTACATGTATACTATTCCGAGGTACTCCTCCATTTCAAAGTGGCACCAACCTGAGTATGTACATGTACATACAGTCCGTAAAAGCCACACTGGCAATGTATTAGTTTAATTTTTAATGATTAACTTACATCTTCATTGTAGAGCTGTTCAATCCATTGCACTGGGTCAGTGGTTTCAGTTGTGCATAAATAACTTGTTCTTATCTGTATGTGCTTGTAATTTGTGTGATATTTCTCTTCAATGGCACTGTAATGGTGAAATCCGTATTTACGTGGCTGTAAACAGAAAACAAAAACATTTCACTTTCTTTGTGACAGCTCATTCTTTGTAGGGTTTCCTCTCTGAGTGTTGTCACTTGCACTACATGTCTAAAAGGCCTTGTTGGATAGAAAGTGTGCATAAAATGTATACAACTAACCAATAACAAAACTTAATGCCTTGCTTACCCTTTCCTTATATAATTAGGCAGGTAAAAGACAACTTTTTTCCAGCTGTTTGGCATTATAACTTGTAATGCTGTATTGACAATTATCTTCCGTGCTAGCAGCCTCTTTTCTCTGGTGCTGCAGAAGACCAGGGAAAAGCCAGGCCTCTTCCAGCAGGGGGAAGATATTATCCACACACGGAAAACTATCATCACTTTCAATTTTTTTTAATGCACATGTTCATGTAGTTAAATCCTACAAAAAGATCATAGTACCACAAACAATAATTATCTCCTTTAAGGATAGTTTGAACAACTCTAAAGCATACCCTGTTAATTCTGTTCAACACACCTATAAACCTTACTGATGGGAGTACCCCTCCGTCCCTCCCTCCCCACCCCCTCAAGGCCTACCTGTCTGCTAAAGCTACCAGAAAGTCTCTAACCTGGTAATGGTTGCTATAATACTTTGATTTATAATACCATATGTAAATTTATTTACCTTGCTTTTTAAGGGAATAGCCATTAGAAAGGTGATGGGTCGGGGGAGGGGGGAGAGGTGGTGGTTGGGTTCAAAAGCATAAAACAATTCCAGTAAAAGTTTGAGTAAAATACAAAATCTGCCTTGCCATCAGCACAAAAAAAAATCCCATCACAGGAGAAGATGGAGACTTGCCATTCTATTTAAAGAAACTATAAAAAGTCATCATTCAGCAAAACCAAGAAATTGATTCAGTCAGCCCAACTTGGAAGTGATAATCCGACTGGACCACAAGAAAAAGACCTTTGTCTTTTGAAACTGTCCCCCTTTGCCCATATTGTCTACATTGGATGATAAATAACCAATTGTATTCAGAAGGAGAAATGTATAACAAAATTAATGTTAACATGTCTTACCCCCGATCACGAAACCACAGGACCTCTACTCCCTACTTAAAAGTTTGTCTGTGTTGGAAAGTGTACTTCAGAGGATTGACAATCAAGGACACTCAACTTGGATTGCACTGCTCTGGTACCTGCCTTTCCCTCTTCCAGTGTTAATTGTTCTGTAATGATTTTTCGGTGGAATTGTCCAAGTTCAAGGCCAACATTGACAGGAACAGAGAAAAGGAGGTCGAGCACAACATGTGAACGTTATTCCTTCAATTGACCCAATGTCATGGATTGTAGATTTCATTCCTTTTCTCTGGGGTGGGGGGGGGGGGGGGGGGGGAGGGGGCATGCCCCAAGACACTTAGGTTCTAAGAGGGTCTTAGTGACCTTTTATCCATAGCACTTCCCATGACACATGGGTAGCCACCTTAATTGTGTCAGACACTGAAAAATAATATTGAAACAGAACTAAAAAAAAAGAGGAAAAAGAAGAAAGTCACAAGTACAAGCATTGCCACATAAAAAAGGTATTTTATAGTACAGTTGTATGTGAGCTGTAATTTTAACCATTTTCAGTTTTCTGATGAAATGTAGGGAATGGTGTGTATTCAACTGCATTTAAAAAAGATAGTTCATGGGATTTCACCTGAAAAATAAAAATCATTCACAGGCATGTCGTGGGTGGCGAAGAAAAAGTTCTGCAGACTGAAAACCTCCAACCCGCGTAACTGGCTAGATTGTTTTTGTGCGCGAGAGTTTTTTATTCTCCACGTAGCTTTACAGTTCCTCTACCAAAACTTTGTGCACACTTTCAATCCTGCCAGCTATGCAGGCTAAAAATGGCCCCTCTCCATCACTTAAAATTCAAATGCTCCATCCCTAATAAAGTTTAGTAGTTGTTGATGTTGTTGTCCTTTGTCAAAGGATCAGCTTACCCTTTCTACTGCACATAAAGGAAAAAAACTCAGCGTGGCTGACTGAAACACTAACCTTTACCCCCTGCCCCCAACATTTACAAAACCCGTAGAAGAATAAAAATACTCTAATACAGTTAATATTCCTTTGTTGTTACATACATGTACATGAAGTGGGGTCTTTACCTTTCTTAGAATTTGGTGGCATTTTTCCAAGCCATTATGGGTCAAACATGCACCCAAGGCTAATTTTTGAACCGACAAACATTCCACTATATCAATTAGGGTATGTGTAAATAAACAATAGAAAAAACACTGAGAACATTAGGCAAGGTTTCTTTAAGCATTTGCACAGAAATATTCATTACTACAATGTTGCAGCAGCAACTTTTATGTTTAATTTACACCATGTACTACAATAATACAGCCTGTACAGGTGTACACATGTTAACTCATGATTACACTGTATGCTGTAGTGGTACATGATATCTACAGAATGACCAGCCTCCTCTCTATCAGCAATATTTTATTGAATATTATTTT
>OZ037775.1:49253374-49308374 GCA_964035525.1 Porites cylindrica
TGACCAATACATTTTACCAGAATTAGCATAACCCAGCCTTAAGTTTGGCCTGGGGTATAACTTCAAGTTAAGTTAGTTTTTGCAAATCAACTAAGTCGGTTTGGGTTATTGTTAGCATAGGTCTTTTATTCACTCTGATTCTACATGTGGAGAATCCCTTATTATAATCTATCATGTCACAACCTAACAAACCATGATTTAATGTTTGTACACTAACTATTAATTGAGTGTGATATTATACCTTATATCCATTCCTAAAAAGTAAAAATTTGAAAAAATTTTTTTCCAGGTGTATTTATGAATGGAAAACATCGTCAGTATTCACTTCAGTGGCATCTCTCACACTGCCATAATAAGTTAGATGGGAAATGCTTGGTTCTATAATACTTCTAAAATGCTATAAGAAAAGTAAAGTTTCATAATCTGGGAACCCAGTGTAGACTAAGTGAATATCATCTGGGATTTACGAGAAGCGTTCCAGACCAAACATGAAAACTTACTCCTACTTTCTTACTTTAGAAAGTTATCTTTTAAG
The DNA here is from genome assembly GCA_964035525.1 of Porites cylindrica. Lineage (NCBI taxonomy): Eukaryota > Metazoa > Cnidaria > Anthozoa > Scleractinia > Poritidae > Porites > Porites cylindrica. The sequence goes on from OZ037775.1 coordinate 49,253,910, forward strand.
GATTTCTACTTCTAAACGTTTCGCTTCGGCAAATTGTTTGATCGCTGGAAGACCTACAAATTAAGAGGTTGTACTTTATCGCTCAATGACGATTTTTCTGACCTTTTTATTTCCTCATGCGATACTTTTCCTTGTGTCCCTGTTCTTCTTTAACATTTCATTTGGCTGAAAACCAAACAGAAACAGTAGGAGATGCCTCCTGATTTTAAGTTGACCTTTCTATTAAAATCGATGTCCGATGAGAGTAATTCTGTAATCGTTTGGTACGAAATGCTCTGAATAACAATAGTCCTCTTTCTCATCTTCTCCTTGATTCAGGATGTGATGAAAATTTATTTTGTATATAGGTGAGATCAGGCCGATTTTCACTCCGATTATGTTACATGGCTGCTGCACTTGTCTTATTATGCTTACAAGAATCTTGTTGCGACGCCATTTTGATGAAAGAAAATACCTGCCGCTCAAATTTAATCAGCCAAAATTACACAAGTTATTATCAACTTACCTTTTCTGAATCTAATAGACTAAATACTCCAGTGATCTTTGCCTGGTTATCCATAAAAGCAATTTCAAAACAACAAAATGGTCAAAAACACGAGCAACATGAAGCAGAACAACAAGACGTAGGCGCAGGTTTTGCCATGGTGTTCTTTGTGCGTTGCTGTCCAACGTTCTCCTCTTTCCCAGCAATAGGTCATTTCTGAGTTACAAAAACTCTCACTTTCAAAACAAGGCTAAGTGCGAAACCTTTCTTGTGTAAATGAATTTCAGATTTGCATGAGAATATAAAAAAGTTTCAAGTTCAGAATACCGACAGGCTTTGTGGTGGTAGCTAATTCACTCAAACCCGTCCAGCGACGACGCGGAGTATACATTACATTGTATACCACACAAGTGAATAGTGCTTTTCGCGCGCGCTGATTGGCTAACTCGGTGATTAGACTTGCTTTTGCCCCATAATATATGTAACCCAAATGTAAGACTTCAAGCTCTGTTAAACATAGACCTTTCTCACTTACAATTAACTATCGTTAAATTTTGTTTTTCTCTTTTTCCGAAGAAGAAAACCAGTCAGTGTCAATTGTAAAAGCGTAACAAAGATTTTACTGCCGACTATCCTGGCAGTGAAACTGACATTGTTGTTAATAATAGCTGACACATCAAAGGTGTAAGAAAAGGTAGTTCCTATTGTTGCAAGTGAGAGCACGCAATATCTTTAGTTTGACTTTCCAAGGCCACGTGCTTTATAAAAGGTTTTTCGCATACTTCATTGTCGACGGTACCTCTTATAAGTCATTGATACTAGCTAATACACCGCAGTAACAACAAATGGAATCGGGATTTTTTCCGATTGGAAGCAAACTGCATGCAAACAAAACAAGACTTAAAATGCTTCCTGCGGTCTAGTTAATATAACATTTTAACTCTGAAAATACGAAAGTAAATTGTAAATAAGGTACAGCTCGATGTTTCTTCTGACTGTAAACAGAGTATTGCTGTGTAGGGCCATTTCGAAAGACACCACAGGTCTCCATTTCAGGTTGAGCCATAATCCGTAACATTTAAGCATATATTGAAAAAAAATCGAGAGAGTGATTCGAAGATTTAACGATGGCATGCGCGTTAACGTTTATTTTCTACACGTGTGAAACAGGTGAAACATTTAGCGTATGTTTCTGAGGGTTCGATGAATAATTTCTTTCTTGCTAGTGAGCCAGAGACCTCTAATTGAAGACTTTCGCAAATTTCTCTCACCTCAGCTACTTTCCATTTGTTGGGTTTCCTCGCTTTTGAAAGTTCGCACAGATTCCTATTTTGGACAACAATAGGATGCTGAGGTGCAGTCACCTGAAGGTTTACTGCTATACATAGATTTTCAAGCGTAATTTCATTTTCTAGCGCTTCTAAATCCGGGTCCTCCTCGGTAAATTCCTGGCTCCTAGAATATTCACTCGTATCTTTTTCCATTTGTGTCTGTCACTGGACTGCTGATAGCCTTGAGAAAAAACTATTTGTCTGCTGTGCTCTTCTCCATTCCTGTCGGGTGAACAACAAATGTCCAGCATCGTTCTTAACGATTTTCTTTTCCCGAGCAACCTGAACCGGATCTGCCTTTTGCCCACTTCTACAGCCTGTGTCAATTTTCTGAACCAAATACGCTTTTACATGCATGGGCCCCATTCTCGACGGCTTCTTTACCGTTTTGAGTGCCCATCCCACTGGCTGTTGATCTTTCTTGCTCGAAGAGGGATGTGAAAAGTCTAGTTCTTCTGCGGAGTAAGTTCCAGTTTCATGAAAGGCTACATTAACGCCGGTAAGCCTCTTGGTCCACTTTTTTCTGATGCTACCATACAGAGACTCCGATTCTAACTCTCTTACTTGTTTTCCTGAATCCATGTGCTGTTCAACCTAGTCGAGTGTTTTAAAACTGAGAACACATCCAGTCTCCGTGCACGGGAAAATTTCAGTTAGAGGCCGAGTGTTTTCTGCAATAGTACCTCGTTCTTTCGTTCTGGCACCAAAAGGTTGAATTACCTTCAGTCCAGTGTCCCCTTGCCTTTCGATAATTACTTTGTCATACGGAATGAAACAACCGGACCAACTTTGTAAGCTTTCCAAGCACGGACTCCCCTTTCCTCATATAAGAAGTTGTTCAGAAGGCTGATTCCAGGGATTTTGTTTTCCACGCCAACCGACTTAATGGTATCAACTTGTACAACAGCTGCTCTACAGCCTTTGAGGCAATTGTGGGATTCTAAAGCCTCTTTCATATTTTCTGCAGTTATCACACACCAATCTCTTGAAGTGAGCTTTCATGGGGTCAGTTTTCCTGTCGCAAATATCTTTTCCGGCTTGGAGGTCGGAAAAGTCGTCGCGTAGTGTTGTTACACCAAATCTTGTACGGATGTACGGAAGGCTGAGGATCATGGGCCCACCGTGATAACAACCAGAGTTGTCTGATCGCAAAAAACGGTACTCGATCTTGATGGTGTGGAGTAGATGCTCAATGACTGACATAAACGCGAAGCTGTTTTGCTTGCAAGTGTTAAAGAGATGTACAAAGCATTCAACTTCACATCTGCCCTCGTCTTGTGAGCGTGTTATGACAGCACTAATATGCCAGCGACTACCCCGTTTGCCAAAGAACTCAGACATCTGCTCCCTGTATTGCTGCGGCAGATATTTCGTCGCCCAGTCCATGATAATCAGGCATGTTTCTTCGTCAAGCTGAGTAAGAGCGTTCTGTTTTGCTTCTTCTTGATTAACAGACGAATGAGCTTTCCAGGCATGGAGTGCTCGAGATCACTCCTTATTCTCCAAGTTTATTCTTGCTCTCGTTTCGTCGTTGATGACTAAGTCAGCTTAAGTCATCGATCCTCTTTAATAAGTCGCGGAAATTCGAATCAAGGGAGTCACATCTATCACAGTGAATGTCATGGGAGTGTGAACATTCTTCACAGAAGTCAGGATTCTCCGGGTCGCTTATTAAAGTCATGTAAGGTACAATGGTCGCTGTTGTTTTCGTTTCTGCCCGCGTGCGTTTTATAATCCGTCTTCAAATATCCTCTTTGCTTCTTACAAGTCTCGTCGCATTGTTTCAGCCCAATGCTGCTCTTTCCCGTTTTCCACTAAAGTGTCAATAATTGCGCGCAGGTTGTCAAATGCTTCAGTCCCTTCTGCTGTGATATTATCAAGCCCATGAAGGGACCTCTGCATCGATGCTGAGCAAACTTCGAGCATTCTAAACAGACAGCGTGTGTTTGCCGGCTCAAACTGCTGCTCTCTGCAGTTGCTTGTGTACTGTTCGATAATTCGAGAGAGAATCAAGGTCCGCACAACAGCGGGAATGATGATACGTTCACCAGAGTCAAGCTTAAGAGTTTTTGTTCCAAATGCAACATCTTGATGCAGCTGTGGTTGGGAAATATAGCTCATGAAATGATCAACTTTTCCCTGATCAATCCTTTTTTGCAAGATTGTTTGTTCTGGAACAGCTTGTCCTTTTCCTGCCTCAGTGGCATGCTGACGAGCCTGGTCAATTCTCCATTTAGTTAAACCAGGGATTAACGTTTGCAATTCTCTGCGGCTAAAGTCATTTGCGAAAAGAGATAGGATCTGGCGTTTAGTTTGCCACGACTCCGCTTGATCATAAGCTTTGATCAAGACATTAATGAGCCCGTGTGTGTGTCGAAATGCTTTCCTTTGGATGAGGTACTCTCGTCCGTCTCGATTAAGTCTGAATCATTTTGGATACATTTCCAAAGGTCTTTTTTTTGCCCAGGACTTATGACTGACAGCATAGCTGCAACAGCTTCCCTCGCCTTGCGAGTATAGTACTTTTGCTGGGTAGATGAAATATCGTCCCATGAAGCATTAAAAGTAGAAAGAATGGGACTAAATCGTCCACTTGTTAGGTTTCCCAGGGCATCGTTTAGTGCATGTCGTCTCTCATTTTGGATTTCCCTCTCGTCGCACCAAATGCCTACTTCCTCCTCAGGATCACTGATTTGAGAGGCCTGCGACGACAGAGTCTCGTCTGCGTCTTCACTCATCATCTTCACTCATGGTAGCTTCACATTCCATTAATTCTACCTCCTCATTTTCTCCTGGAGTTGTCACAAAGCTTTGCCCTGAAGAAGACTGCACACCAGCTTCCTGTAAAAAATTAGATAGATAATAAATAACGATTACCAGCCTAGCATTGGTCCAATAGTTGAATTCATTGACACGAATTGGCAATCTCCGCCTTTATTATACTGCGTCTATATGTAGTTACACTGTAAGCACTTCTCCTATTCTGAAGTTTCATTATTGGTCAGTTCTTAGATCACAGCAAACTATTTGATGACATCTAACTAGGCAGTGGATTAATGAATCCTAACGTCAGAAGCCTAGTGGGATCAAGCTCCGCTGTGGGGGAAAAAAGGCGAAAAATATATCAGATCAGCAAGGGCGAAAATAAATCGGCGAGTGAAGCGAGCCTAGCGGTAGTCTGGGAAGGAGAAAGGGTGGCGCCTTGATTCACCTCGTTTTTTGCCTTTTTATCCCACTTCGAGGCTTAGTCCCAAGCTGTAACGTTATTTATTTTGCACATCTTAACTCATGTTAACGAACTCATGTTCTTCACAAACTAGTCCTTACCACATAAACGCCACTTGAATAGGCCACCACCGAGTTCCAAAAACCCTCAATTTCAAAATGAGGCCAAGTGCACAACCTTTCTTGTGAAAATGAGTTTTACTTACATGAGAATGAAAAATCATTTCCATATCAAAGGCTGAGCACTTAACTTCGTTTTGATACAGAGGCCCGAGGAACTCGGATATGACCTATTATTCCTCAGAAAATAAACAATGTAAACTATAGAATAAAATATGCAGCCCATCATAAAAGAAAATGTTTCAGTCGCTTCAGTTGGTAAGAACATCGCATCTTCAAGATTGGGTCATCGTGAGTTCGAATCCCGAAATGTCAAATTTTCCACGAGAATTTCTCGTCAAAACAAACGTTATACGAACATGGACTTGGCTATCCCCATTGGGTTCAAATCCCTTCGTTCACGTGTTGTATCATTGCAAATATCACATTTTTTCCCAATGTTTATTTCATCGACAGTTCCAACTATATTATGTAAACTTCATCTAGTGAACTTAAGTAATTAGTGAGTCAACCCTCGCCTTCGTTCAGGACTGCACTATATACAGTGCTATTAAGCTGACCTGTTCCATGCCTTCATCCAAATGTACATCAAAATCACCTTTCTCGCGCTTTTTATCGTGTTCCAGCCTACAACTTGTGCGGATTGCTATCAAGAGTAAACAACAACAGAAAACAATATTATTAGAATCGCAGCCCAATCATTACAACGTGCCACACCCATATACCTCCCTCCCAGACACTTTACTGTAAATGAACAATGCAAGAAGATCACAATTCTTTTTGCTATGCCAACAGTATTTTTTGTTTTAATCTTTATATTAACGTAATTCATGTTTACTGAAAAGTTTGTGTGAAGAGTTTTACAGTCATATAAATGATGATACTCTCACTAGTCCAGTTTTATATGAGGCATAATTCGCAGACTGCACATGGTACGCGAGCAAACAGCAACTTTAAAATAAGATTGGTTTTTGATAAGGGTGAACGTTTTCAACTTCGCTTTATTCTATCGGCATTTTTTATTCCATTGGCATATATGGTTTGTAACTCGTATAATGTTAGTGAATCGCCATTCCATGGTTCAATGCTGTTTACTTTGGCTCAATATTACATGCCTCTAAAACCTAAATTACTTGCACATGAATGAACAGTGCAATGAAGCGCACGTATCAGACGTCCCATAACCTAAACAGCACGTGAGTACGCAAGGATTAACTAAATATATAAAGAGAAACGCTATTTTGGTGGAACTTTCCAAGTCAGTAATGCCGAGTTACTGAGACATACCATTTTTAAGTTTGTCGTATTTTAGTAAAGGTTTAATAGGCTATCAAGAAAAGTAACTGTCTTTAAAAATAAACCGCCTGCTTTTGAGAAATAATAGTGTAAAAATGGCAGAAATCTGGGTCTGGTTAATTTAACGACTTGACGGTAATATTAGGTGCAACATGAAAGACATGAAACTGGGACAAATATTGAAAATTATATTTCAATCGGTTTATTATAGGCTAAAGATTTCAAAAAAAGACGGGCAATTTTTTTTTCGCTTCTTGTTAATTGAGGTTAGGTTCGACGAAAGTTAGCCGAAAATCAAGATATTTCATGCCCGTGGAAGGCCCTGATTTCAAGAAAATTTTTATCTTCAACATAAAAAACCCACCAACTTCTAAAAATACCACCGTTAAAATCTTTTCAGGTGGCTTTTTGTGACGAAACCCGACACAAAAGTGAGTCCTCTCTAACGACAAAACATAGCACAAACAAACCCGAGAAGACACGTACATAAAAAAAAAAATATAATATTCTAAACGTTTAATAAAACAATACTCCCAAAAAAAAAACTCCACGATTAAAAATAAACTAGGCGTTACTAAACAATATTAAACGGGATAATTATTCTAATTTCTAAAGACTACTGCGACAATACTTGTAATAATTATGCTAATTTCTAAAGACTAAATCAAGTTTACCTCTTACACAAAATTTAACAGCGATTTTTTTTTTCTACTTAGCCTATACATATTTACAAATTAACTTCTTCCAACGTATTAATAGTTCCTTTAAAGTTCGCCTTGGGTATAAACAGAGTTCCTTGTTTGCTCCTTTAGCCACACTCCAGTTGCCTTTCTCTCGTATCTTCTCCAAACTTTCTCGTTCTTTGTTCGTTCCTTTAGCCCGTCGATAATTCCAAAAAAAACCTCCACACTCCAGTTGCCTTTCTCTTGTATCTTTCCAAACTTTCTCTGGCTTCGGTTTTCCGGTCAGCCACTCCCTAACAATTAAAACAATGCTGCCAATACTCACAAATACTTCTTCTGCTTCTTCTGCTTTTACTTCTTCAACTCTTATGGCACGTCAGATGGCTTTTCCCCGACAAATGGCTTCTTTAGTCGTGAAATTAGAGGAAAGCCTCCACTAAAAGGGTTTCAGCGGAATCGCTTGTGCTTCTAAGGTCTTCTTCTCGTTCTCTCTCCGGCGCGCTCTCTGCACTCACTGCTCTTCCCTCGACGCGGCTCCTTCTTAACATCAAAACTCACAAATCCATTCAAATGTAAATGTACAGTGTGGCAAAAGGGACTATAGTAAAAATTCCGACAGTAATTAACAGCTTTTAACAATAGAACGGCTAACAATGAAGATTTTAACAAAAAAAATTACGTAATAGTTTACACAGCAGAAAAATACTTAAATAAAAGTAATTAGCATATAAAACAACTATTATAAATTAGGAATTCTGTGACACCTCCCCCCAACAATGGCTATTTTTTAGGGGAAGTGAAGACAAAAAATAGCCTAAGCAAGCGATGAAAGTACAACAGTAAGCTTACTTAAACCCTGCTAAGGGCATCTACGTTACAGTTCTGTTTGCCACTTTTGTGTTCGACGACCATGTCATATTCTTGTAGAGTAATGCTCCACCGCAGCAGCTTCCTACTCTTATCGCGGACCTGATTCAACCACACTAAAGGGTTGTGGTCCGTCTGCAGCTTAAAAGTACGGCCATACAAATAGTACCGAAACAGCTCAACAGCCCATACAATACCTAAGCACTCTTTCTCTGTAGTGGATAACTTTTCCTCTCTAGGCTGAAGCTTTCTACTTGCATATGCTATAGGATGTTCCTCCCCTTCCTGATCTTTCTGACTTAAGATTGCCCCAAGACCTCTATTCGAGGCATCTACTTGCAAAACGAATTCGTCTTCCCAATGTGGCGGTCTCAAAACGGGTGGGTTCTGCATAGCAGCTTTTAGATCCTGAAATGCCAATTGATGGATTATATTCCACTGTACCTTAGAGGGATTCTTACCTTTAGTTAGGTCAGTCAAAACAGCAGCTCGTTCTGAAAAGCTAGGAATAAACTTTCTGTAATACCCAACTAACCCAAGAAAAGATCTTACCTGCTTCTTAGTCTCGGGTCTTGGATAATCTACAATGGCCTGAACAAGGGCTGTGCGAGGTTCAATTCTATCGCCACCAACGCGGTGACCGACGAAATCTACCGTTGACATTGCAATCTTGCATTTTGAGGGTCTTGCGTTCAGTTTAGCTTCTCGCAGACGTTGTAAAACCTGTCTAAGCTCAGAAAGATGCTGTGGGAAAGAAGTGGGCGTGTCAACCTCAACATCATCGATGTAAGCGTCTGCAAAATCTAACCCTTTGAGGACTGTTTGCGACATCATCCTTTGAAAGGTAGCCGGGGCTGTTTTCATACCGAATGGCATCACTAAAAACTCATATAGTCCTCTCGAGGTAATAAATGCGGATTTTTCGATAGTAGAGGTCTCCAGGGGAATTTGCCAGTACCCTTTCGTGAGATCAATTGTACTGATGTACTTTGCAGAAGCAATTTTCTCAATCATTCTTTCCATGGATGGAATTGGATAGGCATCCATCTTAGTCACATGGTTCAATTTCCTGTAATCCACACATAGCCGAATAGTACCATCTGGCTTGGGAACAATGACAACAGGGGCCGCCCAAGGACTTGTGGAAGGACGAATTATACCCATTTCTAGCATTTTCTCAATCTCTTTGTTGACCTCCTGTTCGAGTCTTTGAGGTATTCTATAGGGTACACTTCGGATGGGTGACGACCCGCCAGTATCAATTTTGTGTGTAGCTACATTCGTTAAATTTGGTCTTCCCGAAAACACATCAGAATACTCGTGTAATAAATTCCTCACCTGGCTCCTTTGACCTTCGGTTAAGTCATCCGAGATTGTAACATCTTCCCAGGTTTCCTCGTGACCAAAGGGGGGGGGACATTATTCTCGTGGGGTAATGGCATCTCTGGGGACTCTTCCATCACTAGAGCGGCCATTTCGTCTCTGCTCTGCCATTTACTTAACAAGTTAATATGATAAGTGCGATGCTGCTTGCAAGTCTTACCGGTGTCAAGTTCATAATTCAACCCATCTTCTAGTGCTCTCGTGACTGTAAAGGGTCCTTGCCACTTCATCTCTAATTTACTCCCAGGGGAGGGCAACAAAACTAAGGCTTTATCACCGGCCTCTAAGCGTCGCTCTGAGCTATGGGTGTCATACCACCGTTTCTGCTTACCTTGAGCTTGCTTCAGATTCTCTTGAACAACTTGTTGCATTGTTGCAAGTCGTCTACGGATCTCCAGGACATGTGTTATCAGGTTTTCTTCTGAAGACTGCCCTTCCGACCAAGTTTCCTTAATAACCGCGAGGGGTCCTCTCACAGTACGCCCATAAAGTAACTCAAATGGGGAATAACCAGTGGACTCACAAGGAACTTCTCTGTAAGCAAAAAGCAAATATGGGAGGTACTTGTCCCAGATCTGCACGCGCTCTCGAACAAACTTCTTTAACATACCCTTTAAAGTTCCATTGAATCTTTCCACTAGCCCATTTGCCTCAGGGTGGTATACTGATGTTTTAATCTTAGTAACCCCTAACTGGTCGTACAGCTGGGCCAAGAGCTTACTCATGAAATTGGATCCCTGGTCAGACACTATTTCATCGGGAATACCTACCCTAGAGAAATACTGAATCAATGCTTCCGCAACCGTCTTTGCGTTTGTTGTTCGCAAAGGTATGGCCTCTGGATACCGTGTAGCATAATCTACTATAGTTAAAATGTATTTATAGCCAGTTGTTGTCCTAGGTAACTCCCCAACGATGTCTATAGCGATTTTCTTAAAAGGCTCGGTAACGATTTCCACCGGTTTTAAAGGTGCTCTTTTTGACTTTAATTTCCTGGCTACCAACTGACATTGAGGACAGGTCGCACAATATTTGCGTACATCAAAACTTAGACCAGGCCAAGAAAAATGCGCAGCTATCCGGTCCAATGTTTTTTTGCTACCCATATGACCTGATAAGGGGATTGTGTGTCCAACCCGCAAAATTTCGTTTCGATAGGATTCTGGCACTACAATACGATCAACATACCTAGTTCCATTATGCTCATCTGAGAGATATTTGCGATGAAACAAGAGGTCATTTGTGAAAAAGTAGCCATCGGATACTTCTGGTGCCTTCTGGAACGCTTCACGGCGTATCTTCCCTAGAGTTACGTCGGACTTTTGATCTGCAATCAGCTGATTTCTATTTCGGTCGAGGATGTTTACCGGAAAATTCTCCTTTCCGGGTTCGGTTACAGTAGTATCATTCTCGGAATTCTCCTCACCTTTCTCTTCCGGTATCTTTCCCTCAAAGAGGGTTTGCAGATCTCCTTCCTCTGGACCCTCACGTTTCATCTCTTTTTTTGATAAACTTTTGACTGCTATTGAACTTTCTCGGTCAATTAATTCATCTGCTCTCAACTGGGCTTCTTCTAATGCTCTCTGTCTTCGAGTCATTACGAAGGCCTCTTGTCCACCAGCATCGGCTGCCCGAACGTTTTCCTCCCATTGGTCCAAAATATTTTGTCTCGAAAGCGTCTTTCCAAAGGAGGACCTGCCAAGTAAACAATCTACAGGTAGCTTGTCTAAAACTCCAACTAATTCTACATGTTTACCTTCCTTGCTATCAAATTCAACCTTTGCAAGGGGGACTGTAAGACGTTCTCCCGCAGCTGTTAATACTGTGATTTTGTCACCAGTCAAGGCTGAGCTGTTTACATATTTCCTGTGAACTAGAGTCCTAGTACACCCAGAATCAACGACCATTTGTGCAAACTTTCCATTTATTTTACCTCGAACATTGCAAGGAGGAAACTCAGATTGCTCTGTTGTTAAAGGTGTCATACACAACAGGTACCCCTGTGAGGGCTTCCCACGACCCTTACCACAGTTAAACGACATGTGTCCTGGTTTACCACATTTGAAGCACTTAATTTCAGGCTTTGTAGTCTTTTGTTCAGGGGATGGTGAGGGTTTTGCAGGCTTTTCTTGATTTTGATTTTGTTTCTCTTCAGGCAAAGAATCAGCTGCCTTACCTCCAAACCTTTCCTTTTTCATAGATTTTCCCCCACCTCGGTTTGTTACATACCTGCCTCCAACAAGTGGTCCTTTTCTGGACTGAACATGCAAATTGGCGAGATTACCAAGTTCCTCAGCAGTCTTTGGCTCCTGTTCCTTTAACCAAGCTCTAAGTTCAGGGCTTACTGCATCAAGGAGTCGCTCCATCATTATTTGTTCGATGATCTTTTCTGCGTCCCCTGTTGCCTCGGCAACGGCCATCCAACGATTGAGGTACCTACGGGTCCTGTTTCCCCACTGAACAAAATCCTCGTCAGGTTTTTTCTCCGAAGTTCGAAACCTGTATCTATAATGATCAGCAGTCAACTGATAAGCTTTAATGATAATGGCCTTACTTTCGAAATAATCTTGGCAGGCAGGGTCAGGAATTTCTAAGTAGATTGACTTAGCCTTTTCAGTTAGCTTGGGTACTAAGTTACCAACCCAGTCCCCCTCAGGTAGGGATTGTGCCCTTGCAGTCATTTCAAAAATCCGGAAATAATCATCTATATCTTCGCTTTCCCTCATTTCCCTGATTTTCATAAATTTGGGCCCCCTAGTCTCATTATTACTCACCTGCCGTCTTTCCGACTCCCTTGTAGCAAATTGTTCTTTCTCAGCTCTGAGTACTCTAAGTCTCTCCTCTTCTCGAATCGAACGTTCTTCTTCCTCCTGGGACTTTTGCCTTTCATACTCTCTTCTCTCTATCTCAGCCTCCCTTTCTGCCTGGCGCCTCTCTCTCTCAACCTCTCTCTCTAGCTCCCTAATTTCCCTTTGCTCCTGACTAATTTTCCTTCGTAATTCTAGCATCTGCATTTCACGTTCCTGTAGCTGTAATCTTTGTTCAAAACTGAGACTAGTGTCCGGAGCAGACTCCGCAAGATTCTCGTTTTCCCCCGCATCGCCCGAACTTTGGCCTGACCGATCAAACGTTCTTAGTTTGCTTGCTAAGGTCTTAACTCCGTCCTTACGTGGAAAATAAATACGTCTTCTCGTAGCTTCATCCCTAAGTTCTTGTAATGTCCAGGAGTCATAATCGGTGGCTCTAGCGGCCATGATAAATCCTAAATATGGTAATTGTATACGTGTCTCCGTTTGAGCCGTTTACACAAACCGTTAAAGAGCAATCCCACTTCTGACACCAAAAATCTGTGACGAAACCCGACACAAAAGTGAGTCCTCTCTAACGACAAAACATAGCACAAACAAACCCGAGAAGACACGTACATAAAAAAAAAAATATAATATTCTAAACGTTTAATAAAACAATACTCCCAAAAAAAAAACTCCACGATTAAAAATAAACTAGGCGTTACTAAACAATATTAAACGGGATAATTATTCTAATTTCTAAAGACTACTGCGACAATACTTGTAATAATTATGCTAATTTCTAAAGACTAAATCAAGTTTACCTCTTACACAAAATTTAACAGCGATTTTTTTTTCCTACTTAGCCTATACATATTTACAAATTAACTTCTTCCAACGTATTAATAGTTCCTTTAAAGTTCGCCTTGGGTATAAACAGAGTTCCTTGTTTGCTCCTTTAGCCACACTCCAGTTGCCTTTCTCTCGTATCTTCTCCAAACTTTCTCGTTCTTTGTTCGTTCCTTTAGCCCGTCGATAATTCCAAAAAAAACCTCCACACTCCAGTTGCCTTTCTCTTGTATCTTTCCAAACTTTCTCTGGCTTCGGTTTTCCGGTCAGCCACTCCCTAACAATTAAAACAATGCTGCCAATACTCACAAATACTTCTTCTGCTTCTTCTGCTTTTACTTCTTCAACTCTTATGGCACGTCAGATGGCTTTTCCCCGACAAATGGCTTCTTTAGTCGTGAAATTAGAGGAAAGCCTCCACTAAAAGGGTTTCAGCGGAATCGCTTGTGCTTCTAAGGTCTTCTTCTCGTTCTCTCTCCGGCGCGCTCTCTGCACTCACTGCTCTTCCCTCGACGCGGCTCCTTCTTAACATCAAAACTCACAAATCCATTCAAATGTAAATGTACAGTGTGGCAAAAGGGACTATAGTAAAAATTCCGACAGTAATTAACAGCTTTTAACAATAGAACGGCTAACAATGAAGATTTTAACAAAAAAAATTACGTAATAGTTTACACAGCAGAAAAATACTTAAATAAAAGTAATTAGCATATAAAACAACTATTATAAATTAGGAATTCTGTGACACTTTTATATGGTTAAAAGGTGGAGGCAAACACCGACCTCGGTCTTTTGCTCCTGCCCGGTTTTCTCTGACAATAACACTTAAAGACTGGAAACAGTTTGCTGTTGTCAATAGATGTAAATCACAACTTAATGCTGTGAAATGTGGCATCCCACAAGGATCTCTCCTGGGTCCAAGACTTTTCTCCTTTTAACGACTTGCCTGATCAGATTAAGGAAGGAGAAATAGACATGTATGCAGACGACACAACACTATTCTACATAGGCCCCTCAGTCGATGTAGTGTGTGATGCACTAAATCGCGTACTGGGGGATGTACATAACTGGTGCAGAAATAATAAGTTAACTATCCATAGTGGGAAATCAGAGGTCATGGTACTCAATAGAAACAGCTTTTGTGGCCCCCCTGAAACCAGTTATACTCGGAGATAAGATCTTAAGTTATGTTAATTGAAGTGTCTGCTTGGGGGTAGTCATTGACTCTAGATTATCCTGGCAGCCTCAGATCACCACTGTCTGTACTAAGAGCTTTAGTCGAAAAGTCAAAAATCTAAAGCGATTGAGGGTCCTACCCAGGAGGGTACTGGAAGCCATTTACTTTAGAAGCATTGTTCCCAGCGTTACATATGGCGTGCTACTGGGGAACTTGTACCCTGTCCTTGTTATGTGATGTTGAACTGATCCTCTTAAGAGCAGCTAAGATCGTACATGGCCTTACAGAAGTTAACATGGAGACCTTGAAACGCATCTGGCAGCCCTTAACTAATGTTTACAAACTTAATTTAACCTCACTCATGTACTCAGCTTATTATGGCTTAATACCTAAACCCATCTGTGACTTATTTCACAAAACTGAGCAGCGACCCTATAACCTAAGAAGAAGGGATGTATTTAAGGTACCAAAGTACAATTACTCCATGGGAAGAACATCTTTATCCTACAGAGGGCCTATTGTGTGGAATATCCTGCCCGAGTCATATAAACTTTCTGATAGCCATGCAAGTTTTAAGAAAAAGATCAAAAAAGACCAGTTGCTACTAGATAAATTAAGCCTCGAGAAGGAATCATGCCAGGTTACAAATAACGATAATGATTTCTATTATTTTTGAACAATTTATTTATTTACTCTTTTAGTTACAATAGATTGCAATGGACATAGTTATCTTTTTTTAATCAATCAATGTTCACGTACATACTTTTAATTGTTTGCATACCTCACACTTGTATATATCCTAGTTAATGTAACTAGATCTTAATGTTTTAGGCAGGTCCACATCAGCCTCTGGCTGACTTCTACCAACCTGCGTTAATAAATAAACCTATGTATGTATGTATGTATGATTAACATTTAACGGAAGTACCCAGAATTCATAACTACTGTAACATTGCTTTTTGCATAATTAAGCAAAAGGGTTCAGAACAGGAGAGAAATAAGCACTTTTCGCCTGTCCTTGGTGTTGCTAACAGTGCTTCCAAGACTAAACAATGCGTGCAAGGAACAAGATTTCCATTTACTTTATCAAGTGTTCCATCCCTGGTTAAGGCTCTACTTGTGCCAGAGACCCCGTGCAACAGCATTTCTTCTGTATCCCATACGGTATCTACTGAGGCACGCGTATGGCATATAACACAGGAACATACCAATTTAATGAACTCCCGCACATCAACCATTTATAACACATTTTGTTGAACATTCTACGCGGCTGTTAGCCTGCGCGCAGACGAAATTAAACTCTGGTTAACTCCGTCTGCGAAACAGCGCCGAAATCCTTGTTCTGGACTTCCAGCTGTGTACCCAGATTTGAGTACGCGCCATGATTGGCCAGTTAAAAAAGGCCTTTGTTTTGTTTGTCGTGATCGCCAATCAGGTTGAAGGGGAATTCGAAACGCACTTCCGGTAATTCGTTGAGTCCGTTGGGGGTCCAGAACAAGGATCTCTGCGCTGCTTCGCAGACGGTACTAATGAGAGTTTAGTTATCGTCTGCACGCAGGCTACGCGGCTGTATGACTGTAAAAGTTACATTTTGAATAGCATTTACAAACTGGTGACCGAAAATGATTTTTTTTCCTGTTTATTATACAGACACGAGTGTTTTACTAGAAAACATACCACTCGTAAAATTCATAAAAACTACATCCGGGACCCGAGTGGCTTATTTTCTAGAATCTCACACGTGAGTTTATCGATGACGTAATTTCGGTAATTTCCCTCCAAAATTTGTACGCGTCTTGCGTCCTTTCAATTTTAATTACACATTTTTCAAGGCTTTACTTATATTTTGTCATTGTAGAGCCCTATTTAGCTCAGTGTTATTTCTCAAGATTATTGTAAACAATGTCTTATATTGCTGTACTGTAAATTTGAGCCGTCACAATTACTTTTTGCATTAGAGAATAAAAATCTATTATTTTATCGATGTCGTTTTGTCTATATAATAAAAAGAACATTACACTGCGGCTTGAGATATGAATTTTATTTTCTCGTGGCTGCGCTCGTTCGTAAAATATTGTTTTGCCACTCGAAAAGAAAATTCATATCTTCGCGCCACCGTGTAATATCCTCTATTTATCTCACACATATTAACTATCATTTGTTTTCCTGCAGGGAGTTGAACGACAACGAGCTCAGGACGCTTCCGTCAGGAATATTTTCAGATCTCTCTTCCTTGCTGGTTTTGTAAGTAAACAACGCATTTCTTCGCTTATAAATCCATACGGCTCTCCTCATAGGATCTAAAGGCCTCTCGTGGTACTGGCCACTAATGCTAATGAACAAGAGTTGATTATCCTTAGGATGTCGCTATTTGTTTTCGCTTTTTGCTAACTTTTTCCACAGATTTTTCTATATTTTCAGGGGCACCCAACGAGAATATAGTTCAAAACTACTTAACATAGCATTGTTGAACGTATTTTAGTATTTAAACGGTAGATATAGGAATATATTTATCCCCTAAAAACTTTTCATCTGTTCGGATTTCCTAGCTGAAAATCTAGTGATCCGAAAATTATAGGGATAAAAACTTACCTTCTCGAAAATTTCAGCCAGGAAAAGGCTCCCGAAAATTCTAGGTGGCCTTTTTTAGGGTAAAAATCCGTTAAAAATGGGTAAATATACCATTTTGTAGATGTTCGAAAATCCTAGGAGAGGCAAGCAAGCAAGAAATTTTACAAGAAATGTTCCGAAAATTTTAGATCTCAAATCGTCTTCCGAACAGATATTTTCCGAAAATTGCCGTTGGGTGCCCCTGTATTTTGGGGTTGGTGTTATGAACCGAGGCGAACGCCAAGGCTAATAACACGTACCGAGACCTTGATTAAACCAGATATCACAAAAACCGAATTTAATAATTGTTTTATTATACATTGTTTCAAAGAGAAAAATAGAAATAGACAAACACATCGTCGCACGGACCACAGTTTGACATTGCTCTTGGAAATCATGCATTGTGCGGACAACAGATAACTAACAAATCTGGAGGTTGCGCTGATTCCAAAAATTAACTGAAGGCTTTTATAGAATGAGAAGAAAGATAGTGAACACTACTATAACAATTCGTATTATCAGTACTACCAATAAAATGCATGAGTGTTTTTGTTGTTCTTTTGTTTTCATATGAAACTGTAATTAATGTGCTGGGGTTTCACTATGCAAGAAAGCGAGCCGAACAATAAAACTCAAAACAAACTTAAATTCAATTTCCGGCGACCAAACACATGGAAAAAACGAACCAATTGTGCAAGAGCAAAGTGAGGGATGTAAAAGAAACCAAAAAAATGGTGGGAAGCAAAATCTATGAGAACGATCCATATTTAAGAGCCGTTGTCGGTAACTATCGAGAATCTGGCGCCATGCAGTTCAAGAAATTCGAATTTTTTTTATTTCACCAAAAGACCCTTTTGGTAAACTATTTTCAAACACCGTGACAATATTCAAAAGTTCTAGCGAAGCCCCGCGAAAAATAGGAAAGTTCAAAATCGACCTAAACCTGGAAATTGTGCAAATTAGGGCATTTTCAAAACGCGCGTACGAAAAAACGAAAGGCAGTCTATACTTCATCTTTACAAGCTTTGATACACATTTCTCAAAGTTACTTTCAAGCTATATTTTATCTCGATTTAGGGTTTTTTCTATTTCTTACACCCGTGCAAAGAAAGTAATGTTTCGTCATTTGTTGACACCGTGAATTTTCAGAAGGTAATGCATCAGTCAATTCCAGCTGCGCCCAGCCCCCCCCCCCGCCCCCCGGGCTACTGCGGGACATTTGCCGGCTTTTTCAGTCCCGGGGGTGGGGCATTTGCAAATTTTGTGCTGCCCAGGGGTCGGGCATTTGCCAACCCCGGGGCCATTCCCGAGCTTTTGTCACGCACGCGGTTTCCTATCAGTAAATAACTAGACAGATAATTTTACTAGGAAAGAAAGCAGATTCGGTCATCTGTCGTGGACAGGAAAAAATTGAAGAGGTTGTAAAGGCATGTTCTTGATTTTATGCATGCATTTCATCATTGCTTATCAAGCCAGAATTACATGGCGAAATCGGGGGCTATCGACGTGAATCAACGGTTTTGGTTATTGAATCAAAATTCTGTTGATATTATTTGAAAAATATCCTTTCATATTTATTAAACTATTCATAACATATAACTTTACAGCGCTCTATTAATTTTAATGTCAATAATTTACTCAATACTAAAATTATAAACTGGTGCATGTCGTCGCGGCGTAAAGTCTTAATTAGAATCCTAGCGCTATTACAAAGGAAGACGTTAATTGAAACGAAAAACCTCTCATTAAAATGCTTAAAACGGCTTTATTCGACTGTGCGATCAATGAAAAATGTTGCAGTGTTGATGGAGGACGAGGCATTCGCCCTCTTTTTTTGTCCCCACCCTGGGGGAGTCCCCACCCCCGGGAATTTGCCATCCAAGGCAAAAAAACGCTAATGCCCGGGGGTCAGCCGGGGGGGAGTCTGGGCGCAGCTGGAATTGACTGATGCATAAATAGCATCAAGGATCAAGGGTATATTTATGTATATTTAGCGGTTGTGAAAATTGTCTTTTGAAAAAGCATGCATTCTTCCTGTATGTCATACTAAAAGCTTTTTTTTGGCCCGCCAAAATCGAGCGCGCTAGACGAAAATGTATCAAGTGCACTTTAATATCCGATTTCTCCGTTCTTAATTTATTCAGCTAACATTGCTAGTAAGAGCGATATTTTGGCATCGTTGACTGTGCACTTCAGTGCTTTAGATCATAATTATTTGTCTGATCGTTACCACGGACTGTGAAAGTACATGTAAACGGTGCCGTGTCATCCAGGCGTGAGCTTCATGAGGGGGGCATTGGGGGGTACCCAATACCGCAATACCGTAAGAAAAAATGGCAAATACCGAAATACCGCGTCGAAAATCGTCTAAATACCGATACCCATATTTTAATCACATTTATAATCGGTTCCGCATACTTATGGTTGCGTCCATGTAGCGCGTTTAATTATCTCAGGCATTTATGCACCAGATGTCCATGTTTTTTTAAATATTTTGGTAGTTCGCAATTTTCCGCAAATTTTCACTGAAAAGTAAACTACATTCGTTCAGTCTTTTGGTATTTCGACCCAACAGCTAATTAACTCCAATAAAAATAACTCTTGAAAGCGCGAAAAACAAACCAACCAAAACCCTTTCCACGCACGTCTAGTGCGAGTTTTGATATAAAGTGAGTCTACACGTCAGTCTCTCGTTCTGGCTTTCTGGCTTCTGATTGGTGCCAGAAAAACACAAGTTTTCTGGCACCAATCAGAAGCCAGACCGGCGGCGACCGTTTGGAACTGGTCTGGTAAGATATTGTCCCCAGGGGCTCTTCTCACCGTTCTTTACTTTTCTTCGTTCCATATATATTTTTCCGCCCGTTTAGACTTTCCCTCGCCCCCTTTATCTGCCCCTGGGTCTCCGAGGATGACGCCGCGCTGTTAAGAGGCAAACTTACCAAATTTTCTCTTTTAACTTTACAAGGCGTTTTTCAATTCTCGAAACCCAACATCTAAACTTATTCTTGTTGCGATAATGTTCGCCTCCTTCGCCCTCTTCATAAAAAATTGCCACACAGTCAATGGTGACCACGCCGTCTTCAACCTCAGCGACCTCAGACATTGTGAGAAAACGTTTAAAACCTCGAATTACCGGCACAGGTAAACAGATCGACAAGCCTGGTAAGGTAACTTGAGAGGACTCATTATCATTGGATGCAACAACAATCACATTGTATAAATCGACCATTAACTGTCACAAAATGACCCACAAATGGTGTAATCATTTACCGTTATGTCTCAAGACTTCTAAATATTAACTTTTATTGACCTTTATGTCTTACTGTGTTTTGTTTTGCGTATTGTATCGAAAGGAAAGCGCGAATAAACGGTACCGTAATACTGTGAACAATCTTATTTCACCGAATACCGTCAGCCAAAATGATGAAAAACCGCATACCGCAGAACTAGATGATACCGCAATACCGCACGTTAAAATTAAAATTACCGAGATACCGCATGAAAAAAAGCCCAATACCGCAATACCGTAAACCCCCATGTCCCCCTCCTTCATTATGGTGTTCCCCAGGGTAGTGTCCTCTGACCTATTTTATTCCTGCTTTATACTTCACCCTTGGGTGCTATTATGAGACACCAGTCAAGTTGCCTTTCATTTGTATGCCGATGATACGCCTCTCACCTCTGAATCATCCTCTGCTGAACTGGCAGAATTAGGGGTAAAAGACTGCGTGCGAGATATCGATGCTTGAATGACAGTAAACAAGCTTAAGATGAACAGCTGGGACAAGAAAGAACTAGTTGTGCTAAATGCTAGTCATCGCCAACATTCGCCCCTGACGTCAATTTCAGTATGTGATGAGGTGATTAGCAAGTCATCGGTAGCTACAATACTCGTCACAAATCTTGAAACACTTGTGTGCATTTCCCCTTCCCCAATGTTGATTTGGGTATTACAGTAGTCTTAGTGCTCCAGAATACACGTGGCTCAACATTGGGGAAGGAGATGGGCACTTTTGAGTGAGAACAAATGTGTAAAGAGTGAATGTAAGAAATTTAAGAGAAAATTCAAGAGAAACGGTTTCTGCTTGAACGATTTTGACGAGTATTGTAGAAACATTGGTGTTCTGTGTGATACATTCATGTCGATGAAATATCTTGTTACAGTCAGCCGTATGCAAGGCAGGCCTATTAGCCACCTTCTACCATCTTCGAAACATTAGCCGCATAAAGAAATATATCAATCGCCATACGGAGGCATGCTTTCATTACTTCCAGACTGGACTTCTGTATTTCACTTCTGTATGGACTACCGAAACAAACTATCAAGATACTTCAGCATGTTCAAAATGTAGCGGCCAGAATCCTTTCGCCTACACCTAAACATGAACATTTCTTACCAGTATTACAGGAAATGCATTAGTTTCCGAAAGAAGAGCGTATAACTTTTAAGATTCTTTTAATGACCTTTAAAGGTTTAAATGGCTTAGCCCCTTCATATTTGTCCTACCTGTACGTGGTATATTCCTCGGCGTCTGCTTGATGTCCGATATAATCTGCACAACTGTGGTTTCCGGTCTTTTTCAGCAGCCTCTCCACAGTTGTGGAATGAGATACCACTAGAAATTAGATCTTGTGAGAGTTTTAAGGAATAACTTTAAGACTTACCTGTTTAGGAAAGCGTTTTCAATAAATTAGTCCTTTTATGTTTTAGCCGGTTTAATTGAAAGTGTTTTTTATCAGTTAGTTTTACTTTTTTTAATTCGTTTTAATTCGTTTCAATTTAATGCAATTTCTGAGCAATATTTGTAATATTTTAAACATTTCTTGTAGAGCGCCATTGGGTATTGCTGGAAATGGCACTATAAAAATAAAGTATTATTCTTATTATTTGACTATAAGGAGGGGATTAATGCAACTTGTCAAATCGCCTACCTGCAGTCAACTTGCCTAATTTCGCCGAATCCCTCTCTCCACCCTTAGAACTTAGACAACTTGCCTTGTATTTCTTATCCTCAAAAACGCATCGCTCTACATACGCAATTAATACTTCGCAATCGTTCTTTGAGCGTGTATGGAGTACTTAACTATGCATGCTCTAATAAGAAGTCACAATCCTGTGTATTGTGCTACAGGCGTTGTGGCTTTAACGTGTTTCTTATTTCGCGCTTAAATGGCACATTTACCGCTCTTAAGTGGTGCCTTTAATAGTGCCTCCAAGACAAAGACACAATGTTGAAAATGGAAATTAAAGTACGATAATCGAGCTTTCATGCACGGTTACATATCGGGCATTGTATTCTAACGCTTTAAAAGCCATGAACATTCCGTCAGTCAATTTTGAGCTTACAAGAAACCTTTAAATTTTCGTCTATTAAGCGTTATTTAAGAGGTAAATGAGATGTGAGATCACTGACAAAACTTACAGTCATTATTCACAAGTGAGATAAAATGGCGTCCTTTAACGACGCTACAGTTCTTTAACAATGATTTTAATTCCTTATCGAGCTCAAAACTAAAATAGCCTGCGTAGCCAACCCGGTCTCTTTTTAGGGCGAAGGGAGGGTGTTCCCCTCGCTTGCCTTTCGTCCCCCTATATAAAATAACCAAGAAAGTCATCGGCACCAATGCCACGCAGGTTAAAGCTACAACCAAAACTATGTACTCATTGTAATGCATATCAATTACACCACAATGACCGTACAGAAAGTTAACTTTCTATACACGAGTTTAGTAGAGAGTAGTAACATTAGTTTAGTGGTAACAGTATAGCGTTATACTTGTCAAGTTTTACAAAAAAAGTGTTTACCAATATCGTGCAAATGACCTTCACGCAAGTAACAATCGGTTTAGCACATGGTGAAAGGCAATAGTAAAGCGCTTTGATACAAGATAAAAGCTACAAAAGCAATGTGACAAAAAGGCCACTGAAAGATTTCTAATAAAATATATATGTTTACTTTCAAGAAAGCTAGTTTCCTTGATCAAAACGTGCTGCTCATGTAAGTAGCCGAAGTTCTGATTAAAAGTTCCATGGCTTGTAGATTAGATTTCTTTTTCAATCAAAGAGGCAAGTAAGCATCGTGCCTGTTTG
The DNA here is from genome assembly GCA_964035525.1 of Porites cylindrica. Taxonomy (NCBI): domain Eukaryota; kingdom Metazoa; phylum Cnidaria; class Anthozoa; order Scleractinia; family Poritidae; genus Porites; species Porites cylindrica. Next base: position 49,276,815 of record OZ037775.1, read on the forward strand.
ATGGTATTTATTCAGAAAACACAGAAGAAAGCTATGTCGGTATATCCTTTCCCCATTCCAGTCAACTTCTTGTGCGTGATCCACGTCTACGGCCTCAATTTTTTTCAGGCTTTCTTTTCGCAACTGCATACATAAGTTGCGTTAAATACAACTGCGATGACCTTCCTTCAAATAATTCTTCACTCCGCAGCGCACATATATGATTTTACAGTGCACTGTAATATATTTATAATTTCATCATTGTCCTTTCACGGGTTTATCACGAACCAGCTGCTCCCAGCTGGCTTGTTAACTTAATTGGTAGAGCGCTGCACCGGTATCGCAGAGGTCAAGGGTTCGAATCCCGTAGAAGCCTGAATTTTATTCAGGCTTTGTTTACGCAACTGCATAAGTTGCGTATAAAACTGCGATGATCTTCCTTCAAATAATTCTACACACCGCAGTTCACATATATGATTTTCATATATTCATAATTTCAAAAGTGAAACTTGTTTCAACCAATCAGAAGCACTCTGAGTAGTAACACCTCATTGGTCAATCCTCTGTTGGTCTCTACAATGTTGATATGAAATTTCTACGCGCGTTAGTCATACGTCGTTTCGCGGGGGAACCAGTAGTAGTCGGCCATTCTCAGGCCAACAGACAATCAATATTAAAACTTTCAACACACTGTTTTTTTTCTTCAGGGATATTTTCTTACGTCACACTATATCACTGTTATCATGTCATGATTCAGAAGGTGTTCAAACTGACTTATTCCCTCAAAAAATTCTGAAATAGAAAACTCTAAAAGCTAGAACTGTTTGCCGAATGAATTTTTGGATTGTGTGTGTGCACGGAATTTGAAAATTCAATCATTGCTTTAAGGAATCATTGGGCTAATGAAGCTGATTTTTCTTAAAGCATTTAAACAAATGTTCCTGAAAGAACGGATGATAGAACCGTAATTATTATTTTGGTAAAGATAAATAATAGCAGCAAAGTATTTTCACATTATGGTCTGGTGCTGATACATCTTACTCAAAAATTAGGAACATGTGTAAAAACACTTTAGCATAAGAATACAGCATCCTTCTATTGATCCCCAGCTGTACCCCAGCCCTAGAACTAGGGGTGCTAAATAGAAATATGTTTGATATTTTGTTTCTAGCCGAAACAAAGATCGACAGTACTGTTTCATCGCACTTGGTTTCACACCCAGGTTTTCGCACTATTCGCAAAGATCGTAAGAAGGGGGCTGCAGGTCTGCTTGCCTATATCAGGGATGACCTCTCGGCGTATCGACACTTAAAACTAGAAAGTAGCGATATTAAATCCATTTGTTTGGATGTCAAGGACTCCAATAACAGTCGCTTTATAGTGTGTGCTTGTTATAGAAGTCCAACTAAGTGCAAGGAATCTGATTTTCTCGCCTCCCTATCAACAGCTGCCGAAAATATGTACAGCACCAGAAAGGAGCTGCTTTTACTTGGAGGCTTTAATATGGACATGTATGAGAATAGAGATAAAGGCCCTTTTCCTGACATAAGGCTGGTTGACTTTTGTAATCGATTCTGCCTCTCAAACCGAATCAATGAACCGACAAGAGTAACTAAAACATCTAAAAGTCTCATCGATGTTTTGTTAACTAGTCACGCGGAATGTTATGCTACAAGTGATTCTTTACACTTTGGACTGAGCGATCACGACTTAATCTTTACAGTGCGAAAAAATAAGAATTCAAGGCCAAAGCCGCCCTTTGATCTAGTTTAGGAGTATGAAGAATTTTAACTTGCCTCGCTTTTTGGCTGACTTAAAAGGGGTCCCATGGTCTTCGGCCTACACATTCGACAATGCCGATGATGTATAGGCTCATTGGCGAACACTTTTCAAAGATGTTCTTGACCAGCACGTGCCCCTAAAGAAAAAGTGGATTCAGGGCGAGCAGTTGCCATGGATATCACCTGATTTGCTGCGTGAAATTTCGCACCGAAACAAATTATTCAAGCGCCACAAGCGAAATCCTACATCTACTTCTTGGGGATGATTACAAGCGGCAACGTAACAAGGTTACGTCACTAAAGTTCAACGCTTTGAAAACATTCTGCGGTGACGCTTCCTTGAGTGCCAAACATCCGGGCGAATTTTGGAGAAAATGAAGCCCCTTTTGCCAACTAGTTCTGGTAAAAACATACAAGGCGTGATCCTCGTTGAGGGCAGTGTAGTAGTGTTAAGTGTTTCCGACCCTGGGTGTGTGGCTGAACTCTTTAGTGATTACTTTGCCAATATTATTCAGTTAGAGCATAGATCTGACACTGTCTACACTGACCATCCTAGTATTAAGGCAATAAGCAATCTACGTTTCTCAAGCGAGTTTAATTACTCCCCAGTCAGTACTTCATATATCTGTAACATTTTCGACCACCTTAATCCGACAAAGGCAGTTGGGGTAGACGGTATTTCACCAAGAATCTTGCGTTTGGGATCCCTATTTCTTGCCGAAAAGGTGACTAAGCTGATCAACTTCTATATTCTGAATCGCTCATTGCCGTCTGAATGGAAGCAAGCGCGCCTTACTCCTGTCTTTAAACGGGGGATTGACACAGACAAAGCAAACTACTGCCCTGTCTCAATATTAACTTCGCTATCGAAGGTTTTTGAGAAAGTTATTTACGACCAAACGTGGAATGCATCTCATAACGTTTTGTCCTCAAACCTATCTGGATTTGTGAAAACTGATTCTTGCTGCACTGCATCGCTAAAAATGACGGAAGATTGGAGGAACAGTATTGATAACAAGGAAGCTGTAGCAGCGGTCGCTGTGGACTTTAGCAAAGCGTTTGACGCCATAAAACACCGCCTTTCTTTTGCTCGCGAAGTTGAAGGCCTATGGCTTCTTTCCACATACCTTGGAACCGATGTCCACCTACCCGCTAAGTCGTCAACAATGTGTCAGTTTAGAAGGCGTATGCTCTATCTTCAAAACAGTTAAATCTGGCGTTCCTCAAGGCTCACTATTGACTCATTAATGACTTGAATTTCTGTGTTCCTAATGTCACATTGCGGCTGTACGCTGATGACACGACTGCCTACCTGTCAGATGTATCTCCCACCATTCTAGAATTTTCCTTCAACAAAGATCTTCTGACTCTTTCGTCGTGGTTTGAGTCTAACCATTTAACAGTGAACAGTAGTTCTAAGACTCAAGCATTATCTGTCGGACCCTGTGACTATCATCATTCTTTATTTCTTAATAATGCTAGAATAGAATTTCTCCAATCTATTAAGATTCTTGGAGTTACTACACTCTAAATCAGAAAGATCTGTTTTAGCCCTAAAAACAGGGCCGTTTCGGTGAGTAAAATACAGTCCTATTTTTGGGTCTAATTTGGCTCCCTTAAATCAGGGCCAATACAGTCCAATTAGCTAGGGCTGATTTGGTCCCAGGGCTGAAATGGGCCCTACCGTGGGCTGGAATAGCCTTTTGATAGAGCTTTTTTGGCCTAAATTGTGCTCAAATGGCTCCAAGAAGGGCTGAATCAGACTTTGGCCTGCAGGGCTGAATTGACACTTTGGGGCTGAAACAGATCTTTTTAATTTACAGTGTACATTAGTTTTCACTTAGTCTCTAATTGCACCCATTACAACAAACACAATCCAAACCAATATCTTATTTCATCTAAAAAAAAACAGTGAACTATGCATGTGAAACTTGATAGCATGTCAGGTTGTCATACAGCAAAGAACCACAGATAAGAACAAAAACTCTTTAGGCTAATATTTTGAAAGAACCTGATGGAGTAAAAATGTTGAAACAGATTCTACAGAGTTCTTAAAGTCAAATCATTGTAATAGCAAACTTAAGAGTTTCTATTGGTTTAAATTGAAGTCATTTAGACATCACAACATGCATATTTTGTACAAACATTAAATACCACCGATATTCTTTCAAACAAATCTAATTTTTCCCCAACAAAATAAGAACCTAATTTGAGAAGCGAAACAGCCTAATTTCCAAGAAACACAAATTTTATAAGAGCCTTTTGAGGCTCACTTTGAAAAAAAAAAACACAGCTACTTAGTTTTTACTGTATACTACTAAATGCAAGAGCAGGGGAGGGGGAGGGGGAGGAAGAGGAAGAGTTAGGGATAGAGTTAGATAGGTTAGGGTTAGGGATAGAGTTAGGGTTAGGGACAGAGTTAGGGTTAGGGACAGAGTTAGGGATAGGGATGGGATAGGATAGGGTTAGGAATAGGTTAGGGTTAAATATAGCTTAGGGTTAATATAGCTTAGGGTTAAATATAGCTTAGGGTTAGGGTTAGGGATAGGTTAGGGTTAAATATAGCTTAGGGTTAATATAGCTTAGGGTTAGGGTTAGGGATAGAGTTAGGGTTAGGGATGGGATAGGGTTAGGAATAGGTTAGGGTTAAATATAGCTTAGGGTTAAATAATATAGCTTAGGGTTAGGGTTAGGGCTAGGGATAGAGTTAGGGTTAGACGTGCAGTGTCAACTGATTTCAATAGTCATAACCGTGATTTACTGAGTTAAACTTTAGCCTTGTCAGGAAAAGGTTGTTATTTTAAGGTGCTTTGGGTGGATTTCTAAAGTTCAGCTGTGAATGTGGGTAAGCTGAAGGCTAGGTTATGGATTGTTGAGCCAAGGCTCAGGGTTAGATTAGGGCAAAGGTTACAAACAACAAGGACGGGTTGCTGAGGGTTAACCTTTCTGGGACTTCTGGCTAACAGTTGGCTAAGAATACCAAATTACGTTGCGTTACATATCAATTACATCACCATACTGAACGAAGGATTGAATTTCCAAAGACGGGTCAGGAGGTGAGAAATACAGAGTTGTAGTTTTAATGCAAGCAATTTTCGAAGACTAATCACTGACTCAAGCAAATAATTTTAAATTAATGTTATCTTACACGACATTTCGCTTCGCTTTCTTCGTGTTACAACAGCAGAGCACAGATGATATAACATTTTAGAGTGTAAATATTCCAGCTTCCGAGGGGGCAAGTAAAACCACTAGCCACATCTGAAAGAAAACGACAAAACAAAAACCTTGTTTAAAGGAAATTCCTCCACACGTGTTAAAAAAGTAAGATATCTTTTCTAAATCTTTTCCGCTCACACTCGGTTTTAGACAACACTAGATCAGTTTCATCCCGCAGTGGTTTCATAATCGGTACCGATGCGTAAAGCAGAAAATAACTGCATCCAGCATTCCGGCCGGGGAATAAACAAAACCAGCGATAAATTGAAAACGAACGAAAATTCAGCCTGTGCAGTAATACGACGGTGGCGTTTTTTGACACAACAAAATTCCAGACTCGCTCGACACATGACCAGAAATATAATATTAAAAAACCTTCGCTAACGGCCTGTAAAACTTTCAACCGAACTTTAACGCCTTTGTACACATAACTTGTCCTTGCACAAAGCAGGCTACTCACCGTTGTTGCTCGCTTATTCAAAGATCAGCACGTCCGTCGTACAAAACTAAAACATCAACAGAACAAACAGTCTCTGTGTAATAGTGAAGTATTAACATTATTTTAACCTTTCTCGCAATGCATGCTGGGAAATCCGTGTTCATTTTGTGCGGGAAACATTACATCCTGCCCATAACAAGACATTTGTAAGTCTCCAGCGAGGCAAAAATCACAGCCACAAACTTCGTTGGTCCTCTTTTCTTATGTCCAAACTAACCAATCTGCCCCTTATTGCCCGCTGGAGACTTCTTCACGGTGTGCAGAGCTGGGCAGAGACGTTTACACCATCCGCTGGATGGTCTCTCAGATTGTGCCCGAAGCTCGGTTCTTTGAGCAACGAGCGCCCATTTAAGCCTTCCCGGACATAATGATGTCCCAGGCACTTTGCAAACGGTGGAAAAAGAATTTTTTACCAAACTCGGCCTCATAAGAAGTGCCCGTTTCGCACGAGCTCCGATCAAAACCTCTCCACTCACGAAGAGAGCCGTTGAAAGGAGGACGTTACCACGCAAACTCGAACTTTTTAAAGCTAGAACCGGTTCCCCGCGGAAAAAAAAACGGAAGTCGTTTGTGACGCGACTGAAAATGTATAAATAAACTTACTTCTGTTGACCTCCACGCTGCTTTCGTCTGAGCTTTCCTTTAATGTAAACACCTATGGTACAAATGAAATTTCTTCACACACCGCACATACGTGTGCACTCTAAATCAGAAAGATCTGTTTTAGCCCTAAAAACAGGGCCGTTTCGGTGAGTAAAATACAGTCCTATTTTTGGGTCTAATTTGGCTCCCTTAAATCAGGGCCAATACAGTCCAATTAGCTAGGGCTGATTTGGTCCCAGGGCTGAAATGGGCCCTACCGTGGGCTGGAATAGCCTTTTGATAGAGCCTTTTTGGCCTAAATTGTGCTCAAATGGCTCCAAGAAGGGCTGAATCAGACTTTGGCCTGCAGGGCTGAATTGACACTTTGGGGCTGAAACAGATCTTTTTAATTTACAGTGTATAGACAAGGACCTATCCTATAAAGAACACATATCAGATCAACTAAAGAAAGCCTACCGGAAGGCCTCTGCGCTGAGAAGAATAAAGCGTTATCTTCCTCTTGATGCAATAATAAAACTTTATAAAGCATTTATGTTACCTCATTTGGAATACTGCAGTCCTTTATTTGTAAGCATAGGTACAGGTCAACGCAACCGTCTCGAAGGTGGCAACTGTTATATTTTGAGAACATTAATCGGGCACAAGAAGTCAATGTCATACGATGAGCTGCTCACTACGGCTAGCATGACATCCTTATATTGTAGGCACTTACACCAGGCGTTACTGAATACTTCCTTTTAAATGCTTAAATGGTACGGGACCTACTTACATTGGAAGCCTTTTTAAATATAGGCATACACCGTATGGGCTAAGAGGCGAGGGTTTGAATTTGGAGTACCTAACTTTAATCTTAAATTTAAGAAGAATTCTTTCTCTTATTCATTAACTAACTTATGGAACAGTTTGCCTTCTCAAGTGCGTCTTTCGAGTAATGCTAATGACTTCAGAAGTAAATTGGACGATTGCAGCTTTTGAGAACGTGTCTTATAGTGCACGATTGTAGCTTTTTAATGTTTTTAGAACGTGTATTATAGTTTTCCAGTCACGTTTTTAGTATATGGCTTTTTAGTAGGTTTTAGCTGTTTATATTTTATGTTTTTATTACTAAGTTTTTTATATATTTACTGAGTTTTTTTTAATTGAATAATTTTATAACATAGCTGTAATTATTATAGATTTTATTTATACACGTTCGTATTTTGAACGAGTTTTCTAGCTCCTCGACGTAACGTGTCAAAATAAATGATTGACTGATTGATTGATTCTAGGCTTTCACTTTTTTAAACAATAACAACATGGCTTGAAGCTTTGTTGGTAAATATGAGCAAGTTAGCACTTATGTTTCATGGAAAATTCCATTGTATCAAAACTATGAACGTTAGAAAGAAAAATGTAGTTCAAATGAGGCCTTTGACTGCTGAAATTAAAAATAATAATTAAATCAGTCTGAGCAACAGCGTCATCAGGGATAAGAAAAGTATATTTTGCGTGTTAATGTACATAAGAAAAAATTGGTATAAAGTAAAATGTGTGACAAGCGCAAGAATGGGCTGGAATTTATCAGAGGTATAAAAATATAAACTTCAATAAAATACAACGATCTAATATGAGCGAGTGTCACAGGTCACAGAGTCTCTTGAAAGGCATAATGATAGTCTTCAAAACAAAAGGTCCTCAAATTCGTTGCATTCCTCATAGCAGTTTTGGGCTATCTCAATTTATTAAAAACTGAATCATTGGATAATGCAATTCCAGCATTTTGATTGGCTTAGCCGTTATGGTATATGAGCTAATATACCATGTTCTCCATATATGGTCGGTGTACGCGTCATCAGTTTAAAATTGGAAGGTAGCTGAGATTTTTTTTCGCGAAGGATAGATAGAACGGCGCCCGAAGCAAATCGTTTTAATTCATTTCTTAGAATACTAGAAATGCAATTTCAACGAAAGAAAAAAGACAAAAACAAACAAAAAAGCCACAAGAGCTTGTTTGAAAGTTTGTCGAAATACACATGAAAACACATGGAACTAAAGTACCTTGACCAGCTACGAAAGAAGACAAGTGTTGTTTCTTCATGATCGCGAAGCCATTCGCCGATCGAGTCACTCGCCGATAGATAACTGCAGCTTCTTTATCCGACATCAAGAATATAAATCACAAGTAACCAGCTACAAATACAGGCTATGCAGCCATTCACTAGAGCAATCGAGGCGGCAGTATAGTGTCTTTTCTCGTTCAGCAAAACCAGCTTGTGGCTTCAAACAACTTCATAACAAGCGACCGAGGTAATACCGGTAGTTTTTCTCCGTTGTTCTTACTTTTATAACTGCACCGAAAATCCAAATTCATAGTAATTTCGACGGCTGTCACTTAAAAATTCCTTTCCTTCACCTTATCTGCCAGGTTTTTTAAGCTGTTCTGCTGTGCAAAATCCTAGAATCACGATGAGTTTTTAAAAAACGAATGTTCATCGCTACAATGTTTTGATTTTTCATTCATGCAGTCTAGGCGAGTCCGTTCGCGCGTTGACAGTAGGGAGCTTAAGCAGCGACGTTTTTGAGCGACGCACGTCAACCGGAAGTGAGGTATTTTCCCTCTTAACATGCCTTGATGATATAAAATTTGTATTCCTTAGCTTCTTTGACTGAAAATTTGCGCGAAACCACCGTCAAAAAATGAAAAAAGGCCACTTCCGGTTGACGTGCGTCGCTCAAAAACGTTGTTGCTTAAGCTCCCTAGTTTTGATAGACGTGTGACATGTGAATAGCGGAAGTCCCTTGTCTTTTCCGGTTTGTTCTAGTCGGGGCGATTCAACGAGATTTTGTGGGCGTTTTTAATAAAACAATTATTCCACTCGGGCTTGTTGGATATGAAATGATTATAGCCAACTCGGCGCTATGCGCCTCGTTGGCTATCTATCATCTCATATCCAACGCACCCTCGTGGGATAATTGTTAAGTAAATCGAGCAGCAAAAACGTTCTGGTTGACAAAATCTCTCGAAAGACATAAAAAAAATTCTAAAAAAAAGGTCCGCAAATACGATGCATTCCTCACGGGAGGTGAGGACTGGCTCAATGTAAATCGACCTGCGAAGAACACGCTGGTTCTGATAAAAGTTTTGAGAATGTAACCCTATGCCTTGATCAACTACCGCTTAAAATTCAATTCACAAAGAATAAGAGACCACTGAAAACCTTGGTTCTGAGTCGAGAAGCGAACACGCTACCTCAATGTAAATCGAGCTGCAAAGAATAAGCTGGTTCTGACAAAAATTTGAGCGTAAAAGCCTATTCCTTGATCAGCTGCTGTTTTAAACGCAATTTGTAAAGCAAACCTAAGAGCACAAATCTCCCTTTCAAACTAGAAATCGTATTAAAGCTTGTGATTGCCACGGGAAAGTTTTTTTTTCGTATTCACAAGCGAATGTCACGTGACATGTGATCTTTACTTCGTAACAACAAAGGACAACGGAGATACAAGGGAAGAAACAAAGAACGATAAAAGAAAATAAAGTGGAGAAACAGTTGGTGTAGCTTTTTTTCAGACCAAACTTAATAAGTGAGATAAGCGTTTCGTCACAATGCGTCTGTCAAAAACGAAAGATAGCTTTCAGGGGAGATTGGACAGCAATGTGCATCAAAGCATCATGTCGCGCATGGTAAAGGGGCGAATTTGGAACAAACCGTCTTACCACAGGCGACCTAAGCCTGGTATTTGCACGATCAGCATAAACTGCCTACTGATAATGATCGAGACAACAATTTGCACGTCACAACATAAGCGAAAAACTAGCCTCTGCTCAAAGGGTAGTGATAATGTGAAGCAGTATTTCAGACACGACGCCCACTGTTTCCAAAATATCCAAACACTCTCCCGTACCAAAAAAGGTACCTTTCCTGACGAAAAAAAATACGGTCGGCTTTCTTTTTTTATCAATTCTTAACGAGTTCTTGTTTCGTGGCCTTTGTGTTGTCGTTGTTTTTGGTTTCGATATTGCTTGTATCCTCGTGACCCGGCCAAGTTCCCGTGTAAAATTTTTGTAGAAAATCCCGAGGTTTCCCAGGAATTCTCGGAAAATTCCTTCGCGTTAATTTGCACTGACATTTTCGAGAACATTAAAAAATGGTAGTCACTTCACATCTGATCTATTTTTTTTCGAAGCACCTTCATAACAAGAACGACAACAACTGGTAAAGAATACAGTCGAACCCCGCTATCTCGAAGTCCCAAGGGAAATGAAAAAAAGTTCGAAATAGCGGGGCTTCGAAATAATCGGGGAAGCGTAAAGGGGAAGGGTAAATCCAGGGGCATTCGATCTTCCTTCGAAATAGCGGGGACTTCGAATTAGCCGAGTTCGAAATAGCGAGGTTCGACTGTACGTACAAACAAAAAGAGGCAAGCTAAAATATAAAAAAGTCAAGTGGAAAAGCGGTTGTTGCAGTCTCTTTGCCAGATCAAATCGAGCACGTGAGATAAACGTGTACGTAGTCACAATGCGCGTGTGAAAAAGAAACGCTAGATTTTACGTCATATAGCATTTCGAAGTCGAGGGTGCGTGTTTTGTGGTGGTGGTGGGAGGGGGGATATAACTAGAAGACACAATATGACCTTCCTCTAAAGGAAAAAAGATGCCAAGCGCATGTTATCGGTCTTTCGGGTCATAAAAAACACCCTCGATGTTATTGTAAAGTATTGATACCATGTAAACCTACCATGGACTAACATTCTCCCCACGGTTATTGTGGGGGAGGTACTGCATGCTGCAAAACCGCATTAAGCCCAGCCCGTTTAAGCCTAGGTGCATATGCATATCAGGTGCGCCTTTACCTACTCAGTAGCCTTTAACGTTGCGAATGAAAGTTGTATTTTTGTCGTTCTTTGTAGGGATATTCAATGAAAACAAGTTCTCTTGCAAGACTCCCTGAGCCGTTACTTTGCATTTAAAATAATATTAAGCTTGAAATTAAAGAGAAATTAATTATATGATTTGCTAAATCAGAAACCTAAAACACCAAAGAGGTGACAATAAACTGCAAACTAGGATTAGCCTGCGAACGACAGACGTTTCTCCTCGCTCATTCGCAGGCTAAACTAGGATAGAAGAGATTAACATGATTCTCTACTTCCAAGGCTTGGAGGAAATTTGTGTATTAGAATTTTAACGAATTTCTTAGAACATGGCACGATGAGATTCATTGCATTGTTCCCTTCCCAAACTAAAAAAAAATTGCCAACGCGCTTTTTAACCGTGTTGTTTTGTTGCCGTTGTCTTCCTCTTTTAGCCTGCGTAGAAGGCGTCGAAAGTGGTAGAGGATTTCGAGGAAGAGGGAAAGGGAGGGGGACTGGGAAGAGAGGGTAAGGGACGCCTGATATAAGAACCCTCTTTTGTCTATTTCTGCTGAAGCTGGCGTCTGCAAATTCCTGATTGGCGGAGCCATAATGAGTAACTTATTGACGTATATTAGTGAGAAACATCCATGATCCAGGCATCAAAGTGATTGTGTTCTATAGGCATAAGCTTTGGAAGATCAAAATTACTCCAGTCATGTAGGAACTTCACGTTGAGATCCGAACTAGAACAAACTGTTATAGCTTGTTTAGCAGGCAGAAATGCTCAGGAGGTTTCCTATTCTCGATTTGTCCAAACACCGAGCGGCGATTCGAGGCGATTTTTTGTCAGGCATCTGCAATGCCGATCCCCAAGAGCAGCGGTTATAATATTTGAGAAGCTGTACGCGCGCCTGTTCCGCAAAGTCATATACCGCCTTGAATGAACTTCTAAATGGTTGTAAAGAGAGAGCTGAAGTTTCGGTCGGTTAACACTATGGATCCGTTGAGCTTTTTGAAAAATGTTTATAATTTTCCTTTCATAAATTATTCCCGTCTCAGGCTGGCGACTGTTCGGTTTTTTGCGACCATTGTATTTGATGAGGCAAGACCAAAGGTTTTGTGTATTCACACGAAACTACAGGAGCATTGTTTGTCGTCTTTGCTGAGGGAGCCAGAACAGTAAAAATGAACCTAGTATATGGCCTCGCTGTCCATGAGGTCTCCGTAGCTCAAGTGATTAGAGCGCCCGCCCGGTGTTTGGGAGGTCATAGGTTCGAATCCTGTCGGAGACTTAGATTTTTTCTTCTTACCACGCTCGTGACGAGCTTAAAAATTTACTTTCTTTCACTCTTTCATCAAAAATGTTTTGCTCGTTGCGGTAAACAAAGTAACATTCAGTTTGAACCATGCTGGGAAGCGCCCCCTATATACTTGTGATTGGTCATGTATTGACAGTTGTCGTCATCAGATTAGTATGGAAATTTGTGGGCGCAATACAAAAACACTGGCTCTTATAGCAGGCTCTCCCTTCCCTTTTCCTTTTCGCGCTTTTCTGCCCTCCCCCTCCTCTTTTTGCAACTGCCACGCTTGCTATTTTCCTTAGCGTTATTGTTTGCTTCGATTTTGTCTTGTTTTCTCTTGCCCTGGCTTCTTTAAGACAAACAGTTTTTACATAAATTACAAAATGTCAACATTCGAAAAGCACATGGTCCTGACAATATTACTTCAAGAGAAATGAAAATGGTCTATTCAGGGTTTAGTCACTGCATTGCCAACATCAGCAGAATGAGTTTAAGAGAGACCATATATCCTAGTAAATGGAAGGTCGGCAAAGTTGGTAAAAGAGAAGTTTGCGCAAACTACCGACCTCTGACATTGCAAAGTATTCACAGCAAAATATCACAATCGGTCACATGTTAATCTTTAGACCCACACTAGAGAAGTGTTTTGCAACAGAACCAGTGCGGTTAATTACAGAAAGGTCTATCATCTGAATCATTGCTATTAAGCCTTGCAGAGACAATAGCAAAGTAATTGGAGCAATCTTTATTGATTTCAGAAAAGCCTCAATGATTCCGTAGACCATAACATCCTAGGCTATAAGTTGCCAGCCTTCGGCATAACCGGTAGTCTTTTGGAGTGGTTACTAAGCTATTTAACAAATCGTCATCACTTTGTAGAAATCAGTGGTACCAAGTCAGACCTTCGTAAAGCTAAATATGGGGTTCCTCGAGGTTCCCTTGTGGGTCCCGGACTACTTCAATTTACATCTGATCTATTTTTCAAGGCACCTTCACAACAAGAACAACAATAACGAGTAAAGAATACAAACAAAAAGAGGCAAACTAAAATATAAAAAAGTCAAGTGGAAAAGCGATTGTCATAGTCTCTTTGCCAGATCAAGTTGTACACGTGAGATAAGCGTGTCCGTAGTCACAATGCACGTGTGAAAAAGAAACGCTAGATTTTACGCCATATAGCATTTCGAAGTCGAAGGTGCGCGTTTGTGGTAGTGGTGGGAGGGGGGATATTAACAGAAGACACAATATGGGCTTCCTCTAAAGGAAAAAGTGGCTTCGTAAAAGATGCCAAGAATCTTTTACCGGTCTTTCGGGTCATAAAAGACATCCTCAATGTTGTTGTAAAGTATTAATACCATAAAAGAGATTATAGTAACCCTTAGTATGAAGGGAAAGGCATTCGTATGGTACTTGAATCAGGCTACGGAAAATATGTTAATGACCCGTTATTGCAAAGGATAATTAGTCATAATTAATAAACAACCTTAAAATATTCTGAAGAGTAGGCGTCGTCTTGGGACCTCTTTGCTCATTTTGGAATATACTTACCGCTCATATTGGAGGCGTGGTCACTCGCGATCGGGTGTATAAATTGGCAGCAGCGACATACGGAAACCAATCATGGACTAACATTCTCCCCATGGGGATTGGGGGGGACTGTGCATGCATCACTGGACGAAAAAACGGATTTACCTCTATAGCAAATTTGGAGCAAATCATCTGCAAATGCCACATTTGCTTAATTTTGCTCAATTTTGCTACATGACACAGGACCAACTTTGCCATAATTTTACATTAGTGGCAAAGGTGGTAAATGCCGAATTTGCCTCAAATTTGCCCCGTGTGTAAAAACAAGGATAACCTTTACTTTATCAAGGCATTTACAGGGGTGTCAAACTTGATAGCAAAACTGACATTTGTCAGGTTTTTGCCCAAATGGGCAAAAGCGATCGAAGATGAATTTTTGAATGCTTTTGCTCTCTATAGCAAATTCGGTCAAAGTAGTAATTTGCCACATTTTTGCTCAATGTAGCAAAAGTGACCAAAACTCATTTTTCAACAGTTTTGCCCAGGATAGTAAATCTGAGCAAAAATTCACCTTATTTGTGTATCGCCCAGTGTAGTAAATGAGGTCAAATTATCACTTCTTCCGTATCTTTGCTCAGTGTTGCAAATATGATCAAAATAGGCGTTTGCCACTGTTTTGCTCAGGGTAGTAAATTTGGCCAAATACCACTTTATTCTCAATTTTGCTCGGGATGGCAGATATGATCAAAACAGTAGTTTCCCATACTTTTCCCCATTGTAGCAAAGTTGATCAAATATCAGTTCTTCTGTATCTTTGCTCAGGATGGCAAATATTGCCATGATAGCAGTTTTCCATACTTTAAGTAAGGTAAACAAAGTTGATTAAAATATCACTTTTTTACACTTTCGCTCCAGATAGCAAATTTGATCAAAACATCATTATCCATATGTTTCTTATTTTTATTTGTTACCATAAATGACTGACAAACAATTTAGACACCAAACAAAATTTCAAGAATAAAATGACTTTATTATCTTTAATATACACTGTACAATAAAAAGCAAGATAAATTAAAAGAAAGTTCCATTGGCCTCTGCAGGGCACTGCATGTACCACAAAATATATGCCTTTAATTAAAAAGCACATACAATGTGAAACTATCTAAATTCATAAGTGTATAAGAATGTACATTGGGTTTGAAAGTGCAAGTCAATACTAGCTGGTTCATAATTATCTAAGGTTGGTACAGGTAAAACGTAACTCCATTTGAGTGGTATACTTCAAAATATACTCTTTCTAGATTCAATTGGTACTATTGGCAAATGGTTGTACGATGACAACACGTACACATCACTCCCAATGTAGATGTGACATCCTTACTAATGGACAGAACATCAACCACAGGAAATAAAATTAGCCTCAAATTACTGTGATAAGCGATATTCTTCTAATTGTTACTTATAAGAACTTGTTTTCATCTGATAAATATTATCCACTACCCAAAATAGGCAGTGAATAATATTATATAGTGTACCTAGTGCTATTCACTTACCCCAAGGGGAGATACATCTGTATGATTCATTTTTAACCAAATCAGTTATATAAAAATATTTCTTGTAAATAAAATGAGTTACTATGTGAAAGCTCTGTGCATTTCTATGATTTGAGTACGACTTTGATATATTTTTACCCAGCAGTGAACACTTATAAGGTTAATTTTGTCACCTTTTTAGCATGTACATGTATTTTATTTTACAGGTGCTTCGTTTACTGCTAAACTTCTAAAACTAGCATGAAATGACACCCCAATTTTACTCTCATCCTATAGGTAGCCAAAAGTGTTTCAAGTTATGAAAGCAAATCTGCTATCCACTGATTTGGTTAACTACTTGTATTACTATTATTATAATTATTATTATTATTATATCACTGTAAATAATATGATTTGGTGAAATTCTTGTATTATTATATGACCATAAATAATTATTTTATTACATTTATTTTTTCTACTAAAATCAAATTATTTGCTAAAAATTTGAGCAATTTTTTTCTGATTCACATGATCAGCTGTTTTGCTTGCAGTTTTGGACTGATTAAATATCCAAATTATCTAAACACAATCTATACACTATGAAAGCTCTGTAGAACGTCTTTAATTCATCATCATCATTATTGTTATTGGCATGCAGGTGATTAAAATTTAAGCCATGTTTATCAAAAAACTGTTGTCACACACGGTATTTTTTTTTGCATAAAATATGCCAAGAACAAAATAGGATGATGGCATTTGGAGTCCAGTAATTACTCTACTATGGGGTGTATTGGCTAGATTTAGTCCTCGGAGTGGCACTTTTTAAGGCAGTGCTTAGGGTAGCCCTTGGATCTGTCACCACTGCGGAAAGTGGATGCAGATGTATCTCCAATTACATATGTTGGGTGAATGGACACGACGACTGAAAATACAGCTGCATTTACAGGCTACTAGATGGAAGGTTTTTAAAAGTCAGTAAAGTTGCAAAGTTACAGAGTGATTCGGTGCAAACTAACAAGGACAGCTCTGCAAAGATGGCAAATTTTCCAGACATTTGTCTGGTAAGGGAAAGTTTGTGGCTCCACCATACCGTACAAAGGTCATTGAGATTATGTGACTTTGTGTCAACACTTTATTTCAAATCGGACTAATCACAAACAGCGTAAGAACCTAGCCAATCACAAAACGCTGACATACATGCATGTCTTTGTGACCCTGTGAGATTCAAACATGATATTGTGCACTAATTCTCAGACGGCATGCTCTATACAGAAGGTTTAGAGTGTCTGCAACACAGGCAAGATTTTCATTGGATTGTGACAAATCACTTTGAGATTTGGTAATTTACCTAGTTTTAACGTGGCTCCTTCCCATGGGTGTCAAAGGATATTCACTTACTACATTGTAGGTCTTCATCAAAACTCAAAAAATTGTGCAATTGTCTACTGAGTAAATATGATTCTAGGAACTTAACTGAAAAGGAACTGAATCATGATGCATGTCAACTTCAACTTGAGTGTTATTATTTTTTTGTAAATTTTTATCTAAAATGTCTTCTTCTTTTCTGAATGTTCTTCAAAAAATTATCCGTGTTATGCTTATGATCAAGTTCCTTTTTCTATTGTAAGTGGTGGGTGCCAGAGCAAACTCAAACTCAAACTCAAACTCTGGTGCTCCTTGGTTTGATGCTGGTCTCACTGTGTGCTCTATTACCATTATTTTCACTTCATTGGCTTTGACACCACGCAACTTTGCGGTCCAACTGGCCATTAAACCATTAACCTCAATGCTCCTCTGCCAGGAAAGTGGCCTTACACTGAGATTTTCCCTGTTTGGGAGGTCCTCATCTGAACCTGAAGAATTACCTTCATGCCACTCTGATACAGCTGTTTCAGACAAAGACTCCTCTCATGACATATATGCAACGGACATGCGTGCAAGGTACTTGTCCTTGTCTAACTAACTGATGCTAGTTGACTCCCTCAGAGCATATTGGCCCTTTAATTTTTTTTCTGAAAGAAAAATGAAGAGCCATGATTTAGCAGCCAACAAGTAACCCACAGTTGGTAAACAAGCATGTACTGCTCATGCTCAGTGTAAATGATTGGGTTGCAGAACAATGATACGATTCTAAAAGCTGAAAACACTCTCTTAATCAAAGGAACAGTTTGAGGATATTTGTGAGAATAATTTCTCCCTGCATTTTATTTCTACTAACTTTTTCATTAAATATATAATATGTTTTCTGGAACAGGTGTTAAAGTAGAGAGCAGAAATGCCTCTTTCTGTTGAATCTGCATTTGTTTCATTAAGACTCTTTTAAGTGTAAATAAAAACTGAAATAAATTTATTCCCCTGTCATTCAAGAGCAGAACTGATAGTGTCCCACAGGTCACCAGGCTCTAACAGAGGACAGCCATGACTCAACTGTACACATAAACCGTAAAAACGGTCAGAACCTGAGAAACATAACATTAAGGCAACCCACATTTGCTTAGAACAATAATTAATTAATTGTGGTTATTTGGCATGATAAAGCCAAAGCATTTACTCGCAAAATGAACTAACAAAGATCCCTCAACATCATTGAGCTGTACAAACGGTATAAATAATGAGGTATTGTCATTTAAAATGTGGAACAGTGATACAGTGGTCACTTGGAATGACACTTATGCTTCAAGATCTGGCAAGTGCCGTCATTCGCAAAATGAGCCAAAATTAAGATCTCACAACATCACTGAACCATATTTATAAAGCATAAGAGTTTTGGATGGTACAATATGAAAGAAGAATCACTTGTCATTTAAATGTGGAACAATAATACGGTGGTCACTCAGAATGACACATAGGCTTCAAGATCTGGCATACGCCGTCACTCGCAAAATGAACCAAAATTAAGATCTCACAATATCACTGAACCATATGTATAAACCATGAGAGTTTTGGATGGTACAATTTATGAAAGAAGAATCAATAATATTGTCATTTAAATGTGGAACAATAATACGGTGGTCACTCAGAATGACACATAGGCTTCAAGATCTGGCAAGTGCCGTCACTCGCAAAATGAGCCAAAATTAAGATCTCACAATATCACTGAACCATATGTATAAACCATAAGAGTTTTGGATGGTACAATTTATGAAAGAAGAATCACTTGTCATTTAAATGTGGAAAAATAATACAGTGGTCACTCAGAATGACACATAGGCTTCACTTGCAAAATGAAAAAAATGCCGTCACTCGCAAAATGAGCCAAAATTAAGATCTCACAATATCACTGAACCATATGTACAAACCATAAGAGTTTTGGATGGTACAATTTATGAAAGAAGAATCACTTGTCATTTACATGTGGAACAATAATACAGTGGTCACTCAGAATGACACATACTGTAGGCTCCAAGATCTGGCAAGTGCCGTCACTCGCAAAATGAACCAAAATTAAGATCTTACAGTATCACTGAGCCATATGTATAAACCATAAGAGTTTTGGATGGTACAATTTATGAAATAAGAATCATTTGTCATTTAAATGTGGAACAATAATATACTACTGGTCACTCAGAATGACACATATGCTTCAAGATCTGGCAAACTTATGCCGTCACTTGCAAAATGAACCAAATTAAGATTTCACAATATCACTGAACGATAATTATGTATAGATGTAAAACAAGACTTTTGACTGTAAAAATTTCAAAAGGAAAATCATTTGTCATTTGAAATGTAGTAGAATATTAAATAATAAATTATAGTGACCATTGCTTTGTCAAGTGCTGTCACCTGAAAAGTACAGTAACCCCAAAGATCTAACATATTAACTCAGCTGTGCAACAAGCCAAATTACTGAATTATGGACATACTAAGGTCACATCACCGACTTATATTGGTGTAAAAGAAATGTTTGCCTACACAGCTCAAGATCTGGCTACTTAAGATTATTCCATTAATGAAGACGAAGCGCAACAAAGAGTACAGTTATTTCTGCAGTACACAAAAAGGAATCAATCAATGGCATATCTGTGCATGCATCTTAAATTTTAAGATTTATCTTTGAGGTTTTAAGCTTACGCAAAGTTATTAGAAAACCAAAGTAAGTAAACGAACCACGATATCAAGAAGAACATACCTTAACCTTTCTGCAATCCAGCTGAGTTGATGACTTGAAAACAGGCTTTATGTGAAGAATATCGCAACTGATCACTGTCTCTCGAAAATAACAAAGGTATAAATCGTAATAGAACAGCTGAATAGAAAGACAGGCTTTCTATTATCCGAAAATAACAAAACTACTCGTTTTGCAACGCTGTATTGCTTGAGAAGTCCGCGTGAATTTGAACTGTTCAACGAAAGTTTATTTTACACTATTCTATTGGTTCAAAAGCCGCACGTGACAATGTAAATCAAATCGCGCATGTGCCAAAGTCACGTGGAGGCCTGGGAAACAACAAACATGGCGGCTGATCTTGCGATCGAGTGCATTCAGGACTACATTCACCCGGACGATGAAACTCTGCAATCTACTATTGAAATGACTCCTGGGTTCAAACCTTTCACATATTGTGCATTTTGTTCACCCAAATTGTAAATGGTAACGTTTTACGTCAGGGCCTCCTATTCCCAGACTTCTTGTGATATTTTTTTTTCCGAGCCACCGACCCAATATCAGGAAACGCATTCGGCGCTAAACGAAAAAAATGGGGGGATGGCCTTACCCGAAATAACCAGCTGCAGCAAGTAATATGATAAACTCTGAGAAGAATGTGATGGTGTTTGAAACGGGGCAATGGAAAATCAAAACTTGCGTGAAATAACACTGTGAAGTTTGGTAAATGTGCAAACGTTGGTTAAAGTGGTCGTAATGCACCAGTCAATTGAAACCCCCACCCCCCAGGTCCCGGGGAAGGGTGGGGGAAAATAGGGGCATCGAATCACTTTTGAACAACAAGCTGTCCCCTGGGGGTGGTGCATTTGACTGTTTTCGACCGCGGTTCCCGTCCCCACCTCGGGCAAGAGTGGAACTGGGCACTAGTACTTCACATGGAACTTCGAAGATGGCGGAAGGCGAAAGAAAGGTACGTAATAGTGGTTTGAATCCACGCATATCATGCTTTTACTTTACCATCCACTGCAATTGATATTCAATCTGAATCAAGTAATTTGTTTTCTATTGTTTGGATGTATTATTTACATTTAATTTCCATTGAAATTCAAATGGTATGCATGGGTAATGATGCGGAAAGGTCAGGTCATGAGCTGTTCTCTTCTTTGATTTCCTACAGGTTTTATTTCAATACGAAGAAAGCCGTAAGGTTCTTGACCTTCATCAAAATGAAGATGTTGCTGTAAAAGTTAAAGAGTGTTTTAGCCTGGACAGTGAAGCACGGATAATTTTCCAAAAGTATGAAGAAGACTGGGGGGAGTGGGTCGATGTTACCGTTCAAAACATTGAACACAAGGATAAAATCCAAGTGCATGTTTTGCAGTCGAAGCCACCTCCAAATGTTTCACAACCTACATCCGTCGATCAGGTATGTCTGCACTGATTTATGTTTATAATACTTTAGTTTTTGAAAAAGTTTTTGGAACTGATCTGTTTGCAAACCCTAATTGTTTTTGCTTTTTTTTTTTGCACAGCCCAAAGATTCCCTGCACACAACAAGAAATGAGAAGGGAAGTGTTAAAGGTAAACAAACTTGTCATTTGTTTGATTATTATTCTTGCCAAATAATAGTAGGATAAAACAAAAATCTGAAAAAATGTGGTCTATATTTCACATGTGATAGCAAATTGTGCATCACATTTACTTTAAGGTGCAGATACCTTATAAATGAAGTACTATAATTGACTAAGAATATATATTACAATGACCAAATATTTTAATACTTGTCTACTAAAGAAGCTGTTCTTCTGACAGTATGTCTTGAATATTTACTTTAATTTTAAATAAGAAAAATGAAGTTGAATCTTTTGATACTCCAATTATAGTGTTCATATTGTGAATTTTGTGAATAAATTTCAAGGCTTCTGCCTTAGAAAAATTTAAAGGAGCCCACAAGGCCAAAAACTGAGAAGTTATGAGCCCAGCCTGAGAAAAGTTAAATGTTAGGAAAAACATTTACTGGGCACCAAAAACAGTACCTTGGGTGTCCCAGACTACCGGAAACCTGCTAGGCAACAGTCTTGCATCCTAAATACAATATATAATAATTATTTTTCACCCTCAGGGAACTGTTCTGGTAGTGGTTCAAAACAGACAACCTTATTGATGAAAGATGGAGCAGTTTCAATTGGGCCTGCTTTAGAGGTAGGAACTATGCAATTAAAATTTGGTTTTCCAACAAAAATATTCATATCTCCTCCGTGGGTGGTAATGGAAATTTCCAAGAAGCAGGGGTGGGGGCCCAGAGGACCACTAGAAGTACAAAGAATGTATACACTCATCTGGTACCATTTGCAGAAACAAAACATTTCCTGAACTGGAAATTGAGTTTTTAGCCAGAAATTAAAATATTAAAATGTATAACATATTAGAATTTTAGAATTTTGTTCTAATTTGTTAAAGTGGTACTATGATCAAAAATATACATTTTCTGTTCTTTTCATATTTTGAAAATATAAGTACTTGTTTCTTACCTTGCAAAGTTTCAAGTCAAAACTCGTACGGGAAGTGCCATTATTTTAACTTTACATTTCGAATTCGGCTTGCCGCCATTACTCAATTAAAAAATGACCGGGACCGAACCCTGAGAGTTGGATCGAGTTTTCCTAAAGATTTTGTGACGTCAAAGACTCAACACGTCACTCAACACGTGCCGTTTGGCTTTGTTGTCTGTGTCCCGGAGGGAATAATAATCATGACGTGTTGAGTCATTTACGTCACAAATCAAGTCAAGTGTACCAGATCGCAAACCAGTAGAACGTGGGCTCGGATTTATGAACGGAGTAATGGCGGACGGATTTTACGTGATTTTCGTGGGTTTTCAGTCAGCTATTTCTGGGCTGTGTAAGAATATATCAATCTAATTTATAGCAATTCGCATTTGTCTAAACCTATTAAATACATTTGCACTAAAAAAAGCGAAAAAGAAATACAAAAATTTTCATCGTAGTGGCACTTTAAATTAGTATTCATACATGACACTTCAATTATCTGGACCTTATTTTCAGTTCTAGTCTGGGTCGTAGATTTTTGACTGCATTTAGTAGTTGTTGCTACATTGACATGTGTGCTGTAACAACCTATTCTCCCAGCTTTTTGTGAGAACCTATTAGTTGACTATTTTTATTTTCAAATTGCTAGAATATTGTTGGTTTGTGCTTTTAAAATTAAATTTTATTAATGAAATTCAGTTTAACCCTTTCACTCCTGAGTTTTTCTACCCCTTTTTCCAAACTCGTAAATAAAACCTAAATGGCAATGTATGATATACCATTTGAAAGGTCTTGACCAGTGCAGTCCTTATTTCATATCAAAATTGGAGAAGTAAATCATGGCTTTGACATAAACGGGCTGAAAATGTCAAAGTCAAAAAGTTCAGAAATGCCTCAATTTTCAGACATACTAGGTATACCCCCAAACTATAGCTTATTTTGCAGCTCTCAGTTAATAGAGTAACATGAGTTATGTCTCACACTGCAAATGTGTAAAACAAAAAATTGTCAAAAGTTCCAGGGGTGGTCAACCATGTCATAGATACTAGAGGGGTACAATTTTATTCTGGAAATGAACTGATCTTTCCAAGACCATTTTTGTGGCAAAATTTCATTGAAATAGACCAAATATTAACAATTTTATGAACTTTTTACGTCAGCTGACGTAAACAGGTGTTAAAGGGTTAAGTTGCTCTTTAAAATGCAGTGACATCCAGTCACCCATGAAACTGAAATCTGAAAGAAATAATTATAAACAAAATCTTTCTAGTGTGAATAAGACCACAGACAATATATTTATGTTACTTGGCTTCCATTATTGTTCTCTAGAATGAGCCTTCTTTAGCAGACTCTAACAAAGTGACCGTCGAGTTGAATGTTGAAGATATCAGGAAGAGAAGTGTGCTGTATGCCAAAAGCTCAAGAACATACCATCAACGAATGAATGCGAATGCCTTTGAATTGTGCATTGAAAATCCCACTCTGTTAGATGACAAACAGAACCTTATAGAACTTTGTCGTAAAAAACTTGATAATGACGGCTACAATTACAGCAAGAAAAGATCAAGATCAAAATTGTTTGGAACAGGATCAATGGAGCATGGTAGCAGTAGCAAGAAAGTGAAAATGTCTGAGCACTTACGTACTAAGAAGGTTGAAGAACTCACAGATGATATAGCTAGCCTCGCGGATAGAATACGACTTTTGCAACAACAGAGAGCAAGAGATGAGCAACTTAAACAGTACATGCGAGCCTCTGCGGTAGAAGAGGAGATCACCAAGCTGCGAAAAGAAAAAAGAAAGCATGAAGAAGAGGTGTTGCTTATCCAGAAAAAACAGGCAAAAGCCAAATGGTACAAAGATAAGCAGTCAACCAGTTCCTCGTCTTCTGACGGGTCATCGTCTTCGAGTAGTTCAACTAAGACATTGACATCTTTCTGGGGAAAGTCAGTTACACCAGCAGAACCATTGAGTAAGGAAGCAGGTACAGCCAGAGGAAATTCAACTAAAGCTACCTGTACTAATCAGGAGGAAACACAGTCGTCAAGGGTTTCTGATGAAGTCGCCAAGCATTCTGGAGATAAACCTGGAGAGAATGATACACCAGAAAATGAGTCACAAGGAGACAACAATAATGGCACAAGGAGTGCTGATAGTGGGAGCAAGGCTCATTTTTTGTAGATAAAGACGCTCCTAGGAGTGATATTTATACACGATATGTGTCACATCTTTCTTCTTGTTTATCGGATGTGTCTAAATACAAAGTTGACGATGGTTTATATGTTGCGTTAATTAATGATATGACACTTGAAGAAGTTGCTGTTGCAAGGAGAGAATTTTGCTCTAGGAAACATTGTTCAGAATTACAAGTTTGTTCACAGTGCGAGGGACTGATTTCGTTTGCCCACGATGTCATAAATAATGGAATTGTTGAACTGAAGGCATTTTTTATCAAACACTTTCCAAAGGTCAAGTATATAAGTTCAAAGGCGGTAAGGCTGCTAATGCAGCTGCCACTTATTGTCATGGAAATTGCACCTGAAGGCCCAGGATCAAAAAGACTGTATGCTACAGAATTCCAACCTGGAGTTGATGCACAAAGATTTGTTGTCATAATGAGACAGTTCTTGCATTCGAAGAAAGCAAATGTCAGAGAAAAGCTTCCATCTAGACAAAAAATAAACGCCTTATGTGAACTAGCAACCACTGAAACAGATCGTCTGCTACTAAAAATGACTGCTTGTTCTGAGCTTAGCGCTAAAGAAGCTCGGAAGCGATATGGAGTTCAAAATCTCGGCGAAAAACAAAGGAAAATCGAAGAGACCCTTAGAAGGGCAAGTGAAATCAAACAAACAGTGGCAGAGCTTGCACGAGTCAAGGAAAAGGCACTTTTGCGCACCATTGGCTTTGACTACGAATCCAGTGATTCAGAGGATGAAAGTACTGACCTTGGCGAAGTTCAAGATGTTCAATGGATTTCGTCAGAAGATGCAACAGAAGATGAAGAAGAGTTTCCATTAAGTGATCAGCTGCATTCCAATAAAGGACAACATGATACAGACAGCTCAGACCATGGGAGTTCTTTTGTTAAGGTTGCACAAGAAAATGCAGTATCAAAGGAAAAAGGAACATCAGACAGGGGTATGTTTGATCCAGATGACACGGACATACTGAAAAATCCAACTGTAAATCCAGCACCTTCAAGAGAAACACTGTTGTTAATACTAAGAGAAAACAATCTTAACTGGTTTACATTTGTGGCTGAGCTAAAAAACATGTTACCAACAGATAACCCTGAAGTTTTAAATCAAATACTTGTTGACTTTGCTGATTTCATCCCCTATAGTGATCTTTCAACAGCAGAAGAGCAATTGATCGAAATTAGTAGACAGGCATATTTAGAGATTCAGCGGAAACAATCTCTAGGCAACGCCATATTTGAGACTGACAGTGAATCTGATGATGGAGACTGGTGTGAAATCAATGATATTTGTTCTGATGAAGCAAAAGAAAAAGTGCAACAAGAAAGAAAAAAAATCAAGATGGCTGCTAAAAGGGAAACTTCAAAGCTTATAGCTAAAGAAGCCCTTCTTAAACGCAAGATTCCAAAGAAAGTGTCTACCATTGTGACAAAGTACCCTGATATAGGAAAAAAAATGGAAGACTTTGTTCAGAAACACCGGGTTGGTGCAGACCAGTGGCGAAGAACTGGAGTTTTTACTTTCGCGAGTAATAAGAATTCTACAGGGCCTAAAGTAACTTACAAAAGGATGCAAGAGCATCTACAAAAGGAGTATGGCATATCGATATCGTATGGTACCGTTGTTCAGTTGTGTGCCGTGAGGAACAAGAGAAGGATTTCGGCTCAGCGTTACCAGGGTGTTGCAGCAATAACTTGCAGAAGAGCACGTAAAGGTTTTGATGTCAAATTCAATCCCGATAGCCGTTGGTCATACTGCTTTTACAAGGGCCTTGATATGCTTCAGCTAAAAGACGGTTCAGATAAAATGATTCTCAATAGAGACGACCAAGCAGGATTCCGTCTGGATAGTACTTACACACATAAGAACCATAAAGCTGTCTGCTTGGAAGGAAAGCCAGAACTCACGTCACATTCTGACTATGTAAGCAAACACGGAGGTCAACTTCAAACATCATCTTACTTATTCATGAAGACGGAAACCACTGGTCAAGTGTCTGTTGGGATTGTCAAAGCACCTGGCGTTCTACACGAGAAAACAGCAACACAGCATCTTGCTGACTTGTACTGTTTGAAAGAAAAAGCAGAAATGGATGTGTGTTTTGAAGGAAAGAACATTGATTGTATTAGAGTTGATGGGGGAGCCGATGAGGGCCCAAGTCATGTGGAGGTACAGTTTCGATGGACCGAATGGCATCTAAAAGAAGGGAGGGAATTGACACTGGTCACAACAAGGAACAGTGGTGCGAGCTGTTACAATCTTGTAGAGCTGCAGAATGGTGTTGTTGGCCGAGCGCATGCTAATCTCTTTATACCGTCGACATTGTGTGGATCTGCCGAAACTGAAACGGGAGGAGTATCTCAGGATAGATTACACGAAAACATGGAAGCAGCACTGCAGGTGTATTTGGATAGAGTCAATGACATACCATTTGGTTCATCTGTAATAAAAATGTACAGAGGTGCCACAGATAAGCATGCAACAGAGCTGAAAGATCAGAGACAGAATTTACTTGTGTATTTGAGGGGAACCAAAGCAGCTAAGGCCGAACTCAAGAAGAAGGAGCCAAATCAATATCATTACTTTGAACAGGTTTGGAACTTACGGAACCAGCACATGGTACCAAACCTTCCAAGTGGGTATGTGTTTGCTCTCAAAGCCTGTTACAAGGAGGGTTGCATCCATCCAGTTTGCAAGAACGGAAAACCAGCCAATGATTCATTATGGTTCCCAGGAGGGCCAAGTATTCAGTACCTGCCATTTCCAGTACCAGACCCTAAACGACCTTGGGGAGCCAAGGAATGTGACAAGTGCAGTGGTATTTGTAGTGGACACTACAAGGGACCAGAAGAGGTGCTAGCAGTGGATAACTGCAATTTGAGCAAAGCCTCCATTTCTCCTCCAAGTACTGTGATAAAAGATGCCTTTGACAAAAAACAAAAGGAATGTCTGGAACTGACGTCCGATGAGATAGAGAAACTAGCAAAGCAAACCTTACTCCGTACCGATGAAGTTGAGATGTGGGTAAGACACCTAAGTGATGTGAGGAAACATCGCCAAGCAGGTGCCCAGAAAGCTTCTGCAAAAAGAAAAGAGAACTCTCTCAAGAAGAAGTCTAGTAAAGCAGCTGTTGACACCCCTGACTCGTGGTGTATTTGTGGAGGGCCAGAGTGTGGAGACATGATTGCCTGTGAACATAAAGACTGTCCCATAGAGTGGTTCCATTTTCAGTGTGTGGGGCTTTCAACAGCACCAAGTGGAGAGTGGATTTGCGCACAGTGCAAGGTTGCAGCCATGGAGAATTCACCTCAGTAGACAGTTTAAGGTATTAAATTTCTAAAAAACTGAACTTGAGCCAAATAAACGGAGTTTGTGTGATAATATATACAGTGTATTTCAAATTTCACTAATTTGCAGTCTATTAAATACATGTAATGAGATGGTCATGACCAATAATGAAATACAGCATGCTTTTCCTTCGTTTAATAGTTGAACAAACTGTATGAGAGTGTGATTAGCATTTTAATCAAAGCTGCACAAACCTGGAAGAAGAACATTATTAAATTTTCCCATGTAAATGTAGGTCTTGCACGTTCTTTTCTTAGAACTTTTGATAGTATCAGCTTTCTTGCCCCAGGGGTAGTGGCGTTTGATCTGAACTCCAGCCTCAGGGGGTAGGGATATTGATGCCTTTTGACCAGAGCCTATGTCAAATCCCCCACCCTTTCCCGGGACCCGGGGGGTGGGGGTTTCAATTGACTGGTGCATAAGGGAAAGTTCATTTAATATGACAAGGGGTGGGGGGGATGAAGATATTGAAACTCGAAGCTTGAAATTTTAGCAGCCCCCCTCGCTAGCGGTTCAATTTTTTAGGAGCCCCCTCCTTGGTAGTTGAAAAAATTTCAGAGCCCCCCCCCCCCCCCACCTTCTTCAATTCCTTTGCTCCCCTGAAAAAAGATCGCTAGACTGTATTAAATATATTTACCGTTATTGTCTTCAATGGTTTATACTATGACAAACTTGAGATACAGTTGTGATACAATTTTCTAAAGCATTTTTGGGATGAACAAGAGTGTAATAATTACTGAGACTACATTTGTTATATCTGTAAACCACGTGATATAGCTGAGTTGCACAGGTCATTAAATTGTTGAGTTGAAAACCATCCGATCTGTATGATGATGTCATGTGTTGGTTTTGAAGTATACAAATTTTCGGAGCCCCCCCTCCTAGCGCAACAATTTTTTCAGAGCCCCCCCTTCGGGTGTCTAAAAATTTTCGGAGCCCCCCCTCAATATCTTCATCCCCCCCCCTTGTCATATTAAATGAACTTTCCCTAAAGATGGTTCTTTGATCATATTTTGCTTAAATTTACGCCTCTAGAAACCATAAATTTACACATTAACTTTGCTATGCCAGAAAATATCAAGCAAACATTCATTTTTGACGTTCGATTTTTACACAGAGAACAAAATGTCGGCAAATTTGAATCTAAACACCAAATTTACTATGGGGAGTAAAAGTGAAACAAAATATCTGTAAACTTGATATTTACTCCACATTTACGCCACCCTTGCAGAAAAGTAAACTTTCACTTTCGAACAATATTTGCACCAAGAACAAATAAGTAGCAACATTAGTACCCTAAATTTACAATAGATTTGTTCAACTAGCAAACTTAGGCAAATCCGTTTTTTCGTCCAGTGCATGCTACTGTCGAAACTGCATTTATTAGTTCAACCCGTTTAAGCTTAGGTGCATAAACATAGCCTTGGTGCGCCTTTAACTACTCAGTAGCCTTTGACGTTGCGAGTAAAGGTTGTATTTTTGCCGTAGGGATAGTGATTAAAAAAGAGTTTTCTTGCAAGATTTCGAGTCGTTATTTTGTATTTTCAAAAAGTTAAGCTTAAAATGAAAGAGAAATTAATTACATGATTTGTTAAATCAGAAACCTAAATAATAATAGTGAAATAAACTGCAAACTAGGATAGAAGAGATTAAAATGATCCACTACTGCCAAGGCTAAGAGGAAATTTGTGTATTACAAAGTTAACGAATTCCTTAGAACATAGTACGATGAGATACATCGCATTATCCCCTTCCCCAAACCAAAAAAAAACCCAACGCGCCTTTTAACCGTGTTGTTTTGTTGCCGTCTTTTTCTTTTATCTTGCGTAGCAGGCGTCGAAAGTGGTTAAAGGGGATTGGGGAGAGACGGTAAGGGACGCCTGTTATATTAAAGAACCACCATTTGTTTATTTTCCTGATTGGCTGAGCGATAATGAGTAACTTATTGACGTTTATTAGTGAGAAACAATCATGATCCAGGCATCAAAGGAAATGTGTTCTATAGGCATAAGGAAGATCAAAATTACTCTAGTCTTGGAGGTTTTATACATTGAAATCGGAACTAGAACAAATTGTTATAACTTGTTTAGCAGGCAGAAATGCTCAGGAGGTTTTCTATTCTCTTATTCTGGATTTGTCCAAACACCGAGCGGCGATTCGAGGCGATTCTTGTCAGGCATCTCCAATGCCGATCCACAAGAGCACCGGTTATAATATTTTAGAAGCTGTACTACGCGCGCAGGCCCGTAGGAACGAATTTGAAAGTGAGTGAGCACGACTGTCTAAACCCCTGACCCCTTCCCCGGCCAAATCTTGAGCGTTTAAGCAGTCAAACCCCATTAAAACGGACACTTTTATCGCCTGTCAATGCAGCAATTGCCTTTGACCCGATTTATTTTTATTGATAGATGTTATTTTTTTTTAAATTTAATTAGTTGCTATTGAGATATTAATTAATTAATTTTTCTATTATATTGTCAAACAGTTTTATCATGAGCCCGTGGCTCGGGGGATTGGGAGACCACCCCCTGTGTATCTGACATTAAATAAATTATCTTATCTTATCTATCTTATCTGAGGGGACCATAGAAAGTGTCGGTATCAACGGGGTGTCCGTAAAGTAGGGTTTCGCTCTAACGGCAGACTGGGCCATTTATTAAGCACTCTTAGATTTCAGGCTATCTTTAAGAAATGTTTAACCTTTATTGTAGTAAAAGAAAAATATATGAACTGCTACGCCACATTTGAATACCTAGTCTGAAATGAAGATTAGCCGATTATAATACAGATATTATAGACGGGCTGTACCAGACGATAGAAAAAAAGGGACTCGTGTCCGCTGAGTGTCTACTCAAAAGTACCATATTATTACTGTGAGAGTGGAAGCTATGGAATTTATACAAACCAGTATGACCACCGTAGTTGTAAATATTAATAGTGGTTTCTATCAGTACTAATTCATTAGCTAAATGTTCAACGTAGGTGGACTTCTGAAAAGCGTCCAAATTTTGACAACCTGTGAGAGTTTCCAGTGTAAAAGTCGTTAGCAACATCAATTAGATTTAATTTGCGGGCGTCATCCTTGTATACTGACATTAGTCTTTTTTGCGTCATGGTAGACCCAAGGTAGTTGTGGATTCTTCTTACGGCACTATAGCTAGTGAACGACCTTTCACTCAAAGCATTTGTGGCAGGCATAACTAATATCAGTTTCACTAACCTGTTGCAGTCTCTCTGAATGAAGCAGGTCCATTTGCATTAAGAAATTCTATCATGGATGACACAGAGGCTATGGAACTTTCTTGCGCATGCATTTTCAAAATACAAGTAGTAAGCTCCGTTTCAAGACGTTCCCTGTTTATATCTGAACCATGTTGCAGGTTGATAATGGCTCACTTGAGAAGTCGCCTCCTTAATCTGTCTTGAGAAGAAAGTTTTCGAGATTCGTATAACAGTAGCGTAGTTTGAGATTTTGAAGGTGTACGCAAAGGAAAAAAAGTTATAAGTCCGAAGGCGCTCCAAAGCAGGGGGAATCACCGTCTGGGGGCATGCTCCCCTAGAAATTTTTGAATTTAGGGGCTCGGAAATGCCTTTTTCTGTGTTGACCCACAGGACATTTTAATAAATTTGAAAGAAAATGCAAATGGTTAGAATATATATAACCCATCTCTAGTGTTGTCGTTAAGGTACAGTGTTTAGGGGAAAAAGGTAAAAACTGTGACGCCATCATGGAAATCATAAGCAAAGGGCGAGATAGCCTGTATGACAGCCGTCTCTCTTCGTCTCTCCTGCGAAACATCCCTAGTGATGAGGAGCGAGAATAGACGTTTACTCTTAACACGGGCAAAAGACATGAATATAATGCGAAAAATTTATCAGTCACCCCTGTTTAATGATGAAAATGCTTGCAGGAAATCAGTGTGTATACAGTCGACTCCCGATAACTCGAACCTTCAAGGAAAATCGAAAACAGTTCGAGTTATCGGGAGCTCGAAGAAAATAGCCGGGAGTAAGGAAATGAACAGTTTTTACTGCACATGCAGTGAACATTTTAATCACATTTAATTGTAGAAATGTCAA
>OZ037775.1:49313374-49330874 GCA_964035525.1 Porites cylindrica
AAAAGTTTTGAGAAATATTGAAAATCTGCCTTGCCATCAGCACAAAAAAAATCCCATCCCAGGTGAAGATGGAGAATTGCATTTAAAGAAACTAAGTAGAGTCATCACTCAGCAAAACCAAGAAATTGATTTGGTCAACCCAACTTGGAGGTAATAATCCAACTAGACCACAAAAAAGACCTTTGTTTTTTAAAACTTTCCCCCTTTTCCCATATTGCCTACATGTACATATAAATGATATTAAAAAGCAGTATTGTATTAAGAGGGAGAAATGTATAATAAATGTTAACTTGTCTTAGCCGTGATCACCACAACTCACAGGACCTTTAAAGGGACAGGTTCATGGTTCACCGCATGCTCATTATTTTATCAAAATGCTGTTTTTCTGCCGGGTCATGCTGTATTGTCTATGCAATAGATGCAAGTAATATGATCATATCATAATGTTGTTAAAGAACCAATCTGCACACTCCCCTGGTGATCACTTGCACTTGATCAACTTAAATATTTGCAAATAGCTGTAAATTAATCAACCATAGAATAAAACCTTCAGGTCAACAATAATTCAACGTTGGTAGTGTTGGCATAATGCACTAGCTTTTTTGCAATTTTAGTACTCCTCAATCCTACTTCAGGTTTTCTGAAATACACTTTTACTTTAAAATACCTCTAAGATCGCTGAGATACATGTGAGTGGGATTATTAACTGACAGAATAAAAAATACATTGAAAAAAATAATTTAATTAACGAGCATGCGCTTAACCATGAGCCTGTGCCCTTAATCTCTACTGAGAGTTAATTTATACGACTTATGTTAGGAGGAAACAAAAAAAATAACTAATTTAAGTCTTTTTAAGTTTATTCTTCATAAAAAAAAAATCACAATGGGAAGTCATAAAAAACCACTCTGTGTTGGAAAGTGCACCTCTCAGGATCTAGATTTCATTTTTTTCTGTCTATGGGGGGGGGGGGGGGAGGGGGGAGAGGGAGTGGAGGGAGCAGGCATGTCCCAAGCCACCACCTAGATTCTAAGAGGGTCTTGGTGATGTACCTTTTGTCCATAGCACTTCCCATGACACATGCGTAGCTGCCTTATATCAAACACTGAAAATATTGAAACAAAACTCTCTGTGAATTATGAAAAAAAAAAAAAGAAAAAGTCACAAGTATACGAGCACCACACGAACACCGCTTAAAAAGGGTATTTTATAGTACAGGTGTATGTAACCTGTTATATTTTAAACATTTTTTTATAGCTTTCTGATAAAATCTAGGGAATGATGTGTATGGAACTGCATTCAAAAAATAATTCATGGGATTTCACCTGAAAATAAAAATCTTTCACAGGCATGTGGGTAGAGAAAAAAAAGAACAAGTTCTGCAGACTGAAAATCTCTGAGCCTGCATAACTAGCCAGTTTGTTTTTGTGCTTGAGAGTGAGCATCTCCTCCTTATTTTCCACATGGCTTTACAGCTCCTTTACCAAAACTTTGTGCACACTTAAAATCCTGCCAGCTATGCAGGCCAAAAATGCGCCCTCTCCAAAATTTGCTTAAAATAATGCTCTGTCCCTAATGAACTTAAGTAGTTGTTGTTGTCCTTTGTTGAAGGATCAGCTAACCCTTCCCCCTGCACATGAGGGGAAAAAATCAACATGGCTGACTGAAACACTATGTAACCTTTACCCTCCGCCCCCAAAGACTGTAGAAGAATAAAAATACTCTCATACAGTTAATATTAATTTTTTGTTACATTCATGTACATGTACATGAAATATAAAACTGAGCCATTACCTTTCTTTGAATTTGGTTGCATTTTCCAAGCCTGTATGGGTCAAACATGTACCCAAGGCAAATTTTTAAACAGTCAAACATTCCACTATATCAATTAGGGTATTTGTAAATAAACAATAGAAAAAATACTGCGAACATTAGACAAGGTTTCTTTAAGCACTTGCACAGACAAATTCATCACTACATTGTTGCAGCAGCATTAACTTTTATGCTTAATTTACACTGTCTACTACAAATTATACAGCCTGGGTATTACAGGCGAACAGTATGCTGTGGTGGTACATGATATCTACAGAATGACCAGCCTCCTCTCTTTCAGCAATATTTTATTAAGTATTAATTTTGTTTACCTGTTTTAATTTTTGGTCTTGTATTTCCAGTCAACATAAATTCTCTTACTCTTCACTGTATGATTTCTAATAACAAATTCTAATTTCAAGCCATTCTTTGACTGTAATGCTCAAATCAGGTACCTTAAATCCTTTAAAAACTTTCCCAATTGCCATCTTGGTTGTGTTTCACAAATGGATGTGCTCTCTGCTGTGAAGAAAACAAAGAAAATGATTAAACTAGTTCTTGGAGGCAAAAATTACTAATATTATTTTGTAGTTACTTGAAATTTCTTGCCTTCCAACATCAAGAACACAAGAAGATTTCTAAACTTTTCCTTTCCATCTCTCTTTTGTACATGTAACTGTTCATTTTTAACCTTACCATGAGAAACTATGCCATTATAAACCAACCCTCAGAAAGAGGGGAATCATTAATTCTGCGTATACATGTATGTATTACATGTAAGCACCCGCCAGCTTTCTCCAACTTGCAGTGTACTCATGAGCAAATATCCAAACTCAACAAATCAAACCATTTTGTGTTATAACAACAGAAACATTGGTGAGGTACAGATGCTGAATGGCAGATAATAATTAAAAAAAGTAATTCAGGTCCTGCAATTTAGAATACTGATCTGTTATTGTTCATGTATGTCAGGAATTAAGGTTCTTAAATCTGAACCAAATTGTTTTGACCACTATATGTACTCTTCTTTATAAAATAATTGATACTACAAGAAATTTGATGCTGATCACTGTTAGGGCTTAAAGGGTTAAAACATCACTCAGGTTGATCAAACATAAAGGTTCTAAGAATAACAAAACATTATCACTAAGAAAAAACAGTCTTCAATGTTAAATAAATTCTCCTCATCAGTACCAAGATAGGAAATGTAAGGAAAACAGTGTGGAGAATACCTACAGACAAAAGTACAATTATTCATCTTGATGAGTGAAATAAAATAGAGTAATTAATAAATGATTGTACCTGTTCCAACACCCAGGACCAAAAAGAAATTGAGTGAAACTGATGCACTCAATTTCAAGGAAACAGGCAAAAGCATAATACATGTATTATTCCTTTAATAAGTATCTGAGCACAAACAAATAAATTATCATCATTTCAAATTTGTTTTAATAAACCACACAAAAATTAAAACTTAATAAGATTTACTTATTTTTGGTCAAAAACGTTTTGCTTACACCTGTACTTTCATGTACAGTGTAATGTTAAAGCTTAAATTAACACTGATTCATTCACTATATGAGCATGCATTACATGTACAAATCTTTGTGGTAGTATTAGTACAGTGTATGCTACAAACAGTTGCAAAAATGTTGAGACACTCCAACAAAAAACTGGCCTTTCTTACATGTACTTCAAATGGCAGGTAGTCACACTTGTGTGCGATATAATGTTCACCTCCCTCTTCCCCTCCATTCAAAGTTGTTCCTCCACGTTTTGAGCATGGTCTTGTATTGCCAGCAACTTTGATAAGGCATAATGAGCATAATGAGGGTTGGCTAAGCTTTTGCCGGGTCCATTATTTCTCCTAGTTTTACTCCTACTAGAACGCGTCATCAGACAGCAACAACCCAGCCAGTCGATATCTAACGCCACTGTACACTCAAGGAACCTATTTATCGCCTAGAAACACCACCGTATCCATCAAAACTCTTCCATCGAAGATTCTGTTCCTTTGAAGTCCTTGGATCCTGTCTATTGTGCTACTTACACTGGCCCTGAGTTTTGTACTAATGAGCCATTATTTCGGTGGAAATGGAATACAAGTACCAACAGTTCTTCTCACATTCTTTCCTGTGCTGCTACGAAAACAAGATTATCTTTTGTTTTGACCAAAGTCAAATTCAGGTGCCATAAATGTCTTTGTAGGTATTATAATTCTAATTCAGTACAGTACAGACATAATTTGCAAATGTGATGGTGAAGAAGCTAAAAGTTTGGCTGAATAATAAGCTGAACAAATATTTACACTATACTGTTGGAATAAAATTCCTCCGTATTTTCGTAACTGAGTTAGTATTCACTTTCTTTGTTTTTAGGTACAAAAACCACTTTGAATTTCCAAAGGATGGTAAGCGAAGTCCCCGTTCAAAAATTCTGGAAATTCCTGGGGGGAGGAGGGGGAGTCATCAAAGACCCCCTGGAATAGAAAATCCTGGGGGGTGTGTGGGGGGGGTGCAAATCAAAGAGTCTTCCCTGGTGGGGGTATGGATATTTTCTGGAACCACACATTTTAAATGAAACCGACTTTGGAAGTAAAAGGGAGGGAACCAAGAGCATTCTGAAGATCCTTAATACAGTTCTACCCGGCAAAACCAACTCTCATGCAACCATTGATAAACTAACAATAGATGGCTCTGAGTTAACCGAGCCCAACCAAATAGCTAATGCATTAAACAACTACTTTGCCACTGTCGCACCTAACCTACTTCAACAGGAGCACCAAACTAAAGAATCCTACAACAATGAACCTCAGGAAGCTGAAAGCCATTTCAACTTTAGAAAGCTATCAGTTGATGAAGTCTTCAAAATGCTTAAAACAATAGATGCATGATCCAAAGCCACAGGTGCTGATGGTATACCAGCTAAAATTCTTCAGGCTGCTGCTGGTCCTTGTTCAAGGCTGCTTACACCGTTGATGAACCTCTCTTTTGAATCCGGGGTGTTTCCAGACAGGCTTCAAATTGCAAGAATCACACCGATTTTCAAGGGCAGGGCGACATTGACAGAGAAAACTACAGGCCAATTTCCGTTCTTCCTGTAGTGTCAAAAATTCATAAGCAGTTTGCAAATGAACAGCTACAATCATATTCCAGAGAAAAAGGCCTTGTCACAAAAGAACAATTTGGATATTCAAAGAACTCTTCAACCATTGCCGCATTACTTAAAGCGGTCGACGAATGGAAATGGGCAAAGGATAAAGGGCTGATCTTCGATGTCATTGATCACTCATTATTACTCCAAAAACTCAAAGCAAACGGAATCTCTGGTGCTGAGCATGCATGGTTTTTTAGCTACCTTACCAACAGAAAGCAGTTTGTCCAATGTAACGGGGTTAACTCAAATGAGAGAACTGTCACCCATGGAGTCCCCCAAGGATCCATACTATTCCCAACCCTTTTCTGCATACACATCAATGGCGTAGTGTCAACAACACCAGAGAGCTCCGTGTTTCTTTACGCTGACGACACAGAAACTCATCAATCGAGTCCTACCCTTGAAACCGGATGTTCTCAAAATAAATTCTAACCTGAAAGACATGTTACTGTGCTCATTTGTTTACAGAAAACTTGCCAGGCATATGTGAGTCGCATTACATGGATGTACCAAATTTTAATTACTTAGCAAAACAAAAGAAATAAATTAAAGTCAAACCTCTTGTAAGGGACCACCCAATATGCAAAGGCTTGATAGTCCCTTACGGGAGGTGGTCGCTTACGAGAGTCGGACTGCAAGAGCAAAATTTTTAAGTCAACAAAAAATGGAGTGGTATATTTATTCAAAAAATTAATATTATGAAAGCTTACTTTCCCCTGCCAATTAATAGTAATTTTATTGACAAAATCATTAGCTATTCTATGTGACAGCTCATAAGACGTCTGACGAACAAAAACTAAACTTCTTAAACTGAAACCTGGAAATCTGAGTCTTTTTCTCAAGGGTAATGGTTATTAGTAAAATCCAACTAGTGGTCTATTATCAATGCTGCATTCTGATTGGTTGAGCTACTACTAGGCTATATGTAATAGCCTACTGGTAGTGAAAAGCGTGGGCTTTTTGGCGGCAAAAAGGGACTAAAGTCTAGCTTAAGAAGGCCTCATGGGCTATTGACTCAGAGCCCATTTGGGCTCGAGGAATAATTGTTAAATATTGTAGTTATAGATTGAACTAATAAACACAGTGTAATAGATCTGTAAACAATAATGAAAGCCAAAGAATAAGTTCCTTTTTGTCCATGTTTACAATGTACTTCACTGTTTAGTAAGACCAAGTGTCAAGTGGTCGCCATTATCGGAGGTTGAAAACAAGCAGGGTCCGAAATTGCGCCTTCCTTGTCGCCAATGCGACTAAAAATTTAGTCCTGGCGACCAGAATTTCATAGCTGGTTGCCAGCTAGCGACTTGTAAAGCTGGTTGTTATTGTGGACTTTAACGTTTGGAGAAACTGATTAAGAATTGAAACATTGAAGCTATTTGACGACAGGTGTCTTACTTTTTGTCCTGCTGATATTTTTTAATTAAAAGTGAAACAAATCTTCCTGTAATAATACCTCCACAACAGCTACGATCAATACAAGTTGAACGTTTCCAAGCCGCCATGTTGTTTTCAGCTGTAATACGGTAAGTACGTTATGTACTTTGTGGATGTGGCACAGTTGTGGCCCGGTACGAGCAACATGGCGGCTTGACTCGTGTTTATGTTACGTGTTTCGTGGTAGTTATCAGAAGAAAATAGAGTTTTGATGATCAGTGCAGTCATGAGCAGACAGCTTTCTGTTCCTACGTTCTAGGTCAGATAGCTTTATATCTCCAAAAAGCGATTTGTGGAAAAAATAAGACAGCACTCGTACACTTACGGTTACTTTCTGGTATCGGGAGCGGAAGTAGTGCAATTTTCTGAGCATAAAAACGTCCATACCATACATTTTTTATTCGTGTTTAAACTTTTATTTGAAAAAAGGGAGGGGGAATTTTTGGCGACGACAATTTGGCCTCTGGCCACCAAAAATTTATACTTAATCGCCAGTTGGCACCCGTATTAAAAAGTTAATTTCGGACCCTGACAATGAAAAATTCTAAAACTGTCAGCCAAAAAACTGGTCGCAGTTGCTTACGGGAGGTGGTCCTTTACGAGAGGTTCCAGCATAAGGCTTTGACTGAGAACATTTTTGGTGTTTTGGGAAGGCGGTCGCTTATGGGCGGCGGTCGCACGTGGAGGTTCGACTGTATATTGAGCTGATCCCAGGTGACACAAGAAAAAACGGTTTTTCCTAATTTTATTTCTCAATTGACTCTAATCAGTTTACGAGTATAACTTATTGTCTTCAGTGCAAAATTATGTTAAAGACATTTCATGGTGTACTTTGAACCAATCAAAACCTTGTTGCTGAGCAAAAGTTCAAACTCTTCAAAACAAGACCCATAACTGTGTCAACTCAGGCTTCATTTATGGAAATAAACTTTGCTTACAAGAATAAGACGTGCTTTAGTACTGAAGGGTAATTTGGTTTATATTTTAATCAACAACCTTGCATGGCAAAGATCTTACATGTACATGTATGTCTTCCCTCACCCTTTACAGAATCGTTGCACTGTATACATTTCCAGTCAAATGAATAGATATCAGAATTAATCATTCAAATACCGATATAGAAAGCTACATACAAAATATACTTAATGATAACCAATTACCTATGCGATCACAGAAACTGTACAATAGAGATGATCATTGGACCAATGAAAAATCCAGTTAACCATAAACATCATCATGCTTGGTACAGTAATTAGATTCACGATGTATTTTGTAGATAATGTACACAGCGAAGCTGTAGATCAATTATTTCAACATAGACAATTATGATCATGCTTAGAACTAATCTACACAAACAGAATCAATAGCAAATGAAACAAAAATACATGTACACATCTGTCCAAGCTTTGTTCACTTTTCTGCCTCAAAACAAACAATGTTTATAATACTAATGTTTCGTCTACGCTGATTGATGTACTGCTCACAAACAGGCCTGATTATTTTATTAAATCAGGGACATTTGATCCAGAAATCAGTGATCACTGCCTGATATATGGTATATTAACCGAGAAAACTATACACCACCAGCCAAAAACCATCATGTCCAGGAATTTAAAAAGCATTTACCTTTGAACCTATTGCAGAGGAATTGGCTAATGCCCATGGCAGGTTGGAGAAATTTTCAATGATATTGATGATAGAGTTGATTATTGGAATGGATTAATAACTTATGTGGTGGACGCTCATGCTCCACTAAGGAAGAAAAGAGTACGGGAAATCGATGTACCATACATGACATTAGAATGAAAAAATGCCATCAGAAGGAAAAGGAAATATGCCCAACTGTATGCAAAAAACAAAACCACTGAAAATTACGAGCTCAAGAAAGAGTACAGAAATTTAGCCACAAAGGAGCACAGGAAGCAATCAAAGAGTTTTGGATGAAGAAAACAGATGACTTAAAGCAAAAACCATGGGAATTTTTCAAGACATTTTGACCAATTCTTGGCAAGTCTAAAGGGAGTAACACTATCAGCTTAGAAACTGAAGAAAACTCTGCTGAAACTGATGAGAGCATTATTTCTAACAAGTTTGCTCACTACTTTACTAATATAGCCTCCACCATTGGGGGAAATCATGTACTTGACCTCAGCGACGAAGATCACAAAAATCACACTAGCATAAACGCCATAAGAAAGGAACAACTTGATATCGACTTTACATTTCAGCCAATCACAGAGCATGATGTTAATGAGGAGCTTGCGAGTATAAGCACTAAAAAGTCTCCAGGATGGGACTCAGCTATACCACCAATAATATTTAAAGAAATCTCACATGCCATATCACCATCTCTGCAGTCCATATTTAATCAATGTGTTGAAACCTGTAGTTGGCCTACTAAATGGAAAATGGGTGAATGGACACCTGTGTTCAAGAAGGGAGAGAGACAATTAATCCAAAATTACCGTTCGATTACAGTCCTCCCACTAATTGGCAAGATATTTGAACATCTACCATGCGAACAGATAACGGCAAGCTACGATCATATCATGTACTCTAAAATGACAGCTTATAGAAAAAAACACAGTTGTGAGACTGCCTTAATTAGCTGGGTGGAAGATTGGAGAATAGCCTTGGATAACAAACAGAAAGCACTTTTGTTATAGATGGACATGTCTAAGGCCTTTGACTTAGTTCTTCCCTCATTAACTGTGGCCAAACTTGGTGCTTATGGTTTTAATGACAAATCATTGAAATTAATGCGTTCATATTTTAAAGACCGGCTCAACAGGGTGAAAGTTGGGAAAGCTACTAGTGACTGGAATGTGATGAAATGTGGATGCCCTCAAGGATCCTCCTTTGGTCCAACACTGTGGAACTTGTACCAAAACGATCTATCGTATCACATAAATAAGATTGCAAATTTAAATATGTATGCTGATGACCATCAGATGTATATAGTTGGCAGCGATATGTCCATTATGTGTACTAATATGGCAAAGGAAGGAAACTCAGTGCCCTTAAATGGTATAAGGACAAAGTTCTATCTACTGTCCAACCCAGAAAAACTTAACGCCATAGGGATTAAATGACGTAATGAAACTGAACAGATTAACATCAAGATCGGTGATCAAGCAATTAAGACAACAGGTAATATCAAGCTACTGGGTGTGAACTTCGACGAGAATCTAATTTTTAGCCAACATATTAGCGAATTATGCAAAAAGGCCAGTCAAAGGGTGGGCGTTCTCGCCAGGTTAAGAAATTTAATTACTACGGAGGCTAAACTATTACTTTACAAAACTGCTATCATGCCATATCTCACCTATTGTCATCTCACATGGCATTTCTGTAAGGCGTCGGATACAAAAAAGGTTGAAAGAATTCAAGAGCGGGCACTAAGGATAGTTTATAACTCACATTCAGAAACGTATATGAACTTATTAGATCGTGCTAAACTACCAAGCCTTCTTAATAGGAGATTACAAGACATAGTTATACTCATGTACAAGGTTAAATATAGGCTAGTTCCTGATTTCATTTGTGACATTTTCAGTACTAAGTCTTGTAAAATATAATTTTAGAAACCAAAATTTTGATATTCCTAGATTTAATTCTGTATTGCATGGTAAACACTCTCTTAGATATCTTGGACCCTTTTTATGGAACAAGCTAGATAAAAACATCACTGAACGAGCAGCCTATCTAGGTTTAAGTTTCATATTAGACGTAGGGATCTTACTGAACTGATAAATGGCAACAATTGCTCCACGTGAGTAATTTGTACCTCTTAAGTTGTGCCCGTGTTCCTAGAACACCTTCCTAGAACTGATTGTTTTAGCATATTGTAAATGTATATGTTGTGGTTTAAATTTTTCCTTGGTTTAAAATTTTTCAAACCAGTTTATTTTTTGTTTTCTTTGTCTCTGATTATGGTAATTGATTTTAGACAAAGGAGAGTAAAAATTAAACTGGTTTGAAAAATTTTAAACCAAGGAAAAATTTGAACCACAACATATATATAATATATATATAGGATTATACTATAGCTTCTTTTATAGCTTTTTTATTTCTTATCTTTTATTTATCATATCATTCATTATTTATTTCATCTTTATGTTGTGTCCCCAATTAGCATCAGCTAAATACATCGACACATGAATAAAGTTCATCATCATCATCAGTTCATCATCATCAAGT
Organism: Porites cylindrica; assembly: GCA_964035525.1. NCBI lineage: Eukaryota > Metazoa > Cnidaria > Anthozoa > Scleractinia > Poritidae > Porites > Porites cylindrica. Next base: position 49,323,977 of record OZ037775.1, read on the forward strand.
GAATGTCGATTATTAAAATCAACAGTATAAGGGTTGTAAATCTCCAAAAGGGCAAGTACAAACAGGACCCTGGACCCATGCGAGCTACAGCAAGAATGGTGAAAAAGCAATACAGTGAAGGTTTAGGCTGTCCGCCTCTTTTTTCGCTTAGGGTCGAATGCGTTTCCTGATATTGGGTCGGGTGGTCGGACTGAAAAGAGAAACTTAAAAAAAAATCACAAGAAGTCTCGGAATAGGAAGCCCTGGTACGCGAGGAAGCAGGATGACATTAAAAGTTAACATTCACATATTTGGATTAACAAAATACATAATATACCATAAAAAATGATCCCGGTTTTGTTCCTGTTTTTCTGACTATGCTGTTACTATGCTCATTTCTCAGATTAAAAGAATTATTTCAAGTGAAAAATGGTTTAACTAAGTTGTTACTTTTTTTTTGTTTGAAAATAGCAAAAATTTGGGTCAGTCGGACGACACTAAACGAAGAAAAAAAAGAGGATGGCCCTAGATCAGCAAAACAACAAATCTGCACATGCATCACACTTTTTCATTGCCATCACTGCATGACTACCACGTGAAATTATTTCATGTTTCATGAATGATGCAACACAAGAATTTTCTTTTTCTATTTGTTTGAACTTTAATAGTTACTGCCCTTAATATTTCAACTAGAGAAAAGCTTGCCAACATTAAATGAATAAAAATAAATAAATTATGACAGCAATTAGTGCTGTCATAATTTGGGCTCTCATGCATTAGACTAAAAGCATTGTGTGACAGTGCACAACTGATGTGTAACATCAAGTTTATGGAATTCTTCAGTAGTATGCAAGGTGATAGATATTTACACAGAAAACAGAAAAAAGGCAAAGGCTTACACAGAAGCCCAACCAACCTTTCACCATGATCTTTTCCTTGAATTTCTCTTGCAAATGTCTGTAAATGTTGTCCTTAGAGCTGCCAATTGATAATGTTATTACTCATGGCAGGTCATTAGCTAGTTTCATGTCTTCAAAAACTCATTCATAATTCATAATTAAAAGAAAAAACAAAAGACAAGGCTAAACTTCATGTCCAATTTTTTAAAACCAGATAACCACAAACCTAAATATTACTGCAAGAATGAGTTGATCTGTATCAGAGATTTTGAAGCCGTTCCAAAAAACTGGCCTCAAGATTTTAAACCTGCATAATACACTACATCATGTAATGTTTAAAGAACGAGCAGGAACTAGTACCTCATTGTAGGTCGACATTAATTTTTTGTAGGTCATTCAAGCTCATTTTAACTCATAGTTTATCGGTGTATAAGCTCATTGTAGGTCATTCCTTGTTGTAGTAACGACAGTGTACGAGTTTTGAAAACATCAAGTTTCATTTGCTTAACAAATGGGTGTTTTTAGTGACAGTTATCGATTCACTTATAAATGAAACATTTTAGCAAGAAGCAGAGGGAAAGGAGAAAAATTAAATGAAACCTAACATTCACATTCCCTAGTACATACATGTATGTACCTGAATCACTTTGCAGTTGCTGGTGAACACCTCGCAGATATCCATCCCACATCACTTTGATAAGATTTTTCTTCTGTGGCTATAACGATGAGCACATACAATTAATTTCAAAAAAGGTAATGACATAATCGTCAAAGAATTACCTTGCAAATTCAGGGGAAAAAGCACATGCATAAAAAATCGGTGGGAAAGCGGCATAACGGCCGTTATCTTAGCTTCATATCGCATCGAACAATTTTAGGTTCCATGGTGTATCGAACACGAAAATACAACCATACCTTTTGAATTTCTGAACGGTCTCCCATTGTAACATCGTAGCAGACCACTTTTGACATCTCTAGCCAAAAAAAGTTCACGAGAAATGCAAAAATAGCGAAATTATTACACCTTCGATGTTTATGATCCAGAGTCCGCCATGATACATGTGAGCAACATCGTCCCCAGGGTTTTCTCTTTTTTCGATATGGCGGCCACAGGACCCTGGGGACGAGATTTGTAACCGACGAATTTCATTGGTCAAAGCAAGGTGAAAGATCCTTTACAAAAACTCTCACTTTCAAAACGAGCGTAAGGGTAAAATCTTTCCGAATTTCATTTGCATGAGAATATGAAATATTTTTCAAACCAATACCTTCACACTTAGCCTCGCTTTGACACTGAGCATTGGAGCAACTCTCAAATTGCCAATTTAGTTTGTCTCTTTATTGTTATTTATTTACTTTTTTATTTTTCACTTGTATTTCAACATGTAGGTTAACACAAAGATTATAATTGAACGCGACCTCCTGAAAGACGCAAAAATAAATCCCCAGCGAGAAAAATCAGTCTTTTACAACAGCACTAATCAGTTTCGGCATTACTGGATAATGACAATGATGATGACAATGATAATAAACAAAACAAAAGCAAAATAGCCGCTCCAAAAAATATTAAACTCCCGCCAACATTTCGTGCCACATGCACGGTAGGTTGACAGGGTTGGACAACATTTCGAGAGGGGAGGAGTGGGTAACAGAAGACACGATAAGGGTTTCTTCTGAAATGAAGGACAGTTGGGGTCAGAGATATCGATTAAGCGGCGTGAGGTGAAATTCAGTCCAGAGTTTCAAGCTCAAAATCCCAATGGGCTTTTTGCTGGTTGAGTCAGCTTAATTATTATTTATAGCTATCTCAATTAAGACACAGAGTACATAGCACACAAGTGCTATATTTCGAGTACATTTAAGGAGCCAGGGAGTATTAGGTTTAGCAAAGCAGGTTAGCTAGTGCGCGGCTTTCTGTGCGGGAGGTTCCGAGTGTAGCCTAAAAGTAGCTTTAAGGTCATTTCTCTGAAATAAAACTTGCAATGAAATTTTTGTCAGACTTTACTGTTTTTTGGTTGTTTATATTATAGAAAATTAAATTTTTAAATAAAATTGAGAGGTCCCCATACTCTTTTAGGAGCAGCACCAACCTGTATATACGCAGAATTCCTTAAAATACCAATAAGATTATACAGTCGAACCCCGCTATTTCGAAGTCCCAAGGGAAATGGAAAAATGTTCGAAATAGCGGGGTTTCGAAATAACCGGGGAAGCGTAAAATTCGTAACAATGAATCATTTTTTTATAAAATACAGTACAGTATGAAGAAAGACACTGATTAAATAAAAATACAATGTCGAATGATCAGAATAGAGACAGCAGAGTTCATATATGAGCATTTCAGCCGGAAGAACAGTTCACTAACAGTGCGTTTTGTTTTGTACTTCAATAACACAGCCAGAATTTCTTAGCGGGACAGTGCACGTGTAGACTACGAGCAGTCCCCCATTTTTCCTCAGGGATAGTAGAGCGAGCAAAACGCGAGCGCGCGTGAAAATCACCCCACGCGAGAAAGGGCGCCTTTTCTCGCGTGGGGTGATTTTCACGCGCGCTCGCGTTTCGCTCGCTCTACTACCCCTGAGGATAAATGGGGGACTACTCGTAGTCTACCGCACGTGAGTCAAGCATTAAGTCATTAATTACGCAACACTCAAATAAAATGCAATACGTTTCCAGCTGTGCTCTTGTGTACGTACTCTGTTTTCGACAAGTTCGAAATAATGGGGTTGATTTAAGGTGTAGGGAAAGAACGATGAGTTCGAAATAGCGGGGAATTCGAAATAACCGAGTTCGAAATAGCTGATAGTAAATGACTGAAAACATAAGGGTAAATCCAAGGGAATTTGATCTTCCTTCGAAATAGCGGGGACTTCGAATTAACCGAGTTCGAAATAGCGGGGTTCGACTGTATTTACGAGTACAAGCTTTCAACACGCTTTCGACGGTTTTTCCTTTTCTTCTCTGAGAATAAGTCTCTCTTTATTCTGGAGAAAGATCAGAAAGAAGATTAAAGAAATTAGTCACCATACTCGATTATTATAAGAAAAAAAATGAGGATTTACCTCTCTGGGGAGCTCCAGTCGTGGGCAAAAGTCATCATGCTTATATGTGCGTGCGCGAATCACGCTTAAATTATGCGCAGCAAGGATGCAAAACTAAGGAAAAACCTTTTAAGTTCTCGTAAAACGGAGTACTGAGGGGGAGGGAGGAAAGGAGGTAAATTGAGCGCACCGTCGGTATCAGACTCGTCAGTCTAATGAGGACCGTCTCGTGATACCGATGTAAAACAAGGACCATATAACCTTTACCTCTTGACTTCTGTCACTACTTTGTCCTTCTAATCAGAGAATAGCACAAGGCCAGAGAAACGCCGAAGGATTCGAACTTCTTCTGAGGTATACATGGAAGATTATAACCAAATTCCGTGATAACCTATAATCAGGCATCAAGGCTACGACACCAGTTGAAAATTAAAAGCGGATCTTTTTTATTCTTATTTTCTTTATTTTTCATCTGTCTTTACTCCGAAGAGTCTCATTGTAAACAGCGATATTTCTGTTCTTTCGCAACAACATAAACCAGTTACGCAGATGTCCGATATATCACTTAACCGTGAAACATTCCTCCATGCCTCCTTAAAGAATGCAGTCAGCAAAGTGCACCTAGTCCTTGTGCTCTTTACAAACTGCTCGTTTCATCACCTCTGAATAGAAAAAGACGAATGTCACACCAGTGCATATAAAAGACTCTATGGAACCGAATGAAAATTATAGGCCTATTTCCTTGTTATGTATTATTAGCAAATTCTTGGATTGTTGTGTCTGTATTAAACTTTACCATCATGTAAACATTTCATCGGCTCTCCAGCATGACTTTTTGCGAAATCGCTTCTGCACTACACAGCTGCTAGGACAAAAATATTCAAAAAGAAGTTATCTACCTGGACTTAGCTAAGGCTTTCGATTCCGTTGATCACTAAGTTATGCTTCAAAAGCTCAAACGATATGGTGCAGAAGGCAGGACGCTTCTTTGGTTTACAGATCACTTAAGTGGACAATTTGGACAGTGTTGTCTAGTATAGGTAACGGTCTCAAGTTTCATCGGAAGTTCCTCAGGGCAGCCTACTTTGTCCTGTTTTATTTGTTCTCTTTATTGACAATTTACTGCGTGTGTATGTGGAGAAGGTTCTGGGTGTTGTTATTTCGGACAAGCTTACCTGAGACCTACATTTACACCCGATTACAGCAAAAGTAAACAAACTTCTAGATTTGCCAAAGAGATCATGTCCCATGTTAACTAAAGTAGCAGTAAGAAAGTCTCTATAACTATCAAGCAATTATGAAACCCCACCTTTGTTACGCTACAGAAATCCGGTCTCCCGCTCAGAAGTCACTAAAACTTGAGATTGAACAAGTTCAGGAGCCTGTCACCAGATGGATTTTAAGTTTGAAGACAGGCCAGATGTCATATGGGGAGAGACTGCTTGTCTTGGATATGCATGCTGCCTCTTACTTACTATGGAGAAATCAAGGATCTCATTTTCTTTCACACATCCAGTACTACTATACTGATATAGACATCACGTATTATGGAACTTTTAACGATCATCCACGTAGGCGCCGCGGCCAGTCTGCTGGCTGTTATTCTTACTGTCCCGGCCTGTGAGACTTTTCAAGCTTTATTTTTTGTTCGTATTGCAAAACTGTGGAACAAAATATGCAACGTAGGTTTATTTACCTAGAAGTTTTACCTCCCTTAGCTGTTTAAGTCTCTTTTAATGACTGTTTTGATGTAGACCTGGTCTGCTAATGGTCCATCTCACGTGACTGTCCATGTCACTAAATTTGATTGCTTCATAATTAGATTTTACCAGAATTAGATTTTCTCGTCAATTAACTGACTTTGCTTTCCGGAGGGTAATCATAAACAAAGGTGCTCGATAGTTCTATCTAAGCTCTGATACAAGGTACCTTACAAAACCAATACTTTTTTTTGAAGCAAGGTACAGCAGTAAAAGCCGTTGAAGATGCATTGCAATACATCAAAATGTACGTAGCAGGAGTTTCAGGCAATACTGCTGAGAATTTTTTTTAAAAAATGTTGATCAGGAATAAGTCATTCGACTTCTTCAGCGCAAAGTTTGGAGCAATTTATAGTGCCTCTGAAACTAGAGAGTACCTTTTAAAAAATATCCCAATTGACAATCGGCTTTTGTTTTAAAAATAAGCAAACACTGGCATTACTTGTCCCGAAGTAGTAGCTCGTTTTAACCCAGAGAAACTTATTATTTTTTTGAAATTCCAAAACAATTTCACAGCGTTACTTTGAAAGAAGTTTACTTGGGGACTTCTGCACAAACAATTCCTCCGAAATTTCTCTGGTATATATATTATATCAATAAAAGCCGATACCGGAATTTGCAGTTAAAAACATCAGCCCTTTTTTTATACTAGACGCGATTTTGTTTAAACAGTAGGGTCTACTTAGGCGCTAATTTCGCAAAAAATATTTCATATTTTTGCTGAATGATATCTGTTGTTCTCTGCAAAGTTTCGGAGCCATCGCGTTAAAAACGAGAAACTTACGACGAAAATTTCGTCATAACTCAATGGGCCAGTATTGATACAAAGGTGGCATTTTATAGGGCCAAGGAAACTATGGACAAGAGCCGTACGTTCTAGCAAAGGATAAATGCCCTTAAATTACTCTGAAGAGTAGGCGTCATCTTGGAACCTCTTCCCTCATTTTAAAGTACATTTGCAGTTCAATTTGAAGACGTGGTAGCAGAATGATGACACCTAGAACTTCGGATTTGTTAGTCCGGGTTCAGGCCTTACCATCGCGTTGTTCGGCTTCACAAAAAACCTTGTTCCACTTGCATGGCTGTGTTTAATTTGGAAAACTGTGGTTTCGCTGTTGTGTAACGTTTCTATAGGTCCACTGAGCCCGTTTGTCTGCTTTTTGATTCATGTTATTTCTTTTTCTGGCCTTTAACCGCAGTTTCCCCTTTAAAACAAAGA
>OZ037775.1:49333374-49338374 GCA_964035525.1 Porites cylindrica
GTACATGCAGAGGTCAGCAGTACAGCAACAAGCAACAACGATAGAAATAAAATAGACAAGGATGAGTTTGTTTTCGACTGATCATTCTTAATGTTTTGAAATACGCAGTTGAAATAATTAAACTTATTCTTGCAGGTACCTACATAACAACAAAATCGAACAGCTTCCGCTTGGGATATTTTCCAAACTGTCTTGGCTATATACACTGTAAGTTTGTATTGTTTTTTGTATTGTCTGTTGCTTATTATCGAGACTACAACACTAGCGGTCTAGTATGTGCAAGTGACCAAGTATATTGTTATGGTTAATTTAATGATCTCAGGTAATTTTTTTTTCTCTTGTTTTTGGGTATGGTAATGTATGCCAATAAAGTTGAAACAAGAGAAAAATAAAAATTACCTGCAGATAAAAAAATAATTACAACATATATAAGATTCCGTACGTCGAGTAACCTACGCGGCTAACATACAAGAAAGGCAGCCGCGAGTAGTTATACACACAGGTGCAACACGAACAGATGTGGACAACACGCATTTTAAAGTGTTACTATTTTACTCCATTATTGCTAATTATGAATAACATGAGTGACAGTATTATTGTTCTATAAAGCCTCATATTGCTGGTATGCTGAAATTGAAGAATTAAACTGTTAGTTACATGTACAAGGCCTAAGTGGCCGCATGTAAAATACCCTTCTTCGTTACCGTTTGAAATGTTACAAAATTACAAACATTACTGAAAGTTGGGGCAATAGACAAGAAAATGCCCATAAATCCCGGAGGGGATTAATGTAACTTGTCAAATCGCCTACCTGTCAATTTAATTTCGCAGAAATCCTCCCTCCCCTCTTAAAATTTAGACAACGGGCCTTGCATTTCTTATCCTCAAAAACGCATCGCTTTACATACCGCAATTAATACTTCGCAATCCTTCTTTGATCGTGCATGGAGTACTTAATTATGGTCTATTAAGAAGTCACAATCCCGTGTATTAGCTACAGATGTACTGGTTTTACTGGTTTCTTTTTTCGCGCTTTTAAAAATGGCGCATTTATCGTTCCTAAATGGTGCGTTCAATAGTGTCTCGAAGACGACAAAGACACGATGTTGAAAATAGAAATTAAAGTACGATAATCGAGCTTCTATGCACTGTTACACATCGTGCATTGACAATCTAACGCTAAGTAATGACTGTTCATTTGTTGAAAACCATGAGCATTCCGTCAGTCAATTTTGAGCTTACAATCAAGAAACCTTGATATATGTACATCGTTAAAAGTTTCGTCTATTAATTGTTATTTAAGAGGTAAAGTGAGATGTGAGATCACTGGCAAAACTTATAATCATCACTCAAAAGAATAATAAAATGGCGTCCTTTAACGACGCTACAGTTCGTTGACAACGATTTTAATTCCTCATCGAACTCAAAGCTAAAATAGCCCCGGTCTCTTTTTAGGGCGAAGGGGGCGTGTTCCCTTCGCACGCCTCGCGTCCCCTGAAAAAAAGTAACCAAGAAAGTAATCGGCACCAATCCCACGCAGGTTAAAGCTACAACCAAGACTATGTATTTGTTGTAATGCATATCAATTGCAAAATAACCGTACAGGAGCTTAACTTTCTATATACCAGTTTAGTAGAAATGTAACAGTAAATATAGCGTTATACTGGTCAAGTTTTACAAAATGTGGTTGCCAATATCGTGCAAATGGCCGTTACGTAAGCTACCATAGGTTTAGCACATGGAGAAATTCAAAAATAAAGCGCTTTAATACAAGACAAAAGCTACAAAAGCAACGTCACTAGAAGGCCACTGAAAGATTTATAAAAAAAGTATACCAAAAACACAGAAGAAAGCTATGTCGGAACTCTTGCGCGTGATACACGCTGCGGCAAAAGTGAAACTTGTTTCAACCAATCAGAAACACTCTGAGTAAATACACCTCATTAGTCATCCTCTCTTGACATGAAATTTCTACGCTCGTTAGTCAGACGTCGTTTCGCGGGGGAACCAGTAGTGGTGTTGAGAAACGTCGGCCATTTTCAGGCCAACAGACAATCAGCATTAAAACTTTCAATACACTGTTTTTTAGAAATATTTTTTACGTCACAATATATCGCTGTTATCGCGTCATGCTTCAGAAGGTGTTACAAAACGTATTCTTTCAAAAAAAGTGAAACAGAAGAAAAATCTAACAACTTGAACTGTTTGCCCAATGATTTTTGCGTTGTGTGTGTGTGGGAGGGGGAAATTGAAAATTCAATCATTGTTTTACGGTGTCATTGGGCTAATAAAGCTGCTTTTTCTCAAAGCATTTAAACAAATGTTCCTTAAAGAACGGATTGATAGAACCGCAATTATTATTTTGGTAAAGATAAATCATAGCGGCAAAACATTTTTACATTATGGTTGTGGGGCTCATACATCTTACTCAAAAATTAGGAACAGTATAAAAACACTTTAGCATCCTAATGCAGCATCCTTTTACTGATCAGTCCCCCAGTTGTTCCCCAGTACTAGAACTAGGTCTACTCCCTCGTGATTGCCAGAGGAAAGTGGGTGCTTTCGTATTTACTCGCTTGCCTAAAACGTGGACGTCACGTCACGTGACATGTGATCTTCTTGAAACTACTTTGGCAACAACAACAACGGCCAACGGAGATACAAGGAAAGAAACAAAGAAACTCATAAGAAAATCAAGTGGAGCAACAGTTGATGTAGCGGGTTTTGGTCAGACCCAACTCAATACGTTACATAAGCGTTTTGTCACAATGCATCTGTCAAAAACAGTCGATAGCTTTCAGAGGAGGTTGGACAGCAATGTGAAAAGCATGATGTCGCGTATGGTAAGGGAGCTCATTTGGAACAAACCGTCAAACCAATGGCGCCCTAAGCCCGGTATTTGCACGATCAGCATAAACTGTCCATTTATGACAAGATGTCAAAAAAATTATAAGGAAAATTAAAATCGATATTGCGTACCGATAATGATCGAGACTACAATTTGTACGTCACAACATAAGCGAAAAACTAGCCTCTGCTCAAAGGGTAGCGACAATGTGAAGTAATATTTCAAACACGACACGCACTGTTTCATCCAATATCCATACACCGAGAAGTGGGTGCACAGACTTACTTTTGTACTCAATTGAGTGACCATTTTTATGCTAGAGACGATAAAGCCAACATAAGACGACTATAACATCTAAGACGGACGTATTTCACGTCTGACGACATTGTCGTTTTTTGTTAAGTGTGTCGTTTAGACGCGCTCATTAACAAACGACTTTAACGTCTCAGACGTGAAATGGGCTTAGCCTAAAAACGGGACGGCGTAAACTGGGACGCATTTACACGCCCAACCCGTTCGAAAACGACTGGGAAGAGTCAGTGTTTTGTCCTTTTCAGAAAACTCTGTTTTGTTCAATGTGTACCTCTACCTTTATGCGTCCCGGTCTAACACCAGGCGACTTAAACGTCTCCAGCATAAAAACGGCCAGTTAATAACTTGTTCTCCTTTCTTGCCTGTTTATACAATATTTTACTCACTGGAAGTAAATTAAGTTAACCCAGGGTCATAAAGCGAGAATAAGAGAGGGAGCTGCAATTTCTTTTGTTTTTCAGTGAATAGTCTTTCGTTTTTTAACAACACAGTAATTTATTGTTTTCTATCTAACGTGACGCGTTTTTTTTATTCTCACTGGACGAAAGCTATCCGTCTTATAATTATGGAGATGTCGTAATTTCAGATTTAGCATCCTTCTTCACTGCTCAGTGAACTCAACTCCAGCCCTTTAAAACAGACCCGTGAAGTTCAAATCTTGCAAGACAGGCAGAGGTGCAAGCCCGAGCTTCTCTCATATCGCCAGCTTTAGCTAAGAGAAAATATCGAAGAAACGACCATATTTAATTAATGCTGAGGGTCAGTTGACAGCATTTTAGCGCCTTGCAAGTCAAAAAAGCAAAACGCAAAGAAAGGACAGGGGCGGCTATAAATTAGAACACCTACAATACTCGTCACAAATCTTGAAACACTTGTGTGATTTTCCCCTTCCCCAATGTTGATTTGGGTATTACTGTCGTCTCACTGCTTCAAAATACGCCTGGCTCAACATTGCGGAAGGAGAGGGGCAAATGTAAGTGAGAACGAAAGTGTCAGGAGTGAATGTAAGAAATTTGGAGAAAATTCAAGACAAATGGCTCCTGTTTCAACGATTTGTGACGAGTATTGTAGATTGGAACTTATTACGCATCGAATGTTTTGACTCTGAGAGGTACGTAGTGTGGTAGCAAATGAACACTGATTTTGAATGAAGGGTTTAGCTCCCAAAAACAGAAACTGTGGTGTTGCGGTGCTGGGGAGTGAAATGCAAAAAACTGGTTTTATCAACTGAGTTGATAAAGTAGTTTGGCCTCTGTAGAGGGATTGAGAAGCTGTGGTTTATATATCAGATGCTATTTTGAAACACAATGCTGTTTGATCCACCAGATGCTATTTTAAAGACAATGATGTTTGATCCTTTCGATCAAATTTTCAGCCAGAAGCCAGCTCAAAAACTCGTGCTTCGGTTTTCACCAGGGGTTCCAAACACCTCGAAACAATAAAAGCACTCCGCCCTCGGCGTCGTGCTTTCATCCGTCTCTCGGCGTTAAGAACCCCTGATCAAAACCTTGCACTCGTTTTTGATCTATTGATCTATTACATCACAGATTTTTCCTATAAACATGGCATTTGCAGCTTATGTACTGGAAAATGCAATTTTGTTCTTCTCCCCGGGTGGGGCATTTGCACGCTTCTTAAAGCCCCACCAATGTGTATAGAGAAAAGTGACCTGCTCTCCATATTTGGATTACTTCATCTCTTATCCCTTTTCCCCACAAACATTCTGGTCTAGTTCTTTGCTTTTAGCAAAAGAGTTATGGAATTGGAGCATTAAAAGCCAAGTAGAGAGCGGTTGCTATAGTTTATTTTCAGATTGACTTCTTTGTTAACCTTATGGAAC
>OZ037775.1:49343374-49345874 GCA_964035525.1 Porites cylindrica
GGTGGTGATCTAGGAACCCAACCTTCCCGGTCGCCGTAAGCGAAAAATAAAAGCCATATCCTAAACATCCTCGGAGACCTTTTCCTAAATAGAGTTAAAGGAATACCGTGGATAGCATCAAGCAATTTTAGTCGAGGCCAGGGATGCGTGTTTGTTGGTGGTGGTGGGATAGGAAAATATTTATAGAAGATCGACAACAACTACGATACGGGCCTCGACCCCTCAAAGACCTGAGATGGGGTCGTAAAAATGTCAGGCGCTCTTACCGGTTTCGCGGGTCATAGAAGATACCTCACGTGTAGTTTTAAGGTGTTATTGATACAGAGTAGGTTGAGGTAATCCGTAGAAAAGGGAATGGCATTCTAGACGTACCATGAGTTTTTAAAATGGAGTAGGACCAAGGAGAATATGGGCAAGAGCCGTTACAGCGAAGGATAAACCCTAGTAAGTTATTCTGAGGAGTATATGCGCCTCTTAAAGCTCTTTCCTCATTTTGGAGTATATCTACAGCTCATTTTAAAGGCGTGGTGGCCGAGTGATTAACACCTAGAACTTCGGATTGTAAGTCCGGGTTCAGGCCTCATATTGGTGATATGCTGAAATTGCAAAAATTGGGGCAGTAGAAAAGAAAATTCCCAAAAAATTCCTGTAGGAGTAAAGATTTTGCCCATTACGGCTTGAAATCAATCAATAAACGTACTTGTCTTTTAATCTTTTAAACTTCACATGAATAAGAGAGAAAGACTGGATCCGAAAGAGGAATAATCAAAATATTGAGAAATATATGATTCGATCTAAATTTTAACGAATTATTAACAAATGTGCTGGCTTCAAATGGACGAGGCGATTGTTTCGCAAACCGACTACAACTCAGAAGCCACTAATTTTTTGAAAACGGGTTTGGATTTTAGAAGCCAGTTCTAATAATAGGCGTTGCAATGAATATATGACACAGGATCAGGAGTACTCTGCCTGCGCTACCAATAGGCAATAAAGATTCTGAAAGGGTGGGTATTACGGTACAGAGTGTTCGCATATCTCCCTCTGTCCAGCTTCTTAAACTAAAACCTCATCGAACTCACTTAAGCAAGCTCTGATGGAGCAGTCGCTGAGAGTCATTAAGATTCCCCAACCTTACGATCTTTCTATTTTATATGTCCAAGGGAACTAATCTACCCAACAACTTACGTGGCAGTAACTTCAGAGTAGTGGAAAAATAGTGGTTCTGACCCACTAGTCTCCACCAGCAGATTTTCCCCATATCCTTCTACTTTTGAGCAGTACTTACAGATGATAATGAACTGCATCTCATGTCATGATCATTAGCTACCCACGAGTCATGTGTAGTACTGTTTTTTTATATACAGAAACTGTCAAGTCGGTTAACAAATTAACATCATTTATTGCAGATCGTGATAAACCGTTAAATTCATGTGCAGCTTATGGCTGGTGATAGTTTTGTAGTCTATAATATTTCAAGAAAGTGGAAATGACTTACCGGGTGAATGTACATTGCAGTCCTGAGTAGAACTGTTGTGGACAGCGACTGACGTTTCGACAAAATGGGCTGATCATCATCATTTTCATGATTATTCCCAAAACATCAGTCCCTGTCAACAACAGTCCCACAGTAAGGACTATACCGTTTACTTACATGAAATGACTCCTAGACTCGAACCATTTAGGATAATATTATATTGTGTCAGGAATAAATATTCTTACTCTTCTGACATGGTGTTCTAAACTACTTACTATTTTCTATGACCAGTGCAAAGATTCAAATCCATAATACATCAACAAAAAAAAGTATGGCTACACTTTCACGTAATACAAGTCAATTAATACTGTTTTTGTGTTTCAAGTAAACCTTTTTTAAAACCTCTTAACGAAATTAACAGATACTTTTAAATAAAAGTTTTACATTGTAATCTTGGACAAAACACGTTGTAAGCCTCTTTCATTATCACACAATGATGAAGGCAATTATTTCAAGACCTTGACAGATTTAATTGTTTAAAGGGGCAATGTCACGAGGATACTGCTGTTTTACGTCACTTCTATGCTTAAGTCATTACTTAGTGCCTTTACACCAAATGTTTGACCTGTAGAGTTATGAAGAAGATACATGTATCAAGCCTACAATTTCGTCCGCAGGGAGCACAAACCATAATATTTTTGGGTCATTCCTGCAGTAATGGGATTAAAAATTGAAAAAGTTGGCCCAAGTTTTTCAGCTTTCAATCCATGTCTATCCTTGTCATTTATCGTAACAGGTGACAGGAAACAGTCTCAATGCCTCAATAAAGTATTGCCGCACTTTTCAAAAACATGCAAATTCTGAAGTTTAAAAGCCAACTGACATTTGCATTTTTTGCTGCAGTCAATCATCTTAGCCGACCTCTTAATAGGAAACAGAACTTGACGGGTTCAAAAGTTCATAGTTTGTGATTGGTTGATTTCCATCCGCTTTGAGTGTTTCTGTGGTTCATAGGCTCATTGC
>OZ037775.1:49348374-49390874 GCA_964035525.1 Porites cylindrica
GCAAGGTTTTCATTTACATTACTCTAGTAGCAGGAGAAAGGTGTAACATTACAGGAGAATAATTATTTTGAAAGAGGCTCCAAGTCTAAACAAAAACTAGTCACAGGCTACCGAACATTAGCCGGAGAATTCTGCATAGTAAACAGAGAATTCTCTGATCTCTGATGCCTAAAGAAAACCCTGCATCAGATTCTCTAAGAGAATGTGCAATGTACTTAGCTTCGACTGTGAGCTCCTTTAGCCTTTCTGAGAGGACATGAGCACAAAAAACATTCTGTTTATCTCACCATCCAAACAGAGACAATTACATATATATTTTCTAATAACATTACAATTTCAACTCAAGTCTGCAGTCCTCATTCTGCATTTTGCAACTAGTCTGCACTTTACCCTCAGTCTGCATGTGCATGCATGTGTCTCTAATGGTACCAGTAACAAAAAGCCTATTTTTCCAGGGCACAAAGGAGAACGTTTAACCCCCTCAGGTTGCACATTATCATTGACATGTACTCAGGGTCAATACCATGGGAGATAAGGAAAAGTAACAAGGACTGTCTGGGAAGACCTGAAATGAATGAATGTTGAAATGATGTTCTCACAACCTGTAAAGCAGTCACCTTGGTGGTCAGCAGATAAAATTGCAGTACATGTGTATTCCTGGTGTGCAATGTATTACTCAAAACAAAATTAAACAAGATTCCCATCAAACTCTTTCGAACAAGAGTTTGATACAGTTTGCCCATTGAACAATAATATATATATTTAGCCAAGCCTAAAAGCGGAGCTCCTGATTTCATTACAGGAAATAATGTAATGATAATGATAGTAATGATGATGATAACCCGACATTGTCCAATGTCGCGTACATTGTTTACAAACATTCCCACATTATCTACCCTTCAGAACGATATAGAAATGTTTTTGAAAACCTTCCAGTATAGCTTACCACCATCCTAACAATT
Organism: Porites cylindrica; assembly: GCA_964035525.1. Classification (NCBI taxonomy): domain Eukaryota; kingdom Metazoa; phylum Cnidaria; class Anthozoa; order Scleractinia; family Poritidae; genus Porites; species Porites cylindrica. Next base: position 49,349,337 of record OZ037775.1, read on the forward strand.
TAAGTGATATTTTTGTTAGAGCCCAATTACCAAAGACTGATAACTGTAACAATGCCCGGGCCTCTCCCGGTTCTTTTTGGTGCAACTACAGTAAATGCACCACATGCCCCTATATTGACCATGGTTTACTGTACTTAGCCTGGTAACAATAATTTTATTCTCCTTTCCTGTTACAGAAATAACCTACAATTTATTATACATGGCCGTAGACTTATCAGGGTTAACCGTTGTCCTTTTAACATAAATTTTATTACTATTATTATGAACACAAGCCCGTACGATACAGAAGACGTTAAAACAGCGCTGCTTTAGCGACTTATTAGCGCTGCAACGAGCGCTGCAGAAAGGTTGCACGAACGCTGTTTTCCGTTCGCTGCAGCAGTGCATTTTTGTGACTGCGTGAACGCTGCGGTAGCGACACTGAGAGCTGCAGGAGCGCTGCCGTAAAGATGCAAAAAAATAGCCACACGAGGCCATACGGTCGATAAACAGCTTTTATGCAGCGCTGTGCAGCGTTAGTGAAGCGCTGCTAAGAACAGTTGTACAAGAAAAAGAAATGCAGACTTCAACAATACAATAATCATGAGACATGGTAAAGGAGTTGACAAGAGGCCTTATAGTAGCGGAGTAAAAACCACAAGAAATACAAAATGCAACTGATACTTTATTAGTATTCACGCGTACACGTTACAAAAGCAGGTGACATATAAAAAATCTACGACAGTCTCGCTTTGTAAATATTCAGCAATCACGGTCACTCATCTAAATGTAAGAACATCCATTAACATGCCGACATTGAAGTTTATCTTTTTTTAAAATAAAGAGAATAAGAGCGATTGTTCTACATAAAGTTTGCACGGACAGCAGCCAAATGATGTTTTGATTCGTTGCAACAGCCTAACATCGCTCACCTTGACGTTTTGTCCATGATCCACGATCTGCCGTCACTGTTTTCGTGAAAGAAATCAACCCAATTTTACCTTGGTCGTCGTTAAATTTACAATGGACTAAGGAACGTACATCATCGTGAACGTTTGAATCTTGTAAATACATGCGTACCCCAGCTCAGATTCTTGTATCTGTGTTGCTTGCTCTGGTTCGATTCGTCGGTACTTCGCGTAGAATTCACTGAACAGTGCCGTTGTTTACAAATACCTTTGAGCTGTTCCATCCAAAAACATCAACAGAACTTCCACCTCGAAACACTGAACTAGATGCTAAACACTTACAATGTATGAATGTTTGCGCCTTTCATTCAACGGTCGCAAATGTTTGTCTAGCGATGTAATGTGATCTGATGCAAAAGTGCCGACCAATTAGATTACAGCCTAGAATGTCTCCAGGGAATTAGCGATAACATTCCCACACTCGCCAGTCACGGAATAAAATTTATTGAAATCTTTATTCCAAAAGCATAGAATTTGGAGGTTTATTCAATAAGTGATCTTCCCTGCGTACAAGCTTACTCACATTTCTTAGAGGTACAGTCAAAGTTTTCTCGTTATGAAAGCCGTAATCTGTGGCAAAAGGCTTTTCTGGCGGTTCATGTCATGAGCGCTCAAGAACTTTGTGCTATCAGATCCAGCGTAGCTGAATTGTAGCGTTACTGCAGCTATTGAAAGTCGGCAACTGCGCTGCAAAACTGCTGCCGAGAGCTTCAAAGGCAGCACCAGCGCTTTTGCATCCCGCTGCAACTTGGATTAAGCTGTTGTTTGGCTTCTAAAATGCTGCTAAACAGCTGTAATTTAGCTGTACAGCTATTTTGTGGCGCCGTACAGCGCTGCAAGTTTCGTACGGGTTTGCTCTCCAGGGTTTTAATTTTGAAGATCTTTAAATCCTTATATGGTATCTGCAGCGTTGTGCAGCGATAATGCAGCCTCAAGCGTCGCTTGTATTCAGGTTGTCATATGGAGTGGTTTCAATGTTTATATCTAAGTCTCATTGCAGCTTTTAAGCAGCGGCCCGCAGCGTTGCTTTACCGCTGCTTTACCGTGGCAAAATTTTGCATCGCTTTCGCAGTGCACGAAATGTGACGTTCTCTGCTTTAGCGACTCACGAGCACTGCTTTACAGACGCTTAAGCGCTGTGCAACCATAAAAGTGAACTGCTGCAGCGCTGCGGCAGCGTTGCGTCGTTCGTACGGGAGGTAGCCTTTTTTGTTTTTAGCCCAGCGACACAAGTGAAGGTGGTGCCTTCATGACACCTCCGCCAGCTTGAGCGGTTAATACGCAGCGAGGTCTGTTATGAGATCCTTAAAAATGCTGTGGGGGACTGGGAACCCTCATACATCATGTATTATCCTGGGTAAAGCTGTTAATACACGAGATAATAATTTATTTGATGAATGGGAAATGAAAACACGCTACACTTGCCAAAGCTTCTTTTGCTTTTGTTCTTAGTGCTTAGAAAAGGGCATAATGTGTCAATGTTGCTTTATGTACCAGTTGAATACAATAAATTTCCTTTAATTTATTTGTAAAAAAGGTGCAGCTAAAAAATGATGAATGTTCCATCTTGTCATTTGTTTTGCTTGAGCAATTAGGAAAAAAAGAGTTATAGGTCATAATCTCTCAACAAACAGGTGAAAAACAACTCGGTCTCTGACAGGCTTACATGTAGGCAAACAGCAACTTTCCATGTCCCCAGATGAATAATAACTTGAAGTACTCTTTAAAACGGGAAACACTATATTGTTCTGAGAATTAAAATTATAGTTAATTTAACCACCTGCTCCCTAACACTAGTGTATCATCAAATAAAGCTTTAAATTTCTTGCTTAAACCCCCTTCCACCTCTCATGGGTGAGAGGGTTGGATTTCAGTTGAATCGGGCATATGTCTTTTTGGGCATGCATCTCCTACAATTACTCATGAATGCTTCATAATTTCTGTAATGATAAAAAAGGTTCAGTTGAGTACGAAATGTGATGCCAAATAATTTGAAAAGCTTGCTGATTAACTTTTGAACAAAACTTCTATCTTATAAGTCTTGGGAAAATGCTTTTAAAAGCTTTTGTTGGAGTTGAAGAACCCCAAACTGAATTGATGTTATATCAAATGAAACTAGCCCCCGAACTACGGTAATTTCTACTATGAAACTGCGAGATTTAAGTTCCAGGTCGTCCTGTATCATTTATACACCAACCGGCCGGTATAAACAACATTAAGATTAACTTATGAACTCTAACGGCCTTAAAACTCAGCTAAACTTCACATGCAGTAATTTCGTTGTAAATTGTTAAAATTGCCTTCGCTACATTGTTGATCATTTTGGTATTGTGCGGAATAGACTTGCGTGCATTAAATGACAAGAGCACTCACAAATTTTTACCGGTCATAGCTAGAAATCCTGTGTCTAAAGATACACGGTCTCAAATAGTGTAAGAATATGTAATTGCTTTATTCCTTGTTACCTGGATCGGAGGGAGCGGGACACTGTACTGATCTTCATACATCGAATCATTACAAGGTTCGGTAGATGTAAGTTGTCTCTCTTTGTTCCCTACGATCTTCAAAATACGTCATGAACACATTCTCACCTAGTTTTTTTCTTTTGTCTTTAGAAGTGGTCCTGCGCCCTTTGAAGACCCGTAAACATATATTGGCAAACATATGTGACTTCGGTTATACAAAGATGGTGGCTTACCTTTTATAATCCTAGGCGATCGAAACCGGTAGACCTGGGCTCGATTTTGTGAGCCAATCGACGGACAGTAATTTACCACGCCCCTGACCCGCCTCTGTTCCCGCCTCCTTTGACTCGGCCCAGCTCATCGAATTTTTTTTTACATGTACTTTCTTTTGCCATTCGCGTGCTGGGAACTGACGCTGAATATTTCTTTCATACAATTAAAGTCAAAAAGACTTCTGCAAAGACTGATGAGACAATGTGAAAAAGGCTAACGTATACAATATTTAATACGACTAGCCAATACCAGTCTTCATCAGGTTTATTAGCAAAAAGCATGAATATACAGAATATATACTACTGTAAAATAATAAACGGAAGTTACATGGTAAGGATTACATAACGACTATAGTTCGTCACGCTTTTTTAATTCTCAGAGACTCAATGGTTTTGGCTCTATGAATGAGGGGCACCTCGCGTGCTTTCCTAAGACAACTGCGTTCATATCTAAGTGTTTCAATTGTGATAAGTAACATATGGGAAACAGAGTGACTGTTGCTGAGAAAGTGTTCTGAGACTGCGGTTTCGATCTTGCACAGCCTGTGGGAAAGCAATGCAATGTCCCTTTGAGGCAATACCTCCATGCTTCAGCAGGTGTACATGCACAGTAGGTGCTAGCCTGGCTATCAGCATCTGCTCAGCATCTGACATGTTAGACAAAATCTCAGGAACAGCCATTGGATCCATGTTATTCTCACCTGACCAAACTTTTGGCACCTTCTTATCTCTTCTGCAGCAAGTACACATGTTTCTTGTGCCCTTGCACTCCAGTCGCCTTTCCTTGCAGACCTCACAAAAAGTAAATGTATAAGTCATCTGCTCCACCTCAAATGAACGAATAGCACTGTGTGCATTATCTTCTTGCTGACTTGAGCCTACTGGTGGAGGTAGTGGTAGATCTCCGAGAACTTCACCCAACCTTTTCTGTTGTTCTGATATTCTTCTTTGGTTTCGCTGCTGTCTGTTTCTCCTGTCATCCTCTGTTTCCACTTCACCAGGCTTTGCAAACTCATAGTCCACACAAACTGCCCTTGCTCTTGCAATTAGATATAGGCGGCCATCTTCTAAGTGGCTACTACTACTGATATTTACTTCTGCAAGAGGATGCTGTGTCCTTGCGAGTTGCTTGGTCCCTCAATTGGGGCATTTCCTACTACAGGGGTGTCCCTTTCCATCTCTTCTCCTAGCGAATGAATTATCTGTATTTACAAACTACACAATATAAGCTAATTGACACTAGTGGACTCTCTTTTTAGCATGCCTGAGGGATAAGTGAAGCTGTTTTGGGTATTCAATTACAGGAGAAGCATTAATAGAATTGTGACTCTCGGGCCAATAGATGCAGGCTACAGCCTGCCTACCTAATGGTGCTTGTGTTACTGATTTCAAAACCTGATTTTAAAAAGGAAATACACAATATTTACACTTTCCAAACCTTAGATAAAAGAACAAGGCTTGAAAATCGTTTTCCAAGTCACCAGTCACCAGTCTTGCAATGTAATGTATAGATCTTCACTATCACACGCTTTACCAACATTACCTCATTTTCCAAAGAAAACTGCTACAAATTGTACTTGTAAAAAGGACCTTCATGCTGTGCTACAACTATTATGAACCTATTCTCACCATGGAGCTATCCTAAAGTGGCTGTACTTTTCTCCGCATGTCCGCTCCCTTATTTGCAAGGATCTTATACAGGCATTTGTTTTCACGATTCACTACAGATACTGTTATCACTTGTTTCCCCTTTTCTTGTTCATTTATATTCAACAAAATACTTAACCCCCATTCACACCAAAGCTTAAACAAAGTTGTTTATTAAAACACAGTTTTAAAATTGTTTGCTTTATAATAGCTGCTTACTGACTAAGTTTCTTGCAAATTACCAGATTGGTTGAAGGTCATTATTTTGAATCCTGTGTGAGAATCTGAGTTCCAATTTTCTGTGCTTGTTTTTCATTTTAATACATGTTTAGTTGGTGTGAATGGGGCATAAGTGTATAAGTAGTCATTCACCTTTGAGTACAATTTGTGTTTTTCAAAAAGTATCAAAACTGAATGAGCCCTTTAAAGGGCGAATGCAATTTGAGCTTTTTGAAAAACACATGAGTGCAAATGAATTCCACATTGAGAGAGAAAAGTCATATGATTACTTTTTAATAATATACATGAAATAATTTACAAGTACTTTCCTGCCTTTGTGTGCTTTAATTTTGCAACAGACTATACTTAGCTGTTTGGCTTTAGCATCTCAAAATCAAGGAACTGAATTGTTTATCCCTAGTTATGGACAGGTGTATCCTTTCTCTTTCAATGCCTGTTCATAGCTGTCATAATAATTTTCAGCCTTTTTTGGGCTCAAAGTAGCCCACTTGTTTGTTTTTATTACTCATGAGTCTCGGTGTAGAAGGACTCGACCAAGCAGTTTGTTGGAGTCGGCATGCTAGAAACTCTCAATTTTCTCTGAAAATCCTTCCTCTTCGTACAATAGCTTCAAACATCAAATCAATATATGGTCCTCTTTACAATGTTTTGGTTTGGTTTTTGTTTTCAATTGTTCTATAGTATTTTGTCGTAACAGAACTAAATTTTGCTTTGTATGCCAGCTATTTTTTCCACTCGCAAACTTCATGTTACCTGCCTGGCTTCCCATGGGGTGACCAGCAGATTGTGGCACCTGATTGGTTCTGATATATTTCTATTGTTTATGAGCTAATCACATTTTTTCATTCTCTGAGAAAAATTTTTTTCATTTTTTTGCATAATTTTTCCTGATTTTTGCACTGTGTTTACTAAAATTTGCACTGCTCTAACCCAATCAGTTTAAAGAAATTTTTCCATGTATATTATTATCTTTCATAATAAACATCATCTTCTGTAATCAATTATATCAGTACCTGCTGAATGACTTTGCTCTTGTTCACCTAGCAGACAGCATTCTATGCTACATTCAACTTACAGGACCTCACTTTCATGTTCTTCCAAAGCTAAGAAGATAAGATTTTAAAAATCTTTAGTTTATAATAATAATTAACAATAATTTATTCCTCGAGCCCAAATGGGCTCTGAGTCAATAGACTCATCTGACTTTGACTCATCTGAATCTCACTCAGAGGCCATGAGGGCGAGAGGAATAATATTAATATTGTTTTAGTAAAATCCAACTAGTTGGTAAAAAATATACCACTTTTAGCTAGTTAAAGCTAGACGTAAATCCTTTTTCGCCGCCAAAAATCCAGTGCCTTTCGCTACTAGCGGGCTATAACATATAGCCTAGTAGTAGTGCAACCAATCACAATGCTGTAATGATAATAGACCACTAGCTGGATTTTACTAATCAATGATAATTTATGTTCATCGTGAAATTCAATATTTCCCTATCTCACAATAGTGAATACACACACACCTTATTCGATGGTACGGAGATTGTGCAAGTTGCGTAGTATCTTTCTGAGCCAGCCACAGGGGCGAGAAAAAATACAAGCAATGAGCAAAATGTCTGGTCGTATTATACGCTAAACCACCAAATAAGAGGTTTACTATTTTCCACTACAAAAAAAATTGTTATTTTGCAATAGGCTTCTATTTTTTTGGAAAGAGTATTAAAAAACATCCTGATTCCCTCTGTAAGAATGACAATAACAATGAGGAAAATGTTTGTGCATATTATATCAGGGTGTCCAACGGCATGGTTGCTCAAAAAATAAAAAATAGGAAACTCAGGATTAAGAAAATAGGAAAAATAGGAAACTTTGCATTAAAAAATAGGAGAAAAATAGGAAAATCAAAAGTACTTTTGTTGACAAAGATAGCTTCCCTGCACCCCATAAGGGTTATAATAAAGGCTACAAGTCCTCAGATTCTATGTTCACAGGATTTAGATCAACTTTGGCGGCTAAGAAGGAGTGAAAATGATGAGTAATGTTTAGTTAATTGGCTGAGTTACGCTGTATTAAATCAGAATGATATGATTGACTACAGGTCGAGCATGGTTCTATAATCAAAGGTGATCATATCGAAATTCCCTTCAAGTTGACAGCAATTCTTTCAAAAGCTTTAAAGAGTGAAATTTCTTACCATTGAGTTGTTGTTGAAGGATATATAGAAAAAGTCCTATGGAAAGCTTTCCTTCCATTAATCTGCAATCAGTGGCTGGTTGAGAATATGCTTGTTTGAGTCAAAAGACCGCACAATAATTATTTTAAGTACGGAACCAGGCTCTCTGCGGTGTATACAAAATGACACTGATCTATTTGGTACCAGATTGTAAGTGTGTCATGGTTAAGTTCTAAGAAGAACATTATAATAACACTCTGCTTAGCCATGACTGCAAGACCGATTTTGCAACCAAAATATTGGATCCTTCACCAGCTGCTTAGGTATAGCTGTTAACAAGGGCTCACCAAGAGAGCTACTGCCGTAAACTAAACTTTAGTCTGTTCTTTTCATGTAGCATCCAGAATCAGCTAGTGATTGCTTTTTTAAACAAGAAGCTGATTGGATGATTTATCTGGCCTGGGTTGTGAGAGGACAACTTGATCCTGTTTTCAGTTTCAAAGATGAACATAAAAGCGAGCAAGACTTCAAAATAAAATATAACATGTACAGATACTGAAATGCAGTTTCAGTGGGCTATGCAAAATATTTAACAATAATATTATTCCTCGAGCCCAAATGGGGTCTGAGTCAATAGCGGCCGAATGGGCTATTAATAATATTGACTCAGAGGCCATGAGGATGAGAGGAATAATTGTTTTAGTAAAATCCAACTAGTTGGTCATAAATATCGAGAATAAAACAATAATTGTTTTATTGTACCTAGTTAAAGCTACACTTTAATCCTTTTTTGCTGCCAAAAAGCCCCCACTTTTGGCTACTAGTGGGCTATAACATATAGCCAAGTAGTAGCTCAACCAATCAGAATGCAGCACTGATAATAGACCACTAGCTGGATTTTACTAATATTCAATAGTCATGAGGACTATAACACTTCATACAATACATGCAGGTGCACGAGAAAATTATACAAAAAGTAACAAAACAAAAGTTAACAGAACTCTAATAGGCAATAGAGGTCATGGAAAGAACAAACGTAACTGTCATTTTCACTAATATTAGAACATCAAAGTCAACATGATACTTGCTTTATGATAAATTTCACTCAAAAACACATACAACTACAATTCAGGGTCCGAAATTAACTTTTTAATATGGGCGCCAACTGGCGATCAAGTATAAATTTTTGGTCGCCAGAGGGCATATTGTGGTCGCCAAATATTTCCCCTCCCTTTTTTTCAAATAAAAGTTTCAACACGAATAAAAAATGCATGGTATGGACGTTTTTATGGTCAAAAATTGCACTACTTCCGCTCCCGATACCAGAAAGCAACCGTACGTGTACGACTAAAGTCTTATTTTTTTCCAGAAATTGCTTTTTGAGAACGTAGGAACAGAAAGCCGTCTGCCCATGACTACACTGATAATATCAAAACTCTGTTTTCTTCCGATAACGACCACGAAACACGAAACATAAACACGAGTCAAGCCGCCAGGTCTCTCGTACCAGGCCACATTTGTGCCACATTACTCGTACCAATCCACAAAGTACATAACGTACTTACCGTATTTCAGCTGAAAACAACATGGCGGCTTGGAAACGTTCAACTCGTATTGATTGTAGCTGTTGTTGAGGTATTAGTACAGGAAGATTCGTTTCACTTTTAATTTAAAAATATCAGCAGGACAAAAAGTAAAACACCTGTTGGCAAATAGCTTCGAGGCTTCAATTCTTAACCAGTTTCTCCGAACGTTAAAGTCCACGATAACAACCAGCTTTACAAGTCGCTAGCTGGCGACCAGCTATGAAATTCTGGTTGCCAGGACTAAAGTTTTAGTCGCATTGGCGACCAGGAAGGCACAATTTTGGACCCTGCAATTCCATTTTCAATTTTGTTACAAATTTTGGCTTCACCAGCTAAAAAATAGGAAAAATAGGAGGTTTTAGTTTAAAAATAGGAGAAAATAGGAATAGGCTCAAAAAATAGGAAAAAATAGGAACTGGACACCCTGTTATATGCTAAACTATTGAATGAGAGGTTAATTATTCTACCTACTGCAAAAAAATGTTATTTTGGCTTCTATTTTCTGGTAAGAGTATCCAAAACATCCTCATTCTGTCTGTGCAAATGCTCCTTTTGCATCCACTGGTATTCGCCCTGTTGTAAACTGGTTAAACCAGGACCCTACAGTGTATTACGACCTCATATTTTGTGCGTTCTCTTGACCTTCTATAGTAAAATGACATAACAGCGGAATAATAAAAGGTGTTTTTGAGCATTTATTGGGGATATTTTTGTCTTAATTTGGCTATTTTTGCAAAGTACAACATTTTCAATACAGTACAAACTAGCGCCTAAGAACCTAGCTAAATTTGCCAGTTAGGCCCCCTCTATTTTCTTCAATCTATAAAAGAAAATTCCATACACTTATATTTTAGAAAAATACCCAAATTTTTTTGCAAATAAATATTTTTCCAAGAATTTCTTCAAGCAAGGGAAATGCGGTTTCTTACACGCGAGTTTTTAATGTATTTTGACCGGTTCGAGTTAAAATTTGTTTGGCCTGTCAACATGATCTGCACTGTTCAAAAATCATTTCGAGCACTGTCTTAATGACCTCCTTATTTACATAATATTATTCTTACACACTCGAAGATAGGAATCTACCAAATGGAAAAGCCTTAAAGGAATAGCTATTTCAATTCGAGAGGAAGAATAGCTCTTTCAGATTTTGTTAAAACACCCTAAATAAAATAAATAGAAGTGAACCCGAACAATCTGCATCAAATGAGCTCTTTACGCAGGCATTGGAAAAACCAATGAAGACTGCCGAGCATACAAAGAAGAAACAGTGACATCCCATAGACTTTCAAGAAAACATAACAACGCTTTCACAGGACGTTAATTTAAGATCATCTAACACTGAATAAATTTAAGTGCGGGATTTTAGCTTACATTAGCTTACAGGAATGACAAACAACAGTCATATTCATTCAGTGATTCATTGTACGGTCGGATAGGATAAAAAATGGCAATGGTTATACTTTTCGATGAAATTACATAACTTACACATTTAAGATTACCTTATTTTCCACCCCAGAAAGAACGAAAATACATTGTGGAGCTCTTTTTAAGCTTATCTTGTTCAAGTGAAATTAAATTTCATTGCTGCGTCACAAAGTGACGTGTGGTATGGTCATAAAACCTGATGCAATCACGAAGAGGTTATTGATTAAACAAACAAAACTACAACTAATGTACTACCTCCGTATAAGCGTCCTGACACTGAATAAATTTAAGCCGCGGATTCAAGCTTACATAAGCTTACAGGAATGACAAACAACTGTCACAAGAGAAGTTATTTTACATTAAGTCATTCAGCGATTCATTGCACAGTCGGATAGGACAGAAAAAAAATAACAATGGTGAAACTTTTCGATGGAATTACATAACTTGCACATTTAAGATTACCTTATTTCCAACATCAGAAAGATTGAAATAAATCGAGGAGCACTTTAAGCTTATACTCTATCTCATTCAAGTAAAATTACATTTCAACGCTGCGTGACAACAAGTCCTGATGCAATCACGAAGAGGTTATTGATTAAACAAACAAAGCTGCAACTCACGTTCCACGGTAAGCTTTTTTGAAAAAGTAATTTCGCAAAAGCCACAACGTCTTGCATCCGATACATATTTACAGTAAGCTAACCTCGGCAAAAAGCAAGCTTAAATTTGAAGATAGCCACTTTTAATACCTTCTCCTTCCCGTTCGTCTTCGTTCAGTTGACGCCTTTTTTGCTTTGCTGCTTCTCGCTCCGTTCTTCACCGCTCGTCGCTAATTCGGCATCTATTTTCTCTTGCTCTCTCTCGTTCATTCTCCAGTTGCTCTTCAGTGAAATTTTGTCGCCTTTCCCTTTCTCTTTCTTGCTCTTTCCCTCGTTGCTTGTCACTAAAATTTTGCCTCCTTTCCCTGTCTCTTTCTTGCTCTCTCTCGCATTGCTCATCAGTAAAATTGCGCCTCCTTTCTCTATCTCTTTCCTGCTCCCTCTGGCATTCTTCTGGCATTGCTCGTCAATTAAATTGCACCTCCTTTCTCTATCCCTCTTCCGCTGCTCATCAGTAAAATCTTACCTCCTTCCTCTGGCTCTCTGCCGCTCTCGCTCTCGTTGAGCTTGGCTTACTTGCCGCCTACTTTCTCGTTTTCTTTGCCTATCTCTATCTCTATATTCCAAACTAGAGGACATAGTTAATAAAATATGTAGAAAATACGGATGCAAAAACAATTTCCGTCAACCAACACGAAAAATTGCTTTTTGTTTTGAGTTGATTTTGCTGGACTAAGTTGTTTTTACTTCACAAAATGCGGGTGGCCATTCGTTTTCGCGCCAAAACAAAACTTATTATGCACACAGACTACCCAAAATTCATTGGTATGCCTGCGGTGCGGACAGACGGCGGTCGGTCGGTGTACGGTCACTTGATTACCAAATTTTCCGGGATGGGTAGATTACCTTAGCTATGGGGCTCTGCCCACGCACGCATGTGGAGCTCTGCTATCAAGCACAGCTTTTTGGAGAGTTTGATGCCCGAACGAAATCAAAATAAACCAAATCATATTGAAAAAAAAAATCAAACGTGAAAACTGAGTCAACTCTGGGAAAGCAACAGGTTAGGGAAATCCGATGAGTGCTGGATTCAGACAAGACAAGAAAGAATAATAATCGAGATGATTCCCAAGACGATTTCAACTTGCAGTTTTAAAACATTCTTCCTTGGTAAACAAATGCATTGACATTTTCACGGAGAATGTTTATTTTAGAATTGACTCCAAATATGGAAATGATAAAAGAAACGAGAATTAAAATCGCCTTGACTGCTTTCACACTGGATCAATATATTAACATACTTGCCATCAAGAGTTCGCAATTGGAAAGTTTGATTTTGTTCCACTTTGTTCGGTAACCAGACTCAAAGTTTGATTGACTTCAAAAATTGAATGATCGATTTTTTTGGTGAGTTTGATTTTGTTGAATGCCTGTGCTTCATCAAACTCTCTCATTCAAAACAGTTTGATCTACAGTAGTTTGAAAACCTTGAACATTCAATGATATGCCCAATATTATATTTCCTAAAGAAAAAATTTTAGCAAACAGAGGCGAACTGACAGAGGAAAGACATGCAAATCAATAATTTAATATTGAAAAAAAAATATCATGCCTTTTTGGTTTTCTCACATGTTGTATTTGTCCCTTGGTACTGAAGTTGCAAGGGAAACTAAAAAACAAGCGACGGTCACAGTAATCAAATAAGGTCTTACAGCTGTAAGAGACAACAACACATGCTGAGCTATCGATTGAGTTAAGATACACCAGTTTTAACGCGTGGGGATATTTTATATGGGATATCAGATTATTATAGTTATAATGCTGATAAAAAATACTGGAGAAAGTGTGAAAGTTAGTGGAACTACCGTAAAAACTCGTGTATAAGCCGCACCTTTTTGCCGAAATTTTGAGTCAAAAATCGCGGGTGCGGCTTATACACGAGACCATTGCTCTCAAAGGGAGTAAACTGGCTTGTAGGGGTCACAAATTGAACTGAAAACCTTCAGCAAACAAAGATTAAACATATTGAAACCTGTCGTTGATCATTGCTTTCAGTAGAAGTGGTGGCTCCTAAAGGAGCCGTTTGTTTGCATCTGCAGGTTCTATACCTGAATCTTGCTCGCCAGTAGTTCTTTTAAGCGTTTCATCTGCGCTTTGTTTGAGCAGTTAAACTCTAACTGGCACGGAATCTCCATTCCTCCGCACAGCTGCTTACAGTGTCGTCTGCGACCGATCACTTCAGCGCTGATTTCCCTGATTTTCGCTGATTTTCCTTCTCTGGTGTCCAGACTTCCCTCGTCAAATAAACGCGTGGTTACTAAGCAATCGTTTTGTAGCATTCTCCAGCGGTCGGCATTAGATTCTACCCACCAAAACCACATCGATCGAGAGGGACTGAGATTGACTTTTGGACACCTTGTGACATGTTATACCAACGAAAGATGCCTACGATGTTTTGACGTATTCGCCTCCTGGGGATTCGCCTTTCTTTTGCTTTGGGCTTAATAATATTTGGGAGATCGAGTTCTCGCCAACAAAGGGTGAATATAACGAGTATAACTGTATTTTGGCAAATATTGTACGTGAAGTTTTAAAATATGTTTCAGATTTCATGGGTCTACGTGATACACATCTAGCACCGAACACTGTCGGTGGTTTTGGTGGATGTTGAAGTCTACATCCACCAAAACCACTCAGGGTTTTAATTTTTTTAGGCGCATAGTTACGCTTCTGCAAAGTACTGACGGACTTTTTTAAGACCATACTCATAAAGCATAATAATTATTGACACAAACAAAATTTTAATCATGGTTCTTATATAAGTTGTTATTATTTACACATACAAACTATTTTATTTTCTTATTATTATTTATTATTTTTTTAATGTGCACTTGTGAGCAGCACACTTACACTTCCAGTGAACATTTTCACTTGGGAGAAGGAGAAACCATGCTTGCCCGGGGCAACGAAAATTTTTGTGCCCTGGGCGAGAGTCGAACTCGCGACCTTCTAAATCCCATCATCAGTCCCGGGAAACAAACAGGAACATCATGGCGGGAATTTTAAGTTACGAACCCGCGTTCGATAGGAAAATTGCTGCGAATTTTGGATATGTTTCTGAAGTTCAAAAGCCAACTGACGATTGCGTTTTTCGCTGCCGTCAATCATCTTAACGGACCTCTTAGGAAACAAGACTTTACTTTAATGGGTTCAAAAGGTCAAGTTTTGTGATTTGTGATTGGTGGATTTCGATCCGTTTTGTGTTTTTCTGTGTTTCAAGGTTCGTTGCTTGTGGTCGTAATTATGATTGACGGCAGCGAAAAACGCAATTGCGAAGGCGGCTTTTGAACTTTAGAGTTCGCATGTTTGTGAAAAGCGCAGTAAAGCTGTATTATGTACATTCATAAGTCTCAGAAATTTAGAATTTTGGAGGTCAATATATGTAGACTGGAATGCTAAAATCCATGCCGGAAAGAAACTTCTTCTTGCAGGGGGTGGGGGGAGTATAAAGCTCGCGGTATTTACACCTAGCTATATATCCTGGTTCCAGAGGTTGTTCCTGATTTTTCTCCGCGTGAGAAAGAACGAGCACTTACCAGCGAGCTTCGCGATTCGTTCTCGCCGCTCGTTGCTCGTTTCCAACATCTTACTAACATCTCAGTCATTATGTATGAAACTGTATCCCCTGATATATTTTCTGCACCCCCACGTGAAATGAACGCAGCCTTTCTCGAGCCTTTCTCTTTCTTTCAGCTCCCAGTACAGAAGTGTAGTACACTCTGCTGGTATAGTAGAATTCCGACTTCACTAACGCTAGAGCCCTAATGGTTCAGTGGTTAGAACGTCCGATCTAGTATTCGGATGTTCGGTTGTTCGTGCATATCATCCGTACATTTTCCGAGAATCTTCGGTTACGACTTTTAAGTTATTCAAAATTTAATCTCAGTCCCTCTCGATCGATGTGGTTTTGGTGGGTAGAATCTAATGCCGACTCGTAAAAACTTTCCGAGAATTGCAAACCGCCAAGAGCAGCAAGATGCTTTGCGCGCAAAGGCACTGCGCATAAGCGAAAAATTCAACATCCGGTCACTTTTGTATTTCCGGTTATTGGGAAAACATAAAACTGCCGTCGCGCGAAATTTAAAAACAAAAAGCAAGAAACTAAAACAAAAGATAAAGAAAAAAATTGTTTCTTTTAAAAATTCGTTCATTTTTCGAGTTTCAGGCTTTTGCACCACCGCTGTAAATTGTGTTTGTAGGTCGCTAACGCTCGACAAGACCAGTTTGTTTTTACCGGCTTTCTTGCCTGCCACTGGTTTGGCATTTGGGAGGGGGCGATAACTGACAAGAGAACAGCAATAGTTATTAAAGAAGTAACCGAAACAAGGACGCTTCATTTCAAAACACGAGCAAACTGGTAAATATAACTACAAAGCGATTGTGAGTTGTCGTTTTCCAAATAAAGCTCGAAGTTTAAAGACATTAAGACTGAGACATGACGGGAAATGCTCAACCCGGAGTATGCGTAGACGTTTTGCCGCGGCGTTCTTTGTGCGCTTCTGAGTTACAAAAACTCTCACTTTCAAAACAAGGCTAAGTGCAAAACCTTTCTTGTGTATTTGAATTTTATTTGCATGAGAATATCACTGAAAAAGTTCATATAAAAAAAGTTTCAAGTTCTTAATGCCAATGGTCTTTTTGCTGGTAGCTAATTTACTGAAACACTTCAAGCGAGGACGCGGAGTATGCATGTATACCACACAAGTGAATAGTGCTTTTCGCGCACGCTGATTGGCTAGCTCGGTGATTAGCCAAGTACTTTTCGACACTTTGGTGAATATTCGCTTAGTATCGTGTATTATTAACATTTAACGGAATTACCCAGAAGTCAAAACGACTGTAACATTTCTGTTTGCATAATTAAGCAAAAGGGTTAAGAACAGGGGAGAAATAAGTACTTCTTGCGTGTCCTTAGTGTTGCTAACAGTGCTTCTAAGACTAAGCAATGTACGGAGGGACCAGATTTCCATTTACCGTAAAATTCCGAAAATAAGCCACGCGCACGGGGCTTATATTTTTCAAAGGCCTTTTTTGAGGGGATTATTTTTAGAGGGGCTTATATTCGGAGGGGCTTATGTACGGAGGGAAATTTGCGATTCAAAATCGATTGGGCTAGCTTGTAGTGGGAGCGAAATTTACCATTTTTGCTTTGTTTTACTTTGTATTCGAGGGCAAATTCCAAGTACAAGCTCCCCGGGGGGCTTATATTCGGAGGGGCGATTTAACGGAGGGTTTTTTGCGTTACGATTTCGAGGGGCTTATATTTGGAGGGACTTATACATGGAGGGGCTTATTTTCGGAATTTTACGGTACTTTATCAAGTGGTTCATCCCTTGTTAAGGGTCGTACTTGTGCCAGAGACCCCGCGCAACAGCATTTCTTCAGTGTCCCATACGGTATCTCGACTGAAGCACACGCATGAAGCACACCAACCATAACACATTTTGTTGAACATTCTACGCGGCTATATGACTACAAAAATTAAATTATGGATAGTTTTTACAAACTGGCGACCGAAAATGATTTTTTTTCCGTTTATCTCACACATATTAACTGTCACTTGTTTTCCTGCAGGCAGTTGAACGACAACGAGCTCAAGACGCTTCCGTCAGGAATATTTTCAAATCACTATTTCTTACGCTATTTGTAAGTAAACGACGCATTTCTTTTCTTATAAATTCATATGACTCTCCTAATAGGATCTAAAGACCTCTCGTGGTACTGATCCGGCGGAAGGGGACGGGGGTACTTGGGTTAATGTTTACTGGGTATGTGCCGCTGGCCTCTCAGAGCCCCTTATAGTCTATCAGGAGGAGTCTATTTTTTGACCAATTATAGAGCCCATCTTAGTCACTTTTTGGAAATGTAATTTTCGCGATTCCAACTTCACTTTCACTTTCTATTTATGCACCTACCTTATCAATGTGGTTTCAAGCGGCGGAATGTAATGCGGTCAATGCGAGCTTACTGTTAAATTTAATAAACAACAACTTTCTGATCATGATTTTTTTAACCGAGAATCTTCCCATTTTGAATCCCTATTACCCCCAAAATCCGAAAATTTACGACCCCATCCAGCTGAAAATCCCCATTAGCCTCTTGTAAGGGAGTCCCCCCCCCCCCCCCCAGGGAGTACTGGCGCGCTAATGAAAAAGACTGGATTCATTACCCTTATGATGTCACTAATTGCTTTCGCTTTTTACTAACGTTTTAAACAGATTTGGCTAATTCGAGGTAGGTCTTATCAACCGAACCGAATGCCAAATCGAATAACACTTACTAAGACCTTAACAATACCGGATATTCATAAAAACCGAATCGAATGATTGTTGTATGATTATACATTGTTACACACCGTCCTGACCGCCGCACGGACCACAGTTTGACATTGCTCGTGGAAATGATACATTGCGCGGGCAACCTGCAGATTAGTCAGTTTAAATAGTGTGCTTGCAGATAACTAACAAATCTCACGGTAGGTTGTGCTGATTTCAAAAATAAACTAAACGCTTTTATAGAATGACAAGAAAGATAGCGAACGCAATGCTACCAATAACGTGCATGAGTGTTTTGTTGTTGTTGTTGTTTTGTTATGAAACTGTAAAATATGCTGGGGTTTCACGTCAGTACGGAAAGAAAGCGCGAGCCGAACAGTAAAACGCAACACAAACTTAAATTCAATGTCCGACCAAACACATGGTAAAACGTATCAATTGTGCACAGTTGCCAAGTACGGGATCTAAAAGAAACAAAAAAAATGGCGGCAAGCAAAATCTATGTGAAAGATCCATATTTAAGACTTGGAAGTAAACTAATACAGTGTGCATGCATGTCATGGCTAAACAAAACAATTTCTAATGGCTGCGACCTCAGTTTTTGCTGATACAGTGCCTCAGGGGAAAAGAAGGAGCTGTCACAGCATACGGTTTGGATTTAAACTCTCGAATTATACTTTTATAAATAATGAAAAGACCAGCATTTTAAGATTATTAGAGAGAGTACTTCTACGCATTCCGAGTAATTGAAACAAAGGTTTCCAATGTTTATACAAGTTTGTAGAGTTTTTCTGTAGGTCTGTCGCGGCGTCGCATCGTCGCATCGCATGTCGCATCGTCCTATTTTTTTTCAACTTTCTTAGTTAGATTAACGAGAAAGCTCAAAATAGAAGTAGGCTCTGTAGACAGACAACTTGTTCTTGAGGGTAGCTTGTTTGATAATGACATATTCCTTGAATCATATTTCTTGTTTGAAATAATCCTGCCCTTAAAACATTCTACATTTGTTTTTTTTGTTAAGGAAAAGATTGAAAACTTAGCACGAGAGTATGGGAATGTAATGAACTCGATCTGGCGATTCATTTGCAAACGGGATGTTATAGAAACTTAAGTTTTTCAATAAAAGTGAGAGGTCCCCATAGTCATTTAGGAGCAGCATCAACTTGTATATACGCAGTAATTATTTAAAATACTAATATGATTATATTTACGAGTACATGCTTTGAACACGCTTCCGAC
The DNA here is from genome assembly GCA_964035525.1 of Porites cylindrica. Lineage (NCBI taxonomy): Eukaryota > Metazoa > Cnidaria > Anthozoa > Scleractinia > Poritidae > Porites > Porites cylindrica. The sequence goes on from OZ037775.1 coordinate 49,368,264, forward strand.
GATTTTTCCTTTTCTTCACTGAAAATTAATCTCTATCTATTCTAGAGAAATAAAGTTACTGCTCACTTTGAAAAAAGATTAAGAAAAATAGGTCACCATACTCGTTTAAGAGAAAATGAAGATTGACATCTCTAGGGAGCTGCAGTCTTAAGGTTTTAATGTTCGCATCCTAATCATGCGTAAGAAAGGCGCATTAATGATGAAAAACTAAGCAAGAGCCTTTCAAATACCCATAAAAAGGAGCACTAATGGGTGGAGTGGTAAATTGAGCGCCCTCTCGGCCCCAGATATGTTCCTAAATAATGAGTACCGTTAGGAGATATCCACATTTACCTTTTGACTTCTTTCACTACGTTGTCCTTCTAATCAGTCGATAGCACAAGGCAAGAGAAACGCCGACGGATTCGAACTTCTTGTCAGGAGCATGAAGGACTACAAAACAAGTGCAACTTTAATGGAATTGACCACGAGGCCGACTATCGATAATCTCGAGAAAATTCCCTCCGAGATTGCGGAGTTGTTAAGATTGCCTGTAAACGCAGGGTATTTTTTTTACCACGACTAGGCGGTTTACCTGACCTACCCTCAGGGTTCATCAACTCCCCCCACATAAACAGCTCCCGACGTTTTCAAAAGCTACTCCTTTACTACTTCCTGTAAGTAAGGAGTTTCCGAATTAGTTCAGTTTCTTAGAGGGCCATAAATTATTATTTGAAAGTATCTCATGGTTCCAGATGTTCTTCTGTTTTCTTCTTGCCACTCCAAAAACTTTGAGCCGCCAAGCGGCGACAACAACGTAGCGCACAAATTAAACGAAGAAAGAAAATATTGGCGCCGTCCTCAAGATGAAATCTTGTGTCACCGCGCCAGAGTAGCAAATCTCCACCAACAGGCTCATGCTTAAAATCAGCAGGTAAAGATCAGACGAGTTGCATGAATTTTAGATTGTAAATCAAACGATTATTTGTGTAGACACAACTGGTAATACCTTGCCCCAAGGACCTTTCCTTGTCCGCTCATGTAAACAAGCGATTGTTTCTGTTCCAGCCATTCCTATATCAGTCCTTAGGCATACTGTCTTACTTTTGATCTTCCTCTGATAGCTTCCTAAATGGTGGGCAAGTGACCGGAACTTTGTTTTATTCTAACATGCGTAGCTCTTTGAGACAAATTTTACTATACCAAAATATTTTGGACGGTAAATTTAGAACTGGGCGTGTTATTTAAATGGTGATATAGATTGGGTTAAAAAGCGTATGAGATGTTAATTAATTTTTCCTAGTTGTTAGAGGATGACCCTCCCCAAGCTACAAACAAATTAGGTCTGACTATCCCTTTTGAATCCCCGCCCTCCCTACCCACTCCCAAAAAGGTACTTTTCCTAGAATGAATATGACTGTCGGTGCTCTTTTTGAAAAAGAGGAACGTGAACTTCTACTTTTACTTTTGTCACCTCATAACATGTTTTGGTTTCTTTGCCCTTCTGTTGTTGTTTTTGGTTTCATTATTGCCCGTCCTCCCAAGTTCCCGAACAAACTGAACCGAGAGAAAAGCTTTCGTGTTAATTTGGACTGCAATTCGGATGAATATTGCAAAACGGTAGTCACTTGAGTAGTTAAGTACCTTGTTGGAATTAAACATCGCCTGTAATTGATCAAGAAAAATGAAGGCGTATTTTTTTTAGAATCCAAAACATTTTTGGAGTTATCATAAAGCTTTCCTGTACCTCTGAGCCAAACCAAATTCGGCGATAACCTACAATGGCATCGAGGCTACGACACCAGTTGAAAAAGCGCATGTTCAAGTAATTGTTATTTTTTTATTTTCATCAGTCTCTACTTTAGCTATTTCTGTTCTTTCGCAACAGCATAAACCAGTTATGCAAATGCGCGATATATCACTTGACTAAAACATTCCTCCGTGCATCCTACAAGAATGCGGTAAGCAAATTGCACCTAGCTTTTGCGGGGGTTTTATCTCTCCTTCCGAACTGCTCGCATCACCTCTGAATGAAAAAAAAAAACAATGTCACACCAGTGCATATAAAAGACTCTATGGAACAGACTGAAAATGATAGGCCTATTTCCTTGTTATGTATTAACATGTGTTGTTCCTTGTATTATTACAATCATGCCAAACAATTCACCAGTCCTCTCCAGCATGACTTTTTGCGAAATCGGCTTCTGCACTACACAGCTGCTATCTATCTTAATGCCATTGGTCAAAACCTGGAAAAAATATTCAAACAGATATTATCTCCTTGGACTTGGCTAAGGCTTTCGATTCCATTGATCACTAAGTTATGCTTCAAAAGCTCAAACGATATGGTGCGGAAGGCGGCAGGCTTCTTTGGTTTACAGATTACCTAAGTGGAGGATTTGGAAAGTGTTTTCTAGTAATCAATCCCAAGTTATATCGGAAGTTCCTCAGGGCAGCCTACTTGGTCCAGTTCTATTTGTTTTCTTTATTGGAAAGTTACTGTTTGTGCATGAGGAGAAGGATCTACGTTTAGTTATTTTGGACAAGCTTACCTGGGACACACATTTACACCTGATTACAGCAAAAGCAAACAAACTTCTAGGTTTGCTAAAGAGGTCATGTCCCATGTTAACTAAAGAGGCAATAGGAAAGTCTCTATAATAATCAAGCGATTATGAAACCTCACCTTTGTTACGCTACAGAAATCTAGTCTCTTGCTCAGAAGCCACTAAAACTTGAGGTTAAACAAGTTCAGAAGCGTGCCACCAGATGTATTTTAAGCTTGAAGACAGGCCAGATGTCATATGGGGAGAGACTGCTTGCCTTGGATGTGCTGCCTCTTGCTTACGATAGAGAAATTATATAAGGATCTCGTTTTATATTACAAAACCAGGACTACTATATTGACGTAGACATTACTCATTATGTAACCTTCAACAATCATCCACTTGGGCGCGAGAAATGAGAGAGGCAAGAAAAAAAGAAACACTGCGTGCCTCTTCTGTCTCGCGCCTTCAGTCACGCGCGTGGTCATTTTCCTGTCTCGTGCGTTCTCGCTTGACGAACTACGAAAAAAGAGAGACTGCCCTAAGTGTACAACAAAACAGCAGGTCATGTACTTCTCGTTGTGGAACACAATCCCCTCCATCCCACCTTCTCTTATGGCTGTTTAATTTTCCTCGCTGGCTTTCTTACTTTTTAAAAAAGATATATATTTTCTGCTTAAAATTGAAAAGGTTTTTCTCAATTTCACTCTTTTGCTGCGCTGACTCGTTGGATTACTGATACAAAAACAAGGAGTGCGTAAATTCCGTACAAAGTACTTTCCATGTGGTATTGTGTTATTATATACATATTGAGAAATTCATTCTTTTGCCAGCGTTTTAATTCAAATCTTTCCAAAATACGCCGCTACACACCCCGAAATAACAAAGAAAACGAAGTATATTTAATAGTATTAAGAAACGCTTGGTAAAGATTATAATGAAGGTAAGGATGTGAAGTAGTCCAGGAATTAAAAGTAATATTAACTTTTTTTCAGAATGTACAATTAAAAATGAGATGTTAGGAAAAATGACTGCTTAAAATATAGACAGCAGCGTATAAACTCAGCTCCGATAAAAAGTACAAATATAAGTTAACCGTCTCGTTCCGTTTTTTCCCTTTCGTTGTTGATTTGCCAGCGCCCTTCAATTTTCCTTATAGATAGTGAGATATACAAAACTATTCCAATCCAATTTCCGAGATGTTTTTCACTTGTACGAAAAAACTATATAATTTATTGTTTTCTCTCGTTGAATTTTGGCGCGAAACTCACACACCTCTGTGGCTTTTGATCGGACGTATCATTTTTCTCACACTTGAAAAAACATCGTTCGCGATTGTGATTGGACGTATCATTTTTTTTACCGCTCCTCTGATTGGTTAGAACTCAATTGCGTATAGGCGTCATAGCTTTTCAGTAAGTATATCTCATAATGTATACACTGTACAGGGGGGACCTGACACTGTATAATAAAAAAAGATACGTGTGGAGTTGCACTCCATTACCACCCTACCCCACAGTATTTTTTTGCATCACTCTAAAAACTGCTGCCCGCCATCGTAACGGGGCTAGATACTTGAAAGCGAGCTATTTGAAAACTGCAAAATATATATCAACTTCGTGTTTGTGTGATCAATGCGACGATTTATACGTTGATGGAATGGTTGCACCTTGATAAGAAAATACTCATGTTAAGCTCGTCGGTTTTTTGTTTGTCATTGACCATTTAAATACCTTTAAAAATAAGAAAGGTTTTATCAAAATTCTAGTTTATAGTTCGGTCACTGGTATTATAATAGGCTTTATGTAATCTTTTTTGCTCTACCAAAAGTTCGTTCCTCTAATTTTATGCGCTATAACTTTTGATCAAAATTTTTATTATTTCTACATGTAGTTTCAAAGAGATGTTTATTGCTCTATCGAGTACATGTATTCAGAATGTTAGTTACCGGTATGCCCCATTTGATTATTTGCTTATCACATTCTTTAAAGACGTTACGTCATGGAGTGAGATAAGTCATGTAGCTTGAAAAGCCCCAGATGATCCATAGCCTTTTTTTTGTTTTCACCTGGTACGCAATAGCCACTTCCACCCCCAACAATATCTTTTTTCAGGCAGCTGAAAAAAAATATTTTGGGCATTCATTCAAAAAAAATCCTTTCCGCCTTGAGGCTTTTGTACTATTTTACAAATTCGACAAAAGCTAAGCGTTGCTTGACGGACTGAGCAGAACTTGTTTCTGCCATCTCAGGGGCCTTCAACCATTGTTTTTCATGAACCCGTTCCGGACTTAGCTTGCTAACTGTTGTGAGAGCTACCTCGTCTTGTTTCCCCTTTTGTACCTAGCCCTTTAAGACTATTTTAACTGCTTTATTCATGCCACTTTTGGTCTTCCCCTTCGTTTCTAGGTCTTCAAAACTTCATTTCTCGATGACCATTTTACCATCCAACATTCGAATTTTTCCAGCTTTTCAGCGATTTCTTTAACTCAGAGATAAGCAAAGCTGAACGTTTTTTGCGTTAAAAAAGTTTGTCTTTCATGATATTCACAAAAAAACAAAGAAGGAATTCGAGCAATTTGGGCTGCAAAATACAAAAAATATGTGGCGGGAAAATAAATTCGCGCGCGAGAGTACCAAAGGTATTCAAGTCAAAAGATGGTACGACTAGTATGAAATATTAAATAACATTGAAAAGACACAACTTTCATTTACAGCGGTTACCCTTAACACACTTCCCCAAAGGGTTTTTTCTTCGGTTCAAAACTGCCGTTTGGTGGACGCCAATCAACCGTTACTATGGTTTTCACGCGTTGGCCAAGAGAAGATTCTTTCCCCGTTTCTCGAGTCCTCGAAGGAAAATGTCGGCGTTTAAGCTGTTTTTGCAACTTTAATTGCTACAGATCTGACACAACTTCGTGTCAAGATTACGAGGAGTACGAATTTGTGGAGTGTTTAACGGAGGAAACTCAAATTATCGACTTATTTAAACACTGTAAGTTACAACCACATAAGCTCTCTCAATACACCCTGGCAACTTGTCTGAGTTCTTGCCAGCTCAGGATTCTATTGAGTATTCGATAACATGAAGAATGATAACTAGATCTGCAGGTTACAAAATTCATTTTCGAAAACAGCCTCGGTTCAGAGGAAACCTTTGTCCTTTGTTGGTGTGGTATCTTCCGTTTCTTTGAATTTATGGTCCTTGGCAATTCGTCCACGGCTCCCGTGTTTTCATACAATCAAATAAATAAACAACCTGAAAACCTTTACATTAATTATAGAGAGTATTTGAGTTAATGTTTTGACAATGTAATCCTTTATCTTAATCAAAGAAATAAAATTAAATACGCCGTTGTCATTCGAAATTATCATCTGGTAAGTCTCCGCCCTTTCTTTCATCGACGAGGGAACCATCCTCGGAGACCCAGGGGCAGATAGTGGGGGCGAGGGAAAGTCTAAACGGGCTGGAAAATATGGCACGAAGAAAAGTAAAGAACGGCGAGAAGAGCCCCTGGGGACAATGTCTTACCAGACCAGTTCCAAACGGTCGTCGCCGTTTTGCCTTCTGATTGGGCAGAAAAACACAAAAGTTTTCTAGCACCAATAAGAAGCCAGAACGACGGCGACAGTTTGGAACTGGTCTGGTAAGACATTGTCCCCAGGGGCTCTTCTCGCCGTTCTTTACTTTTCTTCGTGCCATATTTTCCAGCCCGTTTAGACTTTCCCTCGCCCCCACTATCTGCCCCTGGGTCTCCGAGGATGCGAGGGAACCTTCTCTGTGAGAGTACATGAGAAAACATGGAAAAAGTTGATTGACGTCTACGAAAACTCGTGTTTCAACCAGAGAGAAAAAACTAGTCGAGGGTGCGTGTTCGTGGTAACCGCTGTAAACGATTTGCTCATCCAGACCAATCGTACAGCAGAAATTTTAATTGTGCACTTTTAGATACAAGCATGAAATTTGGCGTACGGATAGTAGTCACCAATACAAACATTTTCAGATATAGTGCCAAGTCAGAATTACGTCGGTTTCCATAGGAACCACAATTTATTAAAATTCATTATTTTTCCTAGTTCATTAAAACATAGTATCATTTCATTCAGTCACCCAACCTGTTTAACACGTACATCTTGTTTATAACACGCCATTTAACCTTAACTATGCGTTGCCATGGCAACCGTAAGCAAAGGAAAACTAAAACAACAAAGACTGAATAAAATTAATGTGCCTTCTGTTTGTTTGATTGTTATATGAAATACAACTAATATCTTTGCACATAGCTTTGTTACCTAATACATTTCACATTTTCGTTACGATATAAAGTTAAGGTGATTCTCTACTTTTGCCACTGTGCATCCCTCACTGCGCAAGACAAGATGGTCGCGGCGAAAAAGAGCTTCTGCAGAAACTTGATTAAAATGACGTTGATCGAAGGGAAACATTATTGGAATTTTCCATATCGGTTTTTTTTTGGCTCAGATGAGCCTCAAAGTGTTGGAAATGTGCCTTACGTAAGCGGTACGCGTGTTGCTGAGTTAAACTTCCTCACCGAGGCTTTCGATAGTGGATGTTGTGCTGAACCACTACTTTCATGACATTTAAGTTTCATCTTTATCACGTAATGTCCTAATTGCTTTATCTCGATGTAAATTCCATAAAATCGAATTTTTCAATGCTTTCTTCGACTTTCCACGTACATGCCGCTTTGAAACTCGCCCCAATCCTCCCTCAAAAATCGCAAGAAATACAGGTGGTGCGCACTGTTTGCAGCTCTACCGGTGACCCTTATTTTTCTTCATTATTTTAATGATAACAATTCTTCCTTTTAATGGCAATTCTATGACCAGAGAAGGAAGCTGTATCACACACTGTTAGGGCATGGAAGACAAGGAGAAACGTCGAGTTAGATGAACCAAAGGCTTTTGGAAAGAGTGTGGGTAGGATATTTCCTGCCCCAACACTCAACACTCAAAATTCTTTCAAGTATAAATAAGCCTGTGTCAGGCTCCAAGATAGTGGGGAAAACGGAGCGAAAAAAAGCGCTAAATTTCGAATCACGGTTGACTATTGAAGATTTTCTACTGAATCAGCTGCATGGATTATCATTTTAATGTCTGCTTCTTCTCCGTGCAAACAGACGCATTCTTGACCGTGTAAGTTTGATGCTGTGGATTAATTAGTTACAGGAATTTTTCTTTTCATCATGCGATCCGGTTTCGTCCTGTCGAACGCATCATGACGAGATTTTGCCGCAAACGACTTGTCAAAACATTTCCCCTGCAGTCGACTGCTAAATCTAATTTTTTGCCGTCTCATAAAATGAAGTTAAGTCTTGTTCAATGCAAGAGTAGTGCCGTTTCCAGTTAACAGGACGCTGAGGATTTTCAGTTGTTTCCTTCTGGCAAGTAACACATTGAAACCAGTCAATTGCTTGAGACAACGACATGTTTCCTTCGTCTTCAAATTAACCTATTTCTTACTTCATTTTTTTCAAACCGACGGTTTTCTCCTTTATATGACTAGAATAGTTTTATTTTCTAGCTAAACCAAGTCGCATGCATATTTAGAATGAGAAAGCACAAACTATTACCATCCGAACCGACTCAACCAAGAGAAAAGAGAGAGAAAGCATGCATGTGCAGATCAATTTTAAAATATGGCCTGCATTTATATATATGAAGAGAGGAAAATCACAATAAAAATTCGCGTCCAAATTTAAACATTATCTGTATTGTTGTACCTTTCTTTTTTTTTTTTTTTAAATAAAACGTCTTCCTCGGAAACCACATCTTTTACCTCTCCAACATGAAACTTATCCACCTTTTTTGTTCTCTTCTTCTTTATCGGACATTCCTCACAAAAGAACATGCATCAAAATATTCTTCTTAGGGTCAGCTACCTTTTGTAACATGCTGCAACACATCTCTCAGGCATTTTCCACGGTATATTTTCCACGATCGAGAAAGATACAACCAAATCACTTGGCTTGAGAGGAATAAGAGTTCTTGAACCTACCCCACTGCTCCAGTCCAACCGAGAGGAGACTAATGCGAATGGTGGAACAAAATGGCGGCAAATTTCGAAGACAAAAAAATCATAAAAAAATCGCTTTTGGTCGGAATCAAAAAAATTTTTCCCGAAACGTCAGTTTCTTGATGTGTAGAGTTAGATAAGAAAATAAAAAAAATTCGTCATGAGCACTTTAAACCTAACCAAAAGAGCAAGGAAAAATAACTTCGTGGGGGGTCTCGGGTCTGAAAATTTCATCTGCTGCTAACTAGCTGGAATTGGAAAATTGAGCTTGGCACTATATCAGGAAATGACCAGCCGGGGAATGTATATATTCCTACAAAGTTTGGCGCTTGTATCAAAAATCGCATAATTTTCTAGCTAAGCCGCCGGACTAATTACAGACTTGTAAAGCAGAGGAATGAACCTTTGAGACACCCTGTAATTTCCGACGTAACCACTCCAACTGTTCGGTAATCGAACTTTATCGAACTCAATTCAACTTAATCGAATGACTGGGTTAGATTAAGTTCGGTAATCGAACACAATCCGAACCAAAACATTTGCGAGAAAAATCGATAAAGTACGATTTCCGAACTCAATCGAACCAATCGGACTTAATCGAACGTTTTAAACAAACACTCAAAATAGACAAGGATTGTGTTCAAAACAAAAGGGGACAATTAAGACATCTTTAGAAGGAATTAGTTGACGACGTTAGGCCGATTACTCACAGAATAAAAGACTGGTAAGTACCCATATGTAAGTACCCAAGAACAAAGCAACAAAACAACCAAATAGGGTTTTCCGATTTGGCGGAAGATCTGCGGAAGTGGAACTAGCATTTCCATACGTGACTGATTCGTTTTACGCCGACTACTGTAAGTAAATTGCTGGGTTGTTTATAACTTCACTTTACGAGGCCAACTGCAGCTCTCAACTTTATATTATTCTTGCAAAGTTACATATAATTCGAATCACCAAGAAAATCACGATTCAAGGAAGTAATTTCCATGGCCAACTCTTTAGAGTCTCAGGCTGAAGAAGACGAGAAAAAAAATAAAATATTCCTCTTCAGCCCCCAACAAATCACGGCACGTAAATAGTGCAAGTAAAAAATCACAATACACCGTAAAATTCGGGTTTTGCACTCTCAGAAACAAAGGTGTTGAAGTATGGAAGGCGACAATGTTTCTAAGGCTGGGTTTTTATACAGGGCGGGGAAGAAGGTTTCACCCTATTCTTTCTACCATCAAAACTAAGCAGGCACTCAGCCTAATTTGTTTAAACCTTCATTTTGAACTAGCTTAAAATGTGTGTTTTTCCAAAGAATATGCATGTAACTTATGCGCTGCTTTGTTATTCTTTTGTTACTCAATAAGTTGTTATATATGAGGCTTTCTTCTGCAATCCATGGAATTTCGCGCCAGTGTCTAAAAATATTTGCATTCGCTTAGTTAGTTGGATTGCACCAATAACTATGATTGCACATTCTGCCGTTTGTATAAATTTATTGAAAGAAAATAGGAAAATCTAAGGACCGCCTGAACGCAGGTTAATGAAGAAAAATTAGATATCGTGAGAGATACGATTCCCTCCCTGCCCAGGATATCATCCAGCAAACAAAAGCAGAATTGTTTACTTTTTTCCTTGTTAGCATATATGTTTTATCGTTTTTAAACAACTTTTAAAAACCGTTAGCACCAAGTGTGAATTTATTTGCAGCATACGCGTATCGGCCGAATGCGACTGCTAGACGCAAATACTGCAAATGAATCCTCTTGTTTTAGAAAAAATTTACCAAGCATGTTTGTACTCATTTATCCTTTTACGAGCCAGATATTTTGCATAAACAATGACATCATGCAAAGATTTACTTATAGCGAAAAAAATCGAGATGACCTTTTACAGTATAATGGGATCAATTTCACGTCTCGGAAAAATGGCTCGAACTTCCACTAAATCGGAAAATAATGAGCTAAGATCATGAGAAATAAATGTTCGTGGTTTAGTGAAGCCGCTTTGTTTTTCTTTAGCACTGTGACAGGAGATGCTTTCCCTGATCCACGTGACAGAAACAAACGTAGAGAAGTCTGAACGTGCCGGTGCGATTGATTGCCACGTTACCTACAGCTGTACAACGGACGCCGTACGGTTAAAAACTCTTTCACGAAATATAATATTCACTCTATCTGTGATTGAGGAGGTTTATTAAAAGATAAATTTGTAATATGACAATATAGTCTTGTTCTTCCTAGGTGTTCTTGTATATTTATTCGCTCCAAAGAATACACTTCATTGATCCGCTACAACACTCCAGGAATATACTCAGTCGTAAGACACCCTAGAAAAAGGAAACGAACTTCAGCAAAACACGCGCAATTTTCCTGTATAACGTCCCATTTTTATTCGAATGCGTGCCAACTTCGACCTTCAATCCTAAGCAAAGTTCGAATAAGTTCGATTACTAATTTTTTCGTGAGAGTTCGATTGTGTTCGATTACTGAATTTAGTCATACGTTAAGGCGATTCGATTAATAAAACATTCGATTTGGTTCGAGTCGTTACGTCGGGACTAATTTTAACTATAGCGGATAGGAGTGATTTGGCGAAGGATGCTTCACGCATTTTGATCAGATTATCACAGATTTTTTTTATATAAAAGATGGCATTTGCAGCTTATGTACTGGAAAATGCAATTTTGTTGTTCTCCCCGCGTGTGGCATTTGCACGCTTTTTTAAAGCCCCACCGTGGGTTTTTGTATGAACCGCCCAGCCTCAAGGGGGGGCAAAGATTTCAGCAGCTTTACCAAAGAAAAATGACGACAAATGCCCGATAGATGGGCGGGGGATGGGCATGCCTGGAATTGACTGAGCCATTATCACCTGTCACTACGGCCTGGGGGAATTATCACCCCTGGAGAGGGTTATCATCTCTCGCTACCCCGGGGATTACTTGGATTATTTCGCATTATTACACCAACGTGTAGAGAAAAGAGCTGAAAAGTGACCTGCTCTCCATATTTGGATTACTTCATCTCTTACCCCTTTTCCTCACAAACATTCTGGTCTAGTTCTTTGCTTTTAGCAAAGAGTTATGAGTTGGGAGCATTAAAAGCCAAGTAGAGAGCTATTGCTTTAGTTTATTTTCAAATTGACTTCTTTGTTAACCTTACGGAACATCTGCCACCCCTGCATTAAGGAATGCAGCCGTTGTCTGTGCCATACAAATTTCTCACTGTTTTCGATATTGAGACCTACAGATCTCTGTCTTCGCTCCAAGTGTCTAAGGCGGTAGGTCCTGCAGGCAACATTCCCAAAAGGCTCTTTAAGAACTTTGAACCCGAGTTGGCTCCTATAACCCGGGGTATTTATAAGCAGTCGTTAAGGGAGGGGTATCAAATCATCAATTGTTAGTCCTCTCCCTAAGGTGATCCCTCCTAGGGCCATTGAAAGTGATCTAAGACCGATATCGCTTACGTGTACATTGGTGAAGGTTATGGAGGGTTTTTACCAGCAGAAGACTTATACCCCTATTATTTATTTTTTTAAATCAAGCCAGATTTACATCACTCAGTCAATTACAATGACAATTAAATCAATCAATCGCTCAATCAGAGGTACGCTTAAAACCGAGTACAAAACTCCTTAAAATAAGCCACCTATTATGATCATAAATAGATCTAGAGAATACGCTCGCAAGGGGTATTCGACAACAGATGCCCTTTTGTACATGTTGCAAGCTGTCTATGAAGCGGTGGATAGTGCCGAGGCTTCTACTCGACTGTTCTTCACTGATGTCACAAAGGATTTGATCTTATAGACCACATCACTGATGCAAGAGCTGGCCAAACTAGAAGTCCATCCTGTTCTCCTGAAATGGATCGCGCCGGGCCTTCCTGACCAACCGGTAGCAAGCAGTTAGAATCGGAGGAACTCTGTCGGATTGGCGAACTCTGAAAAGAGGAGTATCCTATCGGGACAAAACTAGGTGTAATCGTTTTCACAGTTATGACGAATAAATTCCTGTGAGACTGGCACTTACGCATTAAGAGGCCCTGCGTCTAAGAAACGACCGATGATTTCCGGCTAAAAAATAAATCGGCCGATTTTTATTTCCCAAGTAGAGGTTACCGAATACTATTCCAAAATGAATTTCTTTTGTTTCAGTTTCGCTTTAAACCAAAAATATCGCGCCGCAAACTTTTTCCGTCTGATATCAGCAAAATCAGGCCTAAAATAAGCCCTCTTAAAAAACGGTTTAGAAATCACTATCGCAACGCAAAATAACGAGAAAACCACACAGTGATGAAGAAAAAGGACTTTTAATGCAATATCATGTGATAAACATCGAAAAACTGCCGAAGGGAATAAAAAATAAATTTTCAAATATTGCATATTAAATTAGATGGAGCGTTGGAGCTGATTTTAAAATAATTATTTCTCAAAAGTCCAACGCTGTTGAAAGCAATCACAGTGATGAATCAGACATTGGAGGGATATACATTACGATTCTGGAAAAACATTTTTCGGCCAAAGTATATTGACGTTGTTCGAAGCGTTCAAAGTTGCAGTATTTACCGTTATCTTGCTACTTCGGCGAAACACTTCTCTGTTGCCAATACGGCCGTGGATGGCGTGGTAAACGCCACTTTAATCCTTGCTAGGCGCTCAGAGACCATCCTAAGTAGAAGGACGTAGAATTAAAAGAGAAAGGAAGATGAAAAATAGGCAGAAAAAGAAAAGAGCTCGAAATTACCATCTGCTGACGAAACTTGAATCTGGAAAATGTCGTCGCGTGACAGCGGCTAATGACGTCATTTGTCTAAACTGCGGCGGAATCTAAACGAATGGACAACTTTTTCCCGGCCAGAAAGCACTTAGTGAAACAATGTTACAGTAATGTTATTTTTTCACAAGCGATGGCGACTTAAAAAGAAAAAATTCCCGAACCGCCGCACCGTTTTGGCCTCAGCGTGATCTGATCGTTGTGGAGTCACGAGTCGACGCTTCTGGCCAGCGGTCTATTGAAAGAAATCTGATCCCTTTTTTTTCTTTTTTCTGGCGAGAATCATTCATGTCAATATCCAATGTCTTCCGTCAAGGAAAAAGAGAGAGAGCCATTGGAGTACTGTTGCTCCCGAGAACGAGGAACATCTTGGTCCCGAAAACTGAGTTCATTACGCCCAAGAATTACGGTTTTTTTTTTCTCAAAGGACTATTATCTGGCGCTATAAATTCAATTCTTGGCACAATGATTAGCCTCGCGTTCAGTATTTTCTTGGACATGAAAATATCGGGGGTGACGCTATTCGGTGGAATGGCGGACTGACGGAATGACGGAACGGAATGATGGAATACATGGAATATTCTAAAATACGGAATATACGAAATACTCTAAAACGCATAATAACAGAAAAATCGTTTAAAAAGGGTATACATGTATACAGTCGACTCCAATAACTCGAACCCTCGCTACTGACTCGAACCTCGTGCTAACTCGAAGTAATACTAATTTTTGTTTCTCTTCAGATCATTTCTATATAATTTTACCCTCATTAACTCGAACCATGTTTTAAGCGCGTGACAAGCAAAAGAATTGACTTACCGTAATGATTCGATTTAGCGCCCAGGCGCTTATTTACTTTTGGTGCCTCTAGGGAGGACGCTTATTCGGGACAGGGCGCTTATTTCTTTTTTGAGAAACAACCAAATGTTAAAAAAAGAACTTTGATATTTATTTAAAAACGAACAATATTTGAAACTGTAGCAGTAACAAATACTGACGGTGAATGCTCAGTTAACGCGAGGGACTTACCTTGAAACTTGTTGAGCACTTTGTCGATGGAACTTTCTTTCCTTATATTCACCTTTCTTAAAAAAGCTCGCAGTCAAAACAAAGTGCAAGTCGATTAAGGTAATAGATCAAGGAGACTGGAAACTGACTTGTTGTCCCTGGATCCTTCCTCGCCTGAACGACCAGCCGAGCAATCTCCACAAAATTTGAAGAAGAGATCATTCCTTTGAAGACTTTGAAGACTCTGGAAAATCTAAAGCAAGCGACCGGACAAATTTAGGCACAGGTGCGGCCCCCATTAATTGGTAGTACAATCCTGTCAAGCTTAAGTTTACAATTCTTTTTTTTTTAGAACAGCCGATTTATAAAAGTTATCCGACATTAGATTCCCGTGACACAGGACCCTTCACCCGTCAAGATGGCTTTCAAAACCGTTATAAGGTCTATAGTGTGGCTTACGGCAGTACGAAAATTGAATTTTTAATATTGCCTCTGGTTTTTCGTCAGTCCAGTTCAAATCAAATACAGAATATTCTGTAAATTCCGTGTTTTAGAGTATTACGTATATTCCGTATTTTACAACTGATTGCATGTATTCCGCCATTCCGCCGAATAGGGTCACCCAAATATTGGGAAGGACATCATAAAAAAAGATAGCAGACCGGTAGGACTTTTAAATCGATGAAAGTGGCTCACTCATTTTGCAACTTCATTTTATAATATGCTTCATAATTTGTTTCCACAATAATATTTATGATATTTAGATGATAACCAATGCACAACGCACAACTTGTCACATTACCGACTGGACAGCATACCATGCACTCAAACTCTTGCGCAGGAAAGTTACAGAATGAAAATATTTTTTGCTGCACTCAGTCACATTCCTTTACACTGAAACCTTGGCTAAAAGGTCTCTTTTTAGATCTGTAGATTTGTAAGGTATTTCGAAATACCCGCACGTCTTTCAACACTAACATTGAAAGATGAAAGTTTGTTGCTGTGATCATTATGACAAAGATTGTAAACATCAAATATAATTGGATGTTTTAAGCCCAAATATTCCATCACCTCTTCAACAGCATGGAGGGGGAAATGGGGGCTTACGGTATTGAGCTTTTTTTCAAGCGGTATTTCGGTAATTTGGATTTTAAAGTGGGGTATTGCGATATCATTTAGCCCTGCGGTATGCCGTATTTCTTCCTTTTGGTGAACGGTATTCGGTAAAAGAAGATCATGGTATTGCGGTACTGTTCATTGCGCTCTCCTGCGGTAATGCTAGCCTGCGTAGCAGGCGCTTGGATGACCCCTCGCGTGTCTCCCTCGCGCGCGCCCGTTCTCTCTCGTGCCCACTACTTCCTTGCGCCTGCTCTGCAGGCTAGTTAAATGCACGTCAGTATTTTTAAGACTTTAAATTAATGGTAAATGATTACCATTACACAATTTCTGACAGATAATCTATGATGAAATTGGTAGGGTATCTTTTTCGTTCGTTGTATCGATCAATTCAGCAATTCGAGGTCGTGTCACGCTTCCTCGCAAAATTATATTAATTTAGCTAAATACCGCAATACCGTGAGAAAAATTGGTAAATCTCGAAATACCGTGTCAACAATCGACGAAATACCGATACCGCATTTATTTTCGGTATTGGGTACCTACCAATGTCCCCGATAGCATGGCGTTACTCTCCAACTTCATCACCTTTCTTCAGGTCCGCTGACCCCTACACGCGCTGACCCGTAACGTCCGTTGGAATGTATGTAACGAAACACAAGCAGCCCACATTCAAAGTACTTGGAGACTAGCCGAGGCTGAATTCGTCATCATTAATAGGAAACACATAAAACTGTTTCACTTCACGATTTCTGGTGATAGAAAGATTGGTTTTTTTAAACTTATATTTCACGTATTTGTTTGGATCCCGCTGCAGTTCGGACAAATGAACGCTGTCACGCGACAACATTTCCAAGATTCAACTCTCCTTAGCAGATGGTAATTTCGAGTTATTCTCTTTTTCTGCGAATCTTTCATTTTCCTTTCTCTTTTAATTGTATATACTTCTATTTAGGATGGTTCTGAGCGCCTACCAAGGCTTAAAGTGGCGTTTACCACGCTATCCTTGGCCATATTGGCAACAGAGAAGTGTTTCGCCGAAGTGGCAACTTAACGGTAAATACGGTAACTTTGAACGGTTTTTACAACGTCAGTATACTTTGGCCGAAAAACGTTTTTCCGAAAACGTGATGTATATCCCTCCAATGTCTGATTCGTCACTGTGATTGCTTTCAGCAGCGTTGGACTTTTGAGAAATTATTATTTTAAAATCAACTCCAACGCTCCATCTAATTTAATATGCAATATTTGAAAAGTTATTTTTTATTCCCTTCGGCAGTTTTTCGATGTTTATCGACTGATATTGCATTAAAAGTCCTTTTTCTTCATCACTGTGTGATTTTCTCGTTATTTTGCGTTGCGATAGTGATTTCTGAACTGTTTTTTGCGTTAGCTTATTTTAGGCCTGATTTTGCTGCTATCAGACGGAAAAAGTTCGCGGCTCGATATTTTTGGATTAAAGCGAAACTGAAACAAAAGAAATTCATTTTTGAATAGTATTCGGTAACCTCTACTTGGGAGATAAAAATCGGCCGATTTTATTTTTTAGCCGGAAATCATCGGTCGTTTCTTAGGCGCAGGGCTTCTTAAATTTGTCGACGATACCACTCCTTGGAGATTATTCCAAGGAACTCTATAAGTTTGCTCAATGTCGTTGCAATAATTTCGCGATATCTCATGACATGAAACTTACTCTTTACTTAACTATCAGCAAATTAAGAACGTATCGATTTCAAGAGGAATTACTTGACCTTATAAGATCCTATCTGTGTGATCGAGTAAATCGAGTGAAACTGGCCGGGAGCTATTACTAGAGAAGCGAGTGGAAGCGGACTAAGAGAGCCTGTCCTCAGAGATCGGCCCTAGGCCCATTATCATGCAGATGTAACATCTTCTTAGATGATTTGACATATGTAATTGATTCATCTCTCTCTATATATACGCGGACGACCATCCAATGTATGAAATAGCGGGGAACCTAGAAACAGCTAACAACAATCTAATAAGAAATGCCAATAATAAAACCTCTGGTTTGTATGCTAGCAATTTTCAAAAAGGAAACCTCAGTAAATATCAAACTATGTCTTTAATACATAACAGTACAGTAAGTGATATATTCCATTACACTTTCAAGGAAACAACATCGAATCTTCAGGCAGTCTTAAGTTGTTAGGTGTCACCACAGACGACCAGTTGAATTTTAATATTCATTTTAATGAAATATGTAAGAGCGCGAGTCAAAGGGTCGAAGTAATGTTGAGGCTTAAAAAACTCATTCCTATCAACGCTAAATTAACATTTTGACTCCACTACACAACATCAACATACAAAACGTAATGGCAAATAAGTTTATTTTGGGACGGCTTGGCGAGAACCAACCCTACAAAGTATTTATGTAAATACAATAATAGGTGAATACTGGTGAATACCTAATGTACAACACTTGTAAACTAGTTTTCACAAAAAGATAAAACTCGTGCGACAAATGGTCGCTCTTGACCTGAATCTCTCATTTAAGCAGGCAGGCTTAGTGCCAGGTAGGCTGCCAGTCATTCTGGGGAAACTAATTAATAAAACTCAGACAACGCATAACTGGCACACGGAACACGGTAGTAGCACAGAGGCTAAACAAAAAGAAAAAACTCCTCACAACTGGTCGATCTCGACCTGAATCCCCCAAATAAGCACACAGGCTTAGTGCCAGTTAGGCTGGGGAAACTAATTAATAAAACTCAGACAACGCATAACTGGCACGAGGAACACGGTAGGAGCACAGAGGCTAAGCAAAAAGAAAAAACTGCTACAACTGGTCGATCTCGACCTGAATCCCCCAAATAAGCACACAGGCTTAGTGCCAGTTAGGCTGCCAGTTAGGCTGGAGAAACTAATTAATAAAACTCAGACAACGCATAACTGGCACGAGGAACACAGTAGGAGCACAGAGGCTAAGCAAAAAGAAAAAACTGCTACAACTGGTCGATCTCGACCTGAATCCCCCAAATAAGCACGCAGGCTTAGTGCCAGTTAGGCCGCGGAAATTTAATAAAACTGTGATCAACGTATAACTGGGACCGGGAACACTTCAGGAGCACAGAGGCTGAGTGCCAGGAAAACTGGGAATTATCTCCACTAATGTACCCAACAAGGCACGTAGCCCAATAACCAGTAAGACTGCCATAAAAGGCTAGGGCGGGACATTGAGGGTAAACAATGAATAACGACCCTGGCTAGAGGTCTGTAACATTGCCTGCAACCTAACTGCGTCAAACGAGACTTACGTCGCCTCCTAAAGAGCGGTTCCTGGACAGCTGACCTAAGCATACATGGAAACTAAATATATCAAGTAAAGGAGCAGGTGCAAAACTGAGATAACTAGTGTACAAGTACATGAAATAAGAAACGGGAAAAAGGCTGAAAACTAGCAGAGCTGAGCTACCGCTTACAAACTGAAGTAAATGCGGTCAGACGGAGGCCAGAAAAAACCTGCCCAAAAAAACCCCGAAGGGAAAAAATGCGGGCAGGAAATCTGGGTAGGAACCAAGGCTCAAGCTCAAAGCCCTTCCTACGGGACTTTACAATGTAATCGAGAATATGTTGCTCCTAAAAATAAATAAAACAAAAATTTAAGAAAAACCAAGGAGAGGTTGGTTCGTAAGCCTAGATGACGAACACGTGATATACGCAGCCTTATATACCCCCGATATGGCTACCCATGGTGCACCCGGCCTAGTACCCAGGCCCTGTTGTATCTCGTGCCGTCAAAATATTTGTTTCTGCCTTCTTCGCGGGCTCATTCGTCAGAAATAACATTTTGTGTAAATCAGCTATATTGCCCTACTTAAGTTATTGCCATCTGACCTGGCACCTCTGCACTGCTTGTAACAAAAGAAAACTCGAACGCATGCAAGAATGAGCATTACGCGCACTTTTTCTGGATAAGCAATCAAGCTACAAAGCTGCACTGGACAAGGGTGATCTAATAACGTTATAGAATAGAAGATTGCAAGATATTGCTATCCTCATGTATAAGGTTAAACACAAACAATGTCCCAGGAAAGTATCCGAGCTATTTCATATGCATTGTACACCTTACAACTTGAGAGTAGCAGTGTTCGCCATCCCCAGATTTAAGACCAAGAAATATGACAAACACTCGCTTACTTATTTGGGACTTAAGGAATAGACTACCGGGCGAAATTAGGACCTTACCGACTTCCGACGAGTTTTAAACATCGTGTTCAGAAATGTGATTTAAAGTGCGATGGAAGATAATAATTGCACGAACTGCATTCTTTTTAACTCATAACAGAATGAAATTTTCCAGACTGGCTTTCTATTTTAGTTAGTTTTTTAGGCCTTTTATAGGTAACAACGAATAGTTAGTAGGCTTTTGATCAGATATTAGTTAATAATAGGTTTTCTTAATTATGTTGATGAGTGTCCCCAGTTAGTAGAAGGGTATTACCCTCGGCTAGCTACTTTGACACGTTCATAAAGTTCTTTTTGATTGATTTGATTAAGCCACGTAAGTGTAAAGAGATCTAGGAGCCCAACCTTCCCGGTCGCTATACGCGAAAAAAAAAAAAAAAAGCCAGATCTAAATAGAGTTAAAGGAATACCGTGGATAGCATCAAGCAATTTTAGTCGAGGCCAAGGATGCGTGTTTGTGGTGGTGGTGGGATAGGAAAATATTTATAGAAGATCGACAACAACTACGATACGGGCTTCGACCCCTCAAAGAACTGAGATGGGGTCGTAAAAATGTTAGGCGCGCTTACCGGTTTCGCGGGTCATAGAAGACACCTCACGTGTAGTTTCAAGGAATTATTGATACAGAGAGGGTTGTGGTAATCCTTAGAAAAGGGAAAGGCATTCTAGACGTACCATGAGTTTTTAAAATGGAGTAGGGCCAAGGAGAATATGGGCAAGAGCCGTTACAGCAAAGGATAAACCCCCTTAAGTTATTCTGAGGAGTATATGCGCCTCTTAAACCTCTTTCCTCATTTTGGAGTATATCTACAGCTCATTCTGAAGGCGCGGCGGCCGAGTGACTAACACTTAGAACTTCGGATTGTAAGTCCGGGTTCAGGCCCCATATTGGGGATATGCTGAAATTGCAGAATTAAACTGATAGTTTGCTGTACAAGGCCAACGTGGCCGCGTGTAAAATATCCTTCTTCGTCGCTGTTTGAAGTATAACAACATTACAAAAACTGGGGCAGTAGACAAGAAAATGCCCAAAAATTCCAGTACGAGTAAAGAATAAATCAATAAACGTACTTGTCTTTTGAACTCCAAATGAATAAGAGAGAAAGACTGGATCCGAAAGAGGAATAATCAAAATATTGAGAAATATATGATTCGATCTAAATTTTAACGAATTATTAACAACTGTGATGGCTTCAAGTGGACAAGGCGATGGTTTCGCAAACCGACTACAACTCAAGAAGCCACTAATTTTCTGAAAACTGGTCGGATTTTATAAGCCAGTTCTAATAATAGGCGTTGCAATAAATATACCCACTGACAGAGTTGTGCAACCCTCGTCTGAGTACGAGTCATGTGTAGTACCGGTTTTTTTTTTTTATATATACAGAAACTGTCAAGTCGGTTAACAAATTCATATCATTTATTGCAGATAGTGATAAACCGTTAAATTCATGTGCAGCTTATGGCTAGTGATAGTTTTGTAGTCTATAATATTCCAATATTTGCCGGGTGAATGTACATTGCAGTCCTGAGTAGGACTGTTGTTGACAGCGACTGACATTTCGACACAACGGGGTGATCATCATCATTTTCATGATTATTGCCAAAAGATCAGTTCCTGTCAACAACAGTCCCAATAAGGACTACAGCTGTATATACCATTTACTTATATGAAATAGCCTGTTCCAGGCTCCGAGATGGTGGTGGAAAGTCGGTCAGTAATAAGAAATGCGAAAAACGCGCGGGGCTGGGGAGAGACGGGGCGGCCCTCTCCCATTTTTCCCGCCGCCACCGCCCCCTTTCCCAAGTCGTGCGCGTCTTATTTTCGCTTTGCTCGTTTTAATACGTTCCCACTATACTATCTGAGAGCCTGGCACAGGCTAATATGAAATGACTCCTAG
The DNA here is from genome assembly GCA_964035525.1 of Porites cylindrica. Taxonomy (NCBI): domain Eukaryota; kingdom Metazoa; phylum Cnidaria; class Anthozoa; order Scleractinia; family Poritidae; genus Porites; species Porites cylindrica. The sequence goes on from OZ037775.1 coordinate 49,389,824, forward strand.
ACTCGAACCATTTAATAGGATAATATTATATTGTGTCAGGAAATATTCTTACTCTTCTGACATGGTGTTCTAAACTACTTACAATTTTCTATGACCAGTGCAAAGATTCAAATCCATAATACATCAACAAAAAAAGTATGGCTACACTTTCACATAATACAAGTCTGTTAATACTGTTTTTGTGTTTCAAGTATACCTTTTTTAAAACCTCTTAACGAAATCAACAGATACTTTTAAATAAAAGTTTTACATTGCAATCTTGGACAAAAAACCTTGGAAGCCTCTTTCATTAGCACACAATGATGAAGGCAATTATTTCAAGACCTTGACAGATTTAATTGTTTAAAGGAGTAATGTCACGAGGATACTGCTGTTTTAGGTCACTTCTATGCTTAAGTCATTACTTAGTGCCTTTACACAAAATGTTTGACCTGTAGAGTTAGGAAGAAGATACATGTATCAAGCCAAACCATAGTGACATTTCTGCAGTCATGAGATTAAAAATTGAAAACGTTGGCCCAAGTTTTTCGACTTTCAATCCATGTCCATCCTTGTCATTTATAGCAACAGGTGACAGGAAACCATCTCAATGCCTCAATAAAGTATTGCTGCGCTTTTCAAAAACATGCGAATTCTAAAGTTCAAAAGCCAACTGACATTTGCATTTTTCGCTGTCGTCAATCATCTTAGCCGATGTCTTCGCAAACAGAACTTAACGGGTTCAAAAGCTCACGGTTTGTGATTGTAATTATAATTGACGGCAGCAAAAAATTCAATTGTGAAGGTGGCTTTTCAACTTAAGAGTTCGCATCTTTGTGTAAAGTGCAGTAAATAACAAACTGGACCATTATTTCTGAAATTCAGTTTATGCCAAGACACATTTAAGCCTGTCAAAGAGCAAAATATAGCATAACATAGCCCTTTAAAAGCAATATAAAATGCCTTTTTGGAAAAGATGTTCACAAAGTTTAGTCATTGTTCCAAATAATTATGTGTTATTGACCAATGTTTGTTCAAGATGGCTGGATATTGGCCAAGCACTTTTTTGTGA
>OZ037775.1:49393374-49398374 GCA_964035525.1 Porites cylindrica
TTAAGACGCGTCTTATGTAAGACGCGTCTTATTTTTCCTCGTATAAATGGCCCTAATATCAAACACTGTAGCTTTTTTGAGAGTTTGATGCCCGAACAAAATCAAAATAAACCAAATTATATTGAACAAAAAAATCAAACGTGAAAACTGAGTCAACTTTGGAAAAGCAACACGCTAGGGAAATCCGATGAGTGCTGGATTCAGAAGGAATAATATTATTATGATACGATTCAGGACAATTAAGGAGGAAAGAATAATAATCGAGATGATTCCCAAGATGATTTCAACTTGCAGATTTAAAGCATTTTTTCCTAGGTAAACAAATGCATTGACATTTTCACAGAGAATATTTATTTTACAATTGCAGGGTGCAAAGAAAGTCAGTTTTACAGCCTGCCATTTCGGCAAGCTGTAGCTAGTATGTACTAGTCCACAAGTCATTTCAACTAGCCCCAAAACCCTTTTTCATTAGCAGGATTGATTACAATCCTTCTGTAATTTAAAGTTCCCCCCAAAACAGCACTTGCCCGTTGGGCAAGTTAAGAACAAAAATCACTAGCCCGATAAAAAAATCCACTAGCCCCGGGCTATCGGACACGACTTTCTTTGCACGCTGAATTGACTCCAAATATGGAAATGATAAAAGAAACAAGAATTAAAATCGCTTTGACTGCTCTGACACTGGATCAATATATTAACATACTTGCCATCAAGAGTTCGGAATTAGAAAGTTTGATTTTGTTCTATTCCAATTTTCCTTGTGTGAGTTCCACTTTGTTTGATCACCGAATTCAAAGTTTGATTGACTTCAAAACTCGAATGATTGATTCCAATTTTTTTAGTGAGTTTGATTTTGTTGAATGACCGTGCTTCATCAAACTCTTTCATTCCAAACAGTTTGATCTAGTTTGAAAACCTTGAACATTCAATGATATGCCTGATATTATATTTCCCAAAGTAAAAGTTTAGCAAACGGAGGTAAATCGACAGAGGAAAGACATGTAAATCAATAATTTAATATTGGAAAAAAAAATATCCTGCCTCTTTGTTTTTCTCACATGTTGTATTTGTCCCTTGGTACTGAAGTTGCAAGGGAAACTAAAAAACAAGCGACCGTCACAGTAATCAAATAATGTCTTAACTGACAACAACACATGCTGAGCTATCCATTGAGTTAAGATACACCAGTTTTACTGCGTGGGGATATGGGATATCAGATTATTATAGTTATAATGCTGATAAAAAATACTGGAGAAAGTGTCAAAGTTAGGGGAACTAAGTCTATTTTATCAGGGTTGTCACTAAGATTTTAAGTTGCCGGGTATTTGTTGTTAATAGCCGGGGAAGTCGCAAAGTCGCAAGCAGTCATCCAAAAGGCATTCCTGCCCCAAAAAAGCAATCTTCATCAAGAGTACAGCTATCACTAGCGGTTTTATGATGATCATGTCTTTATTAAAGAAAACTGCAACATTCTTAGACACTATTAAAATAATAACTTTTTACTTTACATAACGGCTCGTTAGAGGGTTTTTTTAGTGGCCGCCAAATGGGAATATACATGTAAGAACCGGGTCTGAAAAAATGACAGGTAAGCACCGGTCACGTTATCCGCGCTGTCTTATCTTCAAGCAGACAAAGCGCATGCTGGCCAGTGAAGTGTTAAATCACAACGATACTTTACAAATGTTAAAAATGTGGAAAGGGCAATCGATTCTTATATGGTGCAAATGAATTAACACGGGCTGTAAAATCAATTGTAAATCCTCATTTAGTTATACGTAAGAACGAAACAACTTACGGAAAACAAAAGTAAAACTAATATTACAAATGAATTAACCCACGGAGAAGCGGAAAGACGACATGAAGCGGACGATGAATGTACGAAAAAGCATCATAAACACGAGGTTACTATGGTTTGTTGAAAAATAAAAGTATATGATAAGGCTAAAACAAGCGTAATGTACGAAAAATCGCGGGATAAAGTATGGCAAAACTAGACTGCACAACTGGTAACATTAGTGGTCTCGAATTTAGGAACGAAACATCACTTAACATATGAAGAAACTGACCTACGGAAAAACGTTTAAAAGACACGGCTAATACTTTATAAATGACGCTGAGATGTCAAAACAAGACTCAAGGAGAAGAATGCAAAAGTAATGCTAAAGCTTAATTTTCCTTTTATATATAACTTTAGAAAAGAAGAAGTTTAGAAAGAGAAAGAAAAGTTTGTCATCACTTGTTTGCGCCCTCGATAACTCGTGAAACTAGGCATTTTCACGTCGTAGTCGTGCAGTAACGGCAAAGAAATGTACAAAAAAGCGTGATGCCCGTGCAAACTAGCTGTTTTGCGCAATAAACCTATTGCTTTTTTGACGTTCTCGTTGCCGTCGCCGTCGTCGTTGCTAAAAATCCCTACTCAACTGACATCTCGCGAACAGAGAGTTTTCGCTCGTGTGTACTAGTACCAAATCTAAGTCAGATGTCTTTTTCCGACATTTCTTAGTTTTTGCACGGAGTATTTCAAAATTAGTTAAACCTGCTGCAGATGAAACCGTCATTTAGTTTGATGGATAGTCTTTGTGTTTCAAAGGTGTGCTCTTTTGATTTAATTTAACGACGAAAGTAGCCGGGGGCCATGCTATGAGTAGCCGGCGGAAATCCCCGGCCCCCGGCCCTTAGTGACAACCCTGTTTATAAAGCTGATATTTAAAAATATGAGTGGCCTGAATAAACAGATGCACACTTCTTAAGCTCTTCTGTTTATTACAGTCAGTTCAACACCTTTATAAATTCAAAGCAAAAATTCAATGATCCTACGCTGTCAATAGTAAACAAAGCACAACTACTGCTGTAAGTGCCTGTGTCTTAACTGACAACAATGCTACAAAATGTATCAATTGAGTTAAGATACACCAGTTTTGCCAAGTGGGGATATGGGATATCAGATCATTATACTTATAATGCTGGGAAAAAAAATACTGGAGAAAGAGGGTCTGGAAGGGCAGGACGGGTACAAATGTCAGGCCACTTGTCTGTTGTCAGTTACATGATTATGAATGATTAACTATGAAAACTGATGCAATAGTACCTTAATTTTTATCAGTTTTGCTATCATAAGCATTTCAAGTGGCCCTCCATTTCTCAAGTCTTGTGTTACTTTCCTCCACTCGAACATTTTTGCTGGCCAGAGTTCAATAATTATTTCCAACCATTTTAAGCCCATCAAAATTTATACCTTCAGAATATTGTACACCTGCCAGCTCTCGCGCAGTATGTGTAAGTCTCACACCTGTGGAAGACATCAATCTCATGCATCAAGGACAATTTCTCTCACCTGACTTACAAATACAGACAAACTGTCCTTTAACTCATGATAAATAATGAAAATTTAATCCAAAAAGGTTTTAAATGATGACTTTGCGTCCTAACGAAATCAAAGTATACTACAGTTGTCATCTTTTCAGTAGCTTTGGAAGTGCTCAAACGTCTTCGGAACATCTGGGTACATTTTTGGCAAAGTTCGGAAGTCTTTGGAAAGTCAAAAATCTTCGGAGGTTGCCGGGACATTTCCGGAAATTCCAGTCATAACAAGGTGAAGCCTCACGCATTACACTCAGAAAAAGTTGGCAGGTATAATATTAGGACATAGATCATAGGAAAGATCAAGAAAGACCGTATCTGAACCTCTTCAGTAAAAACTTGCAATTGCTTCTGTAATGCCCTTATTAGCAGCCACCGTATGCCAGCATCTTCTGAGAGGAGAGTAAATTTGAGATAAACATCATAGGTGGTCATAAACAAAATAATTATGACAGTTAAGCTTCTTGCTGCTAAGTTACCCATAAAAACATAGATTTGATCACATTGCCTGACGAAAAGAGTGAAACAATGCTATTTAAGGCCTTAAAAATGGGTTTTGTAGAAAAAATGAATAACGGACAGTCAGGTCCTTTGTCAGTTGTCAGTTAAATTTTGGCCATTTGTTAGTTGTCACTTAACCTCATCCTGACCCTCAACAAAGTGTCAATTTTGGTGGAACTACCGTAAGTCTATATTATAGAGCTGATAAATATGAGCTTATATTTGGCCTGAATAAACAGATTGACACTTCTTATGGTCTTCTGTCTATTACAGTCAGTTCAACACCTTAAATTCAAAGTTAAAATGCAACGATCCTACACTGTAGTAAACAAAGCACAACTACATGTATTGCTGCTGTAGTCTTTTTTCTGCCAATTACGGGTCCTTATGCGGTATCAAACTTGACATTAGCAAAAAAACATCTTGTAAATGACAAAATCACAACTTCTTGTCCAATATGCCTTATAAGCACAATATCAAATGTTACAAAATGTTCAAATAACAAATATGAACTTTGAAAAACTATTAGAGCACAAAATGTTTTTTCTATCCATGCCTTCTTTTGTATCTGCTGTGTTATTTATACCTTCTTTTAATGTTTTGAGCTGTTATTTTAATGATTCACTCAATTTGGTGGCAGTTCCTACTGCTTGAATTTTGATAAATAAAAAATATTTTGTGACACAGCTCCTTAACTTTCTTTATGTTTGCCACAAACACTACTCCACAGCCCAACTCTTTGGTGGCTTTTAACAGTCATATATTACATATTTCAAACTCTACGGAGGAAATTGTTTAAAAGAAAAATATGCAAGCCAAATACCAAAGAGCGACATAAAGTCAACAACCTTGTGAATAACCAAAATACAGTATAATAAAGAGAAACTGTCCCGCCTTCAATTTCCCTTTTTTGATTTTTCTCAAAACCATCAATCTTTGGTTTTTTAACAAATGATCAGTGAACATATCTGCTGGTAAGACCCTTGATGGTTGGTTTGCAAGTTGTGGGAACATTGTTTGGATTTCATCTAAGAAACACATGAGGAGTACCCATTCTCCCTCTTGTCAATATGATGCTTGCATAGAACTTCAGAATAATACAGGATAAAAACAAACTACAGTAGTTCATCTACTAG
>OZ037775.1:49403374-49465874 GCA_964035525.1 Porites cylindrica
TCTACTTAACTTTGTTGTTATGTAGTCAGGAGAGAATTGTAAATTGCCTGCTGGAGTTCCAGTCCCTTTTCCCTATTCAAAAAGGATTTTCTTTGTTCAATAGAGATGTCCTCCATGATGCGATGTTTGATGCTGTGATCTGCAGCAATTAATACAGTGATGATGTCTGAGTTTATGTTATGACCCTTTGGCCGCCAGTGTTCAACATTGCACTAGTGATTATTTCTTGTTTCGAAATGTCAATGAACGAAGAACTTAAGTCTATGACACTTTTGTAAAGACATCCCGCGGTCTCACCAATGTTTTAGGGCATTTTTTGGCCATTTACAATCCTCTCTTTGGACTACGTATTCAAGTTAGGCCTAGAAGTTGGAAATGACGAGTACATCATTCTGTGTAACACGGGTAGCCGTAGCATGAGCGGTTTTTAAGTTAAAGCATGAGTGGCTTTTCAAGTCGCAGGAAGCCAAAAAATTAAAATGGTCCGTCTGAATAAGGTTAAAGATTTTTTGTTTTTAATTATTATTATGAAGTCGAGTGAAATTTTGACGAAATTGTTTATATGAGGCGTCACAACCTTTTCTCTGAACTTGAAAATGGCAAGATTGCAAGGAAGCCTTCACTCTTTTTACCTTCTTCTATTTTTTTTCTTCGATAACGCTTTGCCATTTTTATTTCCTCGTGAAAAATGACTTTAACCCTGTTCAGACTAGTCTGCTACACAGCCGTTTTTAGTGTCGTCACGCAACGCTCCTCCCCACTAACGGCTGCTGAAAACCGAACTACATTCCTTTCCCTTTGTGTTTGTGGTCTAACGAACAAACCAATCATGTACAAGACATTTGACAATACGTGAGCCGCAGGGCGCTAGGCAGCGAGCACGCTTCTCAGTTTTCGACAAATCAATCAATCGTCGCTGAATTTAGACGGGCTCTCTGTTTTCAAGCAACGAAAAGGTTAATTTGCAAAAAAGGTTGTTTTAAGCGGTCAAGAAAGTTCCAAGTGAAAAGAAGGTTTGATAGGCCTAGAAAACTTCTACCAGGATCGGTTGGTTCTTCATTTAACGTGCATATGTGTTGATATGTAGTGAAGAATTTAATGTACCGGATGTGCTCATTGTGTTCTGTGAAGACTAAACTCTCAAGGGTACTAAGTCAAAAAGCAATCATATAAATTATCGATGAGCGATTTCCCGAAACTATACCTGGCAACTTTATGAGCACATCCATGTTGTGAATCGCAATTTGCTCGACTTTCTTACTGTTGCTGCTTATCTCCTAAATTTTGAAAAGGACTCGACTACGACAACACTGTAGTTAATTGCTTGTTTTCACGCGACGATTTTGATTATTCTGTCATTCACACATGGGGCAACGATAAAAGCAAAGCTGTGATTGGAGGAGTCACAGTACCGCAAAGGTGGCGCGAACACTTTCCAGAAAATGGGAACTGAATTTTAATTGGCTAATCACGGGAAAGGAATGTAGTTCGGTTTTCAGCAGCCGTTAGTGGGGAGGAGCGTTGCGTGACGACACTAAAAACGGCTGTGTAGCAGACTATGTTCAGACCGGACTTTGTTTTGTTTCCTGCGACCGGAGGCCCTTCGGAGGTCCCCTTCTATAATTTCAGAACCGCTTCATGCTACGGCCACCAAAATTACACACAATGCATAGGGCTTAGTTGAATTACTCTCGGCTAAAATACATTAAAACCACTTATTTGTGCAGGTCCCTCTCCGAGAACAAAATTGAACTGCTACCACCTGACATATTCTCAAGTCTCTCTGACCTGGAATATTTGTAAGTTCAATTTTTTTTTTCTTTGTTGTTAAGGAACATGACTTATCATGTTACACACTACGTGAGTACTACGAGTTACATATTCCCATTTAGCAAAAGGATGTAAACGGGTAGCGAGTCTAAGCAACGAGAACGCTGCCATCCTAGCCGTCATGAATAACAACTGGAAATTTGTTTGTTTGTTTGTTTGTTTTTGTATTTTTACTCTTGTAGGGTAAAGTTATTGAGTCAGACCGCTTAAAGCGAGAAAGTATTAACTTCCAGCTGTTATTTTTGACGTGCGGAACGTCAATTTATTCGTTGCTTAAGCTCAGCTATAACTACATACGAGTAACATACCACAAACATACAAGCCTATACGGGTGCTGGATAGAATCGCATAATTGAGTGAAATCTTGCCTTCTGATTGGTTAACGAAGCGAGGTATTTAGTGAGGAATTGCGAGTTGAAAACGAGGGTACGATATTGTTTCGCATGTACGTAACAACTATCGTCAAATTCTAACACAACAACTGCAAAAAAGGTTTTCTACGATGTCATTTTACAATGTTTTCAAACCCATTGTAACCTTTTGAAGAGTTAAAAACAAACAAAAGCGTTTTTTAAAGTGAGCCGGAGGTTCTTCCTATTGTTTTGAACTGAACCGACAAATTCTTGGAGAGGCATAAAAAACCTCTTTCGCTCGCGACAACGAGAAAACAAGAAAATCCTGGCAAAGAAAATTGCGAGACAAAGTTCAACCAAACAAAACGGAGAAGCGACAACGGAAGAAGTGCCAGGGTCGATTGTCACATATACAGGGGGGTCTCAATGGGGTTAACCGATAGGCGTAAAACGGCCAAAAATTTAGTCGATAGCCGTAAAAATTGAAAAATTTTAACCGGTAGCCGTAAATAGGGTTAAAAAAGTTAACCATAAAAGAAACTGTTTCCTAGATTTGCGCTAAATTCACTTATGACCGGTTGCGTTTCTTATTTCGCGGCTACTTTGACTGACACGTTAGGCCCAGCGCCTTTTCAGGATCCACAGGTGTCTTTCTTTACCTCACTTGGCCTGTGTTTTGCAGGACGAGTTGACAGCTCTTTGTTATATATCTACATATGGGATTTAAAATCGATGTCAGCCGATTGAAAGCTGTTATTAGTAATTTCCAATGGGTGAAAAAAAGGCCAATTCCCCCCCCCCCCCCCCCCCCACAAGGCGAGACACTAGGAGCATCGGACACTTTCAACATTCAAGAAAAACGTTATTGGTTTCTTGGCCTAAACGAGTAAGCCAGGAAGTTCGGTCTAAAAACTATAAAGAATCCTCAAAATCAGCGGCGAAACAGAAAATTATTCTTTATCGACCCAGCAACAGCTAGATATGGAACTACCCCTGTTGTTGCTGAAACTCAGCGTAAATTTAATTCTATACTAAGATACCGCGTGGCATGTAGTTTTTGTGAGAGTCAGTTTTATCTTGCGGATCGCAAATATAACTCCCGTAGAAACATGTTTACGAGAACTAATTTTTTCCAAAGTGAAAATCTGATTTATTGTCGGGGATTAATAATTGCAATTTTCAAGAGGCTGTGCGCTCGAAATACTAGTGACACAAAACTCAGAGATATCACTGTTTGTAAAACACGTTACCGATAAACTACAATTCCTTGTTTTTCTCTGACGCTACGGTAGATATTGCCTACAAGTTTTTTTTGCCTGGTTGCTCGCGTTTAAGAGGGTCCACGATAGGGTTCTCAAATCCCGCCTTCCCGCTTGTTTTTTCCTCTTAATCTCGCTATCCCGCCTTTTTGTACGTCCGAATCCCGATCCCGCCCTATTTTTTTTACAAGTTTCTTGCTTTCATTTAATACAGTGTTTAAGACTAACCTTCTTGCAACAGGGAGCTTTGATGTTTAAGGTTCTTGACTTTGTCATTAGCGACCGTAACTTTTTTTTTCTGTTTTGCTTATTTATTTATGTATTTTTTTTCTGAGTGCATCAGTACAAAACAGAAGGTTTTCTCCGATCTGAGTTCTGGCCATTTGGAAACAGCCAGTTGAGTTGGGTAGATGGATGTTTCGACTTCTTTAAATTCCATTAGGCGATGAAGACAATTGTCTACGCTGACTACGGGTCATGGAAAATGTGTATGAACACAATGGTTGCACAGATTGATAGAATGTTCTCTATTATATGGAAACATAAACCTGGTATGAAATCGAACAGCACAGCCAAATGCAAAAAACCCCCATGCAGAAAGTTTACTATTCCACCCTTCTCGAACTTGGTCCTCGATTCTTGTTAAAAATTTCTTTATTTCCTTCCATTCTTAAATCTGCACAAAAACAGGTACGCGGGGTGTGACCTGCAACAGTTTGCAAAACAGTCCTTTTTTGTACAACAGGTTTTAAAAGGTGCCAAGTACGGGCGAAGACTGTATAAAATTAACCGCGCATTTTTCACCTCTCTAACTAGTCTAATTAGTTTCTTGGCCTCACTCCAGACCTCTTCTTTGACCGTTCGCGCACGGTTGAAGGCCTAAATGTAATAAACGGTCCCGAAATGTAATGAAGTCCTAAATGTAATAAAGTCCTGAATGTAATAACAATTTGCCCTAAATGTAAAAAATTCTTAAGCTGCCAATTACAGTAATTACTCGAATAAACCCCGCCCTCAAATAAGCGCCGCATTTGGGGCGTGTGGGAGTTAATTAGCACCGCGGCGCTTATTCGAGTAAATACGGTACTAAGCGGTATTGCTATGGTATTAAGCTCCGCTGTCAAATAAGCGCCGCATTTTTGGAGAAAATAAGCGCCGCTGCGCTAATTCGGTAAATTTTGTACATTTCCTTATGCACTGTGAATATTGACGACGGCAAAGTAACAGTATTTTTGTAAAAAAGCAATATTTAAGCGATAGAAAACTTTTTTTCCTGTGTTTGCATAGCCTGATGTAAACACTAGAACACTAGAGGGGTTGGGAGAATTCGAGACAGTTATGCAAACCCTCGACGTCGTCTCAGGTTTGCATAACTGTCAAGATCGAATAAAGAATAAAGTCCTAAATGTAATAACATTTGGCCCTAAATGTAATAAACTCTTAAGATGCCAATTACCGTATTTATGCGAATAAGCATCGCTCTAAAACAAGCGTAGCAATTGGTAAAGACGGTACATTACCAATTACCATATTTACACGCAGAAGGGCCGCCCTCAAATAAGCACCACCATTGGGAGAAAAAAGTAAATGAGCGTCGCGGCCCTTATTCGAGGAAAACAGTACTGATATATTTTCTTAATATGCAACGCTGAACTTCTTGTTTATGAATAAATTTCCTCAAAGCGACACATAACAGTTTCTTGTCTATTAAGTATACTTATACATTCATTCATTCATTTTATTGGTTAATCCATATTGTTTTCAATCAAGTAACAAAAATGAACTATTGTACCTTTCCACAACGGCCACCTTGGGAACAGGAAGAAAGTGCCGCGGGGAAAGTAGGGGAAAAATAGGAAAAATAGGAAAAAAGGAAATGAAAGGAATAGCAACATTAGCGAGCTCCACTGTAAGTCTCACTGTAAGAGAATCAAAAGAGCTGTTAATGCTTTTATACAGATATGATGTTGACCTTGTGTCGTTACATAAGTTTTTAAGGAGGCCCTACCTTCTGTTGCGTTTGTTGCTGTTGAAAAAAGATGACAACAGTGACAAGGCAGAAGAGGAAATAGAAGAAGAATTGAAGAGAACTTCTGAAATAAGAAGCCTTGCTATAAAGGAATCAACGGAATTGTTTTTGATGTTGGAATGCTTATTCGCAACAGGCTCCTGACTCAATAATTACATAGCTTTTAAGTTTCACAGTTCATAAGAAAATGTACAGAATTTACCGAATTAGCGCAGCGGCGCTTATTAACTTTTTTCTCCAAAAATGCTGCGCTTATTTGAGAGCGGAGCTTAATACCATAACAATACCGCTTAGTACCGTATTTACTCGAGTAAGCCCAGCGGCGCTAATTAACTCCCCCACGCCCCAAATGCGGCGCTTATTTGAGGGTGGGGCTTATTCGAGTAATTACTGTAATTGGCAGCTTAAGAGTTTATTACATTTAGGGCAAATTGTTATTACATTTAGGACTTTATTACATTTAGGACAAAATGTTATTACATTAAGGACTTTATTACATTTAGGACCGTTTATTACATTTAGACATATTAAATTCTGCAATGCTGATCGTACTACGTGAAAATTAACTCTGCAAGACATCAACAGGACACCGAAAGAACTCAAAACAGAGCGGGATTGTAGCCATAGACAGCTGTTTCGCTCTCGTTGGGGCTCGTCAGTATGGCGTAACAACCAGAAAGTTCTGGTGCAAAATATCTGCGCACTCTGATTTAAGCTCTGACCTAGAACCCTCAATACCCACAGAATCACGCCATACCACGTGTCTTCTGGGGGGCAAGAGTCCAAGTGTCAAGTTGATGTCTCGCAGAGAAAATAAATAGTTGGCCAAAACCAACCTTAATAAACCTGTATTTTTGTATCTTTAAGCAAAAAAAGGTCTTAGGATCATCTTGGGATGAAATAAATTATTCTTTTGAAAAATTTTAACACTTGATAGATCATACTTTTAAGTATTCTGCTTCCAATTACCAATAGAAATGCAGACGGTTAATTTTAAAAAGAACTACTTCCTGAAAAAGCAAAAGTAGACGCACGAACGCCCAACTCGCGGCCGGGGCAGGACATCCAGTTATAACAAAAATAACAGAATTCCAGAGTCCAGTTATATTTACAATAGTGAAGGACCCGTTGCCTTGTCCTTAGGCCTTATTATTCTGAGCGAGCTAGTTTTCAGGGTCGTAACATGGTATATCTAGGACCTATTGATCCCTATTTACTTGCCGTTACTTTGATCCCTGAGCCTCATTTTCCCCAAAATTTTGATCCCTGAGCCCTGATAAAAACATTGATCCCATCTATGTTTTTACTCAAAATTTTAACTTAGACAACTTTGTTTATCTCCAAATATAGAATGGGCTGAAGAGAAAAACATCAACTTTAATTTTTAGTGCAAGTTGTAGGTTTTATCAGAAATTTAAAGATCAATATGACTCAACCTCTTTTTGTGCATTATTCTATTTAGAACACTTTAAATATAATATTTGGCGATACTAGACAAATGATAAAACCTGATTGTCTTGAACGGGAGCGTTAGTAAGATACAGAATGTAAGTTATTGTTAATTTATACATTAAAAGTAGTCCACTTCCCTTTAAGTATCGTACATCTTGAAAGATCTTGCGGCGGAAACTTGATTTTTTCAGCCAGTGTAGTGTTCATCAAGAGTATCTATAGGTTTATTTTCAGTGTTGCTCATACGAGCAAGCCCACCCGGAGGTTTGTAAGCCAATCACAAGAAAGCATTGGATTCAAAATTCGAATAAATATATTTTTAGTCAAACAGCAAACATACCTAGCGCTGGTTGGTCCCCGGTTGAATTAACGGCACTATAAGGTGCTTCTGAAATTAACTAAGGTCTTCCTCTAGCTTTCCAATTTCTGTCCCGTGCGAACATCTGCTTGCCCGGATAACTTGTCCAGTTAATCAATGTCCGATCTGTGTTGGGGTCACACATGTTTTATTTCCAAAGAGACTCTTGCAACCAAAAATTTCACGTCGGCCGTGTTACTGGTCTACAGTATTGATGTTAATAATGTGTGATCGTTTGTCTCACGATTCAGTCGCTTAATGATGTAGATGGCGCTGTTTCAACTGCGTACTTCAAGGGTTCAATAGAAAAAGCTACACTTAAAGACCTTGCCTTGCTAGTCTTCGTCGATTGGTCACACGTGAACTTATATGACTCCAAGCTCTGGTTCTGGTTGGTCGATTATTAGCCGCTGAGATTGGTGCATTTCTTACTCCATTGTTTGTATGAGCTTTTGCCTCACTGGTCAGCTGTCGTACGGATCTCCTATTGCTGTGTTTCTTGATTAAGGGCAACCAAGCTTCTGGACCTTCTATTCTGCTATCCCTGTTGATGTTGTAAGAGTGTAGTCTTAGGTGAATTTCCTCTTTCACTCTATGTGTGTTACAGTGAGGATCACGATCAATTACCAGAAGCAAAATACCCGGGGGGGGGGGGTACTCCCTAATATGGGCTATATAGGTATGTGCGGCCCCAAAGAGTAGGGTTTTTCAGCCGTTTTGGTCATAAATTGGGTATCGATTTTGGCTATTTTGCCGCCATTTTGGTCATAAATAGGGTAACGATTTTTGCACTGTAGTCTTGAATGCACTTTTTAGAAGAAGCTACTTCCTTATCATGTCCCCCTAACCTAATAAAAGCAGATAAACATTGCCTTTAACATTGGTCTGAACTAGGGAAATAATTATAAGGCAGGTCTGAAACAGGGTATTGATTTAAGGGTCAGGTCATAAATAGGGTAGCAAATTTTTGGTTAGGTCATAAATAGGGTAGGGAAAATCGCAGATTTTGGTCATAAATAGGGTAAGGGTTTTGAGAAGCGGGCCGCACACCCCTACCCAATTTTTCTGCGAGTACCCCCCCCGGGCAAAATACCTTCTTTACATGAAGTAGAAAAATTAAATGATGCAAGCCACAGGTTCTACAGTTTAACAGCTCTTCTGTGTCAAGCCCATTAATGGCTTTTCCTGGCTTAATAGTCATTGTAGATTGTTAGAGGACATATCTGGCTGTAGGTCTTCCAGACCTACTCCTTCCAGCTTCAAATCTAATTGGCTGTGAAACGTTCTCCGCCTGAGCTTGCTCCCCTTCCTCTTCGTCACCACCTGACGCAGGTGAATAATCTGATTCAACTGACCGCTGGAGCAATGCAACTAGGCGTTGCTCTTCAAGGCAGCTCAAACAGTAGTTGTTTCCATCTTTTATTATTTGAACTTTCCCGATAATACACATTCAGGTGAATTTCTATCGTCACGGTGCCCAGTCTGGTATACAAGGGGATCTTCTTCTGACTGTTCAGCCAACTCAAACCCATGTGATCTTCCTGGAATGCGTCACCGTTATGGTGGAGATCTTTTAAAAGAACTGCAAGGAAGAAAGGGACGCCACGTCGCCTTTTGAATAGATAATGTCACATTCTTCGGCTGCGTCTTGAACTGTAGTTTGTCCTTCACTCCCTTGAACCTCTTTCAGCATATCGATTTCTCCATCTGCCGACGCATTCCTTCTGAACATACTCAGAGCAAGTGGAAGTGTACCAGCTCTTTCTTTGGTCTTCCCTCTCGTTCGTTGCTGTCGTACACCCGTCCGAATTCTTTCGCAAAGCTCTGCAATGCCTTTCTTTGTCGCTCCTTTCCCTCCGCGCTAGTTTCGTCGTCCATATCCTCCTTAAGGTTTACTCTTGCCGTGCGACTTTCGAAGCCGTTCCGGTGCCTTTGGACCCAGCTTTCTCTGTGTGTAATGGCTTTGAGGACCCGTACAAAAGATAAACGAGGATTGGTAGAGCCTTACTATTGATTCTAAAAGGCAGCTGGGCCGCCGTGATGCATAGTCGTTCAGAGCGGGTGTTCTCACTTCACTAAAAAATCCAGGTCCCAAATCTAAGGGGTTGATACCTTTCGTAGCCTGTGAACAGCAGACGACCGGAAATGCGTCTGCTGTTTGCAGGCAATACCTTTCGGGGCCAACCATTACATAAGCCGAAGCCGAATAGCCCAAAGGGCCAAAAAAATTCTTGTATCTATCAATATTGTCACTAAAGTCTGTAAATTTTGTGCAAAACAAAATAACCACTGCAGGAATGAGGTCTGAAAAAATCTTGCATGAAAAAAAAAAAAATAACCCATCCCCGGCTCAAAAATCAAATAGTGGATCCGTAACAGGTGGCCCTTCATGCTGAGTGCTATGATATATTTAAAAATTCCTGCAGACTCTGCTACTTGTACGTTACCTAGTATGCAACATTCCAATTCAACCATTGATTTTATTTAAAAAAAAAAAAAAAACTAAAGAAAATAAACCATAAAGGCTTTGTTACTTTTATTTCACCGAGGTAAGTCTTTGGTGTTCAACCTATTTTCACCAATTCTACACTGTAATTTCCGATTATTTGTCACACAAGCATTTATCAGTTATACAGTAATAGAAAGTGTCCTTTACTTTCCAGGCCCAATACTAGTACTGATAGGTGAACCGATCTCGGTTTCTCATCAGAGTTCGAGATAACCGTAAAACGCCATGCAATTAGAGCAGATTTATTAAATTAAATTGCGAGAAAGCATTTATTTTGCAACAAAGCGCGCAAATTCGTTGTACTTGTATTCTGCTTTTGACGTCCACTCTAATTATTTAAGTACTTTTAAGGGTTAAGTTACTGGTCATAAAATACGAACCTCGATTTATAGTCCCCTTGTGACTTGCTTGAGTCGGGACCTATACAGTAAATTCCGCTTTCAACGAATCGATTTGTTTATTGTCCTGTATAGTTATGTTTGATCGGCCGAAAAACTCTATGCTGAGGCTTAGACCCTTGCCAGGAGTAAATCAGTCAAGGAAGTACTTACGTACCTTTCTCTGTCACAGGATTTCTTTTTGTCCTTTTTCTTCTTCCCCATTTCTCGCAAAAAAAGATGTGTATAAATCGCTTTCTCTTCCTTCTGGCGTTGACAGCGCTTTGAGGACTTGCGTTACAAAGCCAGAAAAGTGACTTGAGATTCATATTACAGTGCCCTCAACAATTAATAAATTAAGAATATGATACCATGCTTTCGTCAAACAACCAGGACTTCGTATGACAGGAACTGCCAGCCGGAAGCAGGAATAGGTAATGTACCTCGGCCAGGAAATGCTATGGACAGAAACCTTTTATGCGGAAAAATATTTTGATAAGAGATTTTTAGACTTTGTAATAAATCTGATCCCTGATACGGGCTTAAAAGCCTCGTGATCCCTGATCCCATTCTTCTGAGCCCTGAGCCTTTTCCTCTGAGCCCTGATCCCAGTCATATTTTGGGCTTTGAGCCCTGAGCCCATATACCATGTTACGACCCTGTAGTTTTGTCTCGGATACGCCATCGAAATGCCTTGACCGAGAAGGCCTGGGAAGACGCCGTACAGGGGCTAGGCACGGAAATGTCTGAACTTGCTACAAGTCAACCTCTCATGAGTACTTAAAAGAGCATCCACAATAGGTTTGGCGGGATGCTGGATTTGGCTATTTTTTGAGGTAATACTCGGGATGCGAGCTAAAAAAAGGAGCGAGAAGCGGGAATTTCGATAACGAGCGGGAGCGGGATTTCCTATTTTTATTGGGTCGGGATGCGGGAATCGTAAGGGAAAGGTAGCAGGATACGGGAATTAAGTTTTGTCGTGACTACATTTTGACTCTTTTGTGTACACTGCCTTTGTACTAGTGGCCAAGGAAATGAAGCCAGCCAAATTTATCCATTATCACCTTTGCGTGTTTTCATCTTATTCCGGTACCTGGTAAAAATTGTGTAGAAGGCCTAAATGTAATACAAACATTAACCACAAAGGACTGCAAAGGACCGCAAACGAATATGCCCGAAAAGGTAGGATCTATAAAGACCTGATCAGCAAAAATGAAAAGTAGACATATTAAATTCTGCAATGCTGATCGTACTACGTGAAAATTAACTCGTCAGTATGACGAGCCCCAACGAGGGCGAAACAGCTGTCTATGGCTACAATCCCGCTCTGTTTTGAGTTCTTTTGGTGTCGTGTTGATGTCTTGCAGAGTTAATTTTCACGTAGTACGATCAGCATTGCAGAATTTAATATGTCTACTTTTCATTTTTGCTGATCAGGTCTTTATAGATCCTACGTTTTCCGGCATATTCGTTTGCGGTCCTTTGCAGTCCTTTGTGGTTAATGTTTGTACCAGTTATGTATTCTGTGGCCGTAGATCTTTTATAGATCCGATATGCCGTAATTTTTGCATGGTTTTGTCCATGTGTTTAATATTTAACTCTTTGAAACAAAAGAAATTAATTTTTAACTTTTAGTTAACCGTAACCGAAATAAATTGACCGATGGCCGTAAAAGAGCCAAAATTTTAGCCGAAAACCGTAAAGCCACCACCCCATTGAGACCCTCATACAGAAGAAGAAATAAATGACTTCAAAGACGACATGGCCTCTGAAAACACGAAAAAGAGTACGCCGCTTGCAATCGTCCTGAATCGTGGTACTTAAAAAAGTACTAAACAGAGCTGAACTTGAACAGCATTTTTTGTTGAAAAACATTTCAAGATACTTACCTTATTATCAATCGCGATCTTAAACTTTCAGTGCTTTCCCTTGGACACCTCATTTCTTTCAGTTTTGCCACCGAAGAGGTATTCCAGCTGCACCCAGCCCTCCCTCCCCGGGCTACTGCGGGGCATTTGCTTGCCTTGTCAGTCCCGGGGGTAGGGCATTTACAAATTTTGTGCTGCTCGGGGGCCGGGCATCTGCCAACCCCGAGGCCAGCCCCGAGCTTTTGACACGCACGCGGTTTCCTATCAGTATATAACTACACAGAGGATTTTACTGAAAAACAAGCAGATTGGCTCATTTGTCAAGGACGGGAAAAAATTGAAGAGGGTTGTAAAGGCATGTTCTCGATTTTATGTATGCATTTCTTCATTGCTTATCAAACCAGAACTTATACATAGCGAAACCTGGGAGCTATCGACGTGAATCAACGTTTTTTTGGTTATTGAATCAAGTTCAACCGCTCTTCAGGTGATATTATTTGAAGATCATCCTTTCATACTTATAAAACTATTCATAGCAGTTAACTTTACAGCGCACTATTAAATAATTTTAATGTCAATAATTTTATAACAATACTAAAACCAGGACTAAAACCATAAACTGGAATCGTCACGGCGTGAAATCTTAATTAGAATAGCACCACTACAAAGGAAGACGGTGATTGAAACAAAAAGCGCACATTTAAATGCTTAAAATGGCACTACTCGACTGTCCGATCAATGAAAAATGTTGCTGCGTTGACGGAGTACGGGGCATTTGCCTTCTTTTTTCGTCCCCACCTCGGGAGATTTGACAGCTCAAGAGTCCCCATCCCTGTGTTTTGCATCTAAGGCAAAAAAATGCTAATGCCCGGGGATCAGCCTGGGTCAGCCCGGGTGGTGGGGGTGGGGTGGGGTGGGGGGGTGTCTGGGAGTAGCTGGAATTGACTGATGCAAAAAAGGTGTAAATTATTTTCCTTCTAGAGCAAATGACCAATTTGAAAAAGATGTTACAGATAAACGGCTTGTAAATTCAGTGAAATACTACTATTTATCCTTACGATTAGTGTGAAGCTTGTTTACATGTAAGTAAGTTTGAAAACAAATGTAAAAACAAGCACAAGGTACAAAAAACGTTGTCGAAGGTTCAAACGTGTATGACTGACCTTGCTTCCTATTCGCTAACGCAATGACAGTTCTGACAGTTGACTTTGAAATGGCTTTCTGGAGCGCGCGCTCAGGATAAAATCAAACAATGGTTGTCTTTACACAAGGCTGTTAAGTAAGACTTAAGAGCTGCCAAGTTTTACTTAACCAAAATTCGTGTGTGAAGGCCTAAGTAAAATTTCAAGTAACTTAACTTTGCATCTTAGTAAAGTCAGAAAGTTGAAACAATTCAAGAAAGTTTCAAGCGACTTGAAAACCATCCTGAGAAAGGCGCAACATGTCAATCAATCCTAATTATGTTGCGTGGAAAAATAGCCTTAAGTTAACCTGAAGTAAAAAAGAATCGGTGGTTGTGTGAAGCTTTATTTTACTTCAAGTTAATTAAAATTTACTTGTCTTGAAATATTTCTTAGATTATTTAGGCTCTAGTGTAAAGACTACCAATATTATTGCTGTTTTCTTTTGGGATTCAAGGAAAATCCATTACCTGACTCGTGAATTCCACGTTATAAAATTGCACTTGAAAACCGATATCGCGATGAGTGCGATATGGGTTTTCAAGTGCAATTTTATAACGTGGAATTCACGAGTCAGGTAATGAATTTTCCTATAGCATACAAGGAAGACAAGGATACATTCAAGTTATGCAAATCGAGAGGAGTATGCGTGAAAGATCCCACAAGTGGCTTGATTTTTCTTAGAAAAACCTTTTTGGAACCACTCTCCAGAGTGTTTTTTGCGAAGTCGTGTAGACGATTGAAACCGGTTTTAGCCTGCCCGGATTCGTGTGGATAGGGCCAAAAAGTATTACGTACTTTTGCAAGTACAGTAACTTGTGCGATTGGGAAGCTCTTTTCACAATTTCGGCGCTGCATCGCTTATAGACCTATCCCTTAATCCTGAAAAAGATTTACCCTTGAAAAATACTAGTAAGCATGATACCGGGTCGATTGAGCTTAAACTTTAATCTTGTGGGGAGGCAAGGCCACTGAGTAGCTTGAAAAGTAACTACGGTAGTGATATGTTATAATAACAATAATGGGATATGCGGCAATATTATTTACACACTTCGAATAATATATAGATTTAGCCAAGGCTAAAATAAAATAAAACGAATAAGCTTTATCCTATGAAAATCCAGAAATTTAAACTTAACTAATTTGAAAAAAAGAGAACGTTATAAATAAATTAATTCGATCACATCAAGAGTCTTGAAAAAGACTTCTTACTCATGCGTGTGCATCACTAACCCCCCCCCCTCTCCACCACACCCCTTTAAGAAGCTAATAGCCCTGAATTTAATGTTTTGTAAAGGATGGTTGTCATTTACGAAACTCTTTGGCTGCGTGCAGTTCACAGTTTATGTTTATAAGTCAATCCAGAGGGTGACATTTTGCATTTTAATCACCCTCGCGTTTCGGCAGTAAATCGCATGGCCACCCGGGCTTTTAAAGAGAGAGAAAAAAAACAAACAACACAGCTGATTCTTTGGGTGGATTCATTTGCAACATGCGCGTAAGGCTGCCGCATTTGCCCACTGGCATTTGTTATTGTTTTTAAACCTACAAACAATAAAAGATTCCGGCAGGCAAATGCGATAGCTGTACGCGTATGTTGCAAATGAATGCTCCTTTTCTTTCGACTAAAATAATGTTATGGTATACATTGTCCTGGGCGACAGAGAAAGAGCTAGAGTGAGAGATAACGTGACTTATAAACACAATATTTATACTGTCAAATGTTAAGGACAATGAGTTCTTTATGTTTGCCAAATTTCGATTCAGCTCCATAATCTGTGCCGAAGTTATAGCCAATAAATCATTTTCCACAGGTAAACCAGTAAGACTCAAGCCTTAGAGGCTACTTGAGGTCCTAGAATAAACTATTTTGCATGTGTATATTGACCTTCCCTTTATTCTTAAGACGTTCTTGAAGTCACGAAAGATTAGGTGTGGCTAGTAATTCTCTGTATCCTATTTTAATAAAGCGAGGAAATACAGTTGTCTTTAACCTATTATATTTCATTTTCCAGATTTGTTGGTGGAAACAAAATCAAGAGAATCCCAGAAGGAGCCTTCGATAATACGAAAAGCCTAGAAATCATGTACGTAAGAGAATGAGTCATAAGCTTGAAAGCACCATCTCTTTGGTGGGCTGCGTTATTCGTTCATAAAATTTACTCACTAATTAACTCGTTATTTTTCTCATCAAATCCACTTTTTTCCTTTTTCTTTCAGCCTGCTTCAAAATAATAATTTAACGAAAATCCCTGCTGAAGTTTTCAGGAATCAAAATCGACTTCGAATAATGTAGGTTCAGCGAAACTTCACTCTACTACTTACTAAGGACATCCGTACATCATAACGCCGGGCATTTTCGTTTGTCCCTACCTAAGGCTCATACGCTAAATATAACGGACGCTGGTTAATAGGGACAATTCGGCTTTTGCATCATCTGAAGAACAGTATGGAGATCGAGGAGCCGTGTTTAACCACCGAGGCCTCAAGGACGAGGCGGATAACACCATCTGAGATCTCCATAATTCTTCAGATGACAGGAAGCCGAATTCAATAGTAGTTTTATTATTTTCTCAAAATAATTCCTAGTTTAAAAACAAGCTAAAACATGCTTACCTCCATCGATGTTAAGTTCATCTTCGATATTTCGTGTTTATCAGGAACTTTAGGAAATAAAGAGTTGTTCAGTTCTGGAAACATTCTCCAAATTGAAGATGTCGTCCGTCGAGTTGGCTTCTTGCTGTTCTTGCTATGTTTTTATTTCTTCCTCGCGAAACGAGCGAAATGTTTCGCCATTTTGTATCACTTTCACAACAACTCAGCCTCATCCTCAGGTCTCAGTGGCAGTGGCATGACTGATGTCATCAGTTCACATATCGCAAAATTCTTCCAAATTTGGTCGACAGTAGCTAGTTATGATGAATTATGCCTAGGATTTTAGCTAATCAGAAACATAGAATTATTTCGAATCAAGAATGACGGACATACATTCTGCTGCCAGTCCCGTGTCACATATTCCTATATATACATGTATCATCAACTCTGCTTTAAGGACACTGCTTAAGCTGCGCCCTCAGTCTGTGACGGAATATGTTACCAGTAAAAACATAACAGGAACGGCAAGTTCTGTCTAATATTCAGTCCGCCTAATTTAACAGATTCCATTGTAGTCCTTCAAAACAATATTTTAGTGGTAATTTTAGTCCGAGATTATGAAAAAACATCTTAAGGTTTCTTTAGGATGATTTTGTTACTGTTAGAGAGTTTAGAAATGAAACAGTCTTTTCTGATCGTGAAAATGTCTGCTTTCGTCTTTATATCGATAAACATGTGTCCGTGACGTTTTTTGTTCTGAAAAATCTCTTAATGCTGACACCCGGTTAATACGGACACTATGGCATGTCCCCTTGGTGTTCCTCATTAACCGGGTTCCACTGTAGTAACACGATCGTCTTTAATTATTGGTTTTAGTCAACAACTACTGCTATACCTTTCCTACCCTACTATAGTATCATAGGTCTAGCATTATCAGATAATTTATACTGTATCTCTCCAGAAGGGGCCGTACAAATCGCCTTATTAGTTAAGAGGAACCACTCTTTGACTATTGTTTGATAAAACCCTACCTACAAAAAAAGCAGTTCTTTGATATCCGCAAACGCAGAGGATAATGAGAATAAATGCAATGAAGAGCCGCTCGTTTTGTTGAACTCGTACAAGAGCGACCCATGCACTGTAACACGTTTTTTAACTTGAATGAATAGCAGTAGGTATATCTGGATGAGCGTTGCATTGGAAGGAAACCATATTTGCCATGCTGTAAAGATGGCTCTTCATATTTCAGAAACTGCTGTACTTGAGTCCATTTTCACAGAGCACTGGGAATACCATCACAAAAAGATTGTCTGAGTGGAAAGGTCGATCATCCGGCAGTCTTGATTTCCTTTAAAAACTAAACAAACATCAATTTTATTCCATAAGTTTTTGAAAATATAATTTATTGCTGTTATTATTATTTTTGATGAAAGGATTTATTAGAAAATCTCAACCAATTAACATATTCTTTTCGAACGTTAACGTAGCGTTGTAGCTCATAGGGATACTACTTGTATCAACTTTGCGTCGTAAAAAGAAAAACCAGGTGACATTGCTTTTTATTCCAATCTTACGCACGCGGAAAGACGGTTGGTGTCGTGAATAAATTCTGTAGAGAGAACACCGTTTGGAGAGAATTTAGCTTGTCACTTGCTGATATCTTTTGTTGCTTCTGTTTCCCTACTCTACACCATGTGAGAGTACACAAGGAAGTATTCAGTCTACTTCCAAATCTGGCATATCCATCATTGCAAATGCCAAATTAAACATTTCTTTTTATCCAATAAAGCGTGTATGCGGCCCAAATGTATATGGAGAATACTCCCGCATGTTCATCGTCGTGTAATACATTAGAACAAAGAACATCCTGTCGTTTCCAAGTGGGCTTAACAAGGTTAATACGTTCGACTGAGTCTTTTTTCTGTTAGAAGAGACGGTTTTGCAATTGGCATCGTATAACTATTAAATGCGAGGGATTTCGGAAGCGGAAAGTAACCCAAAATGTTTAGTAAGTGAAGGATCAGTAGTCAAAAAGAAGGAAACAGCAGCAGTTTATTATTTTTTTCCAACAAAATTACTATTTACAAAGTGAAAGGGGATTGCTACAATATACAGACTTAGCCAAGGCTATAAACGAAGCGTCCTTCCCCCCCCGCCGCCCCCACCCCACCGCACCCCTTTGAGAAGCTACTAGCCTATGAAATTTAATCTTTACAAAGGCTGGTTGTCATTCACGAACTCTTTGGCGTCCAGTCCACAGTTTAATATGTTTATTGGTCAATTTTTCCGTCTCAAGTGGATTATATCCGAATGGGGTAAATTAGGCCGATTTTGAGTTTGGAATATGTTTTCTTTGCAAAATCGGAACGACAAACCGTTAATTACGTGTAAACTACCCTTTATCTTAATATCTGATGTTCAGTAACCTCAACTGTCAGTTATACTCTTTTTTTTTTCTGGCGAAAAGTCCCTGAAAGGTTAAAAGCTTATTTATCATATCCCCTCAATGAATAACCATAATTTTGCAGTCTAGAGAAATGCCCTTTAGGTATTTTGTATTTTAATGGCTAATGTGTGCCAGTCACGAGTCTTGTCTTTGGTTTCGGCGACAATGAACAATGTTAATGTGTAAACACAGGCGCAAATCACAGACCATGTTTAAACCATTTTCAGACACTTCATTCGCGCGTCATTCTGACATATTCCTACCCTGGGTGCCAGAGACTTTCCTAGCGCGGTTTCCGGTTTTTGTCAAGTCTTTATAGTAACCCGCGCGAAAAGTTCTCGCGGCTTAGCCGCACGCGAGAAAACCCTCTGGTACCCAGGGTAACATATTCCGCGAAAGGAAAAAAAGATAGATGCAAAACACTTTCCGAAATTATGAATAACAATCAAAACATCAAAAAAACCTCAATGAAAGATGTACAACAACAAAACTCTTTTTATTCAAGACAGCAATTAGAATGACTGAAATGTTTCCGAAATCTTGTTTCTTTGTGTTTGTTTGTTTCTTTTGTTTTTCTTTAGCCGGCTCTTGGCGTTTAAAATAGATGAACGAGCCTCGAAGCAAGACCTTCGCTAATTACCCTCACTCTTTCACCTTACTACAACTGGGTATTTTCTATAATAAAACCTAACAACAACAACAACAATGTATTTATTTAAAGAACTTAAAGTTTACAATACTTTATGTCCCGCAAATAGCTATAATGCTAATCTAGACAGGACAAGACTTTAAATAGTTACGTTATTAAATTACGTAAGAAAAAAGAAAAGAAAAGAAATACAATAACACGCAGAAAGAAACACCTTACAAATAAATTCAAGTACAGGGGATTTTGTAATTTGGAAAAGACTAAAATTACAATGGACGTATATACAACATATCAGGTTAACTTCGTAAAATATTCTATTAAATAATTAACATTCAAATAATTATCTTCATTACCTAGAACATTAAGGAGTTGTGATTTATTTTTTTACGAAAACTAGACACCAGAAGGTGTATACTGGGCTGCCATAAAACCTAGACTAGATAGAAATTATGTATTGTACGAAAACGAGATGTTTATCACAACAGATAGCTGACAGCGTATGAAAGAAAGAAGTAACCCTGCTAAACCCATTCCCATGCCGGACACCACCCCAACCCACGGGTTTCATTAAACTGTTTGAACTGAAACTATAAATAAATGAATGCAAACTAGGTGGGTGTACCGAGTGGAACGAAATTTTTGCGGTTGTTTACTGTTGCAGATTGGGCATTTTATCTGTTTCGCGGAAACTAATTTTTGCGACTAGGTGTTATGAAGTAAGAGTGTAGCGTGATTGTGAGATGGCATGATTTTACTCCTTTTAAAACTTTGTGATTATGTTAATAGTTTCCCTTGTCTGTCAGATTTTACTGATTGCGGGGTTAAACATTCGAAGTATTTAACAACATAACTGAGCGAAAGTGAACTTGCTGACAGATCGGATTAAAAACTAAAGCTTACAGATTCACGAAAGTCACGATTTCGTGTAGTGTGTGAGCGAGCCATTGTACTGTGAGGATTGAAGCCGTGAAATAAACCCTGTTTTTTCTTAAAACTGTGATATCGTGAAGAACGGCCGCACGGCATTCACGACACTAGGACACATTGGTTTTTCTTGCTGACAATTAATTTTCAAAAAGTACCCAGTACCCAGCGTTGATGATATTTTTGTTTTTGTTAAGTAGGTGCAATCAGCTGCAGGGTGTAATAGAAATACAGATTTTCAAACAATACTACGGTATGCCTACATTATGTAAAACCAATTCATTGTATACCGTTTTGTTTCTGAATTGAAGAGGCGAGTTGTAATTGAACAGACACAATTTCTTGGTGCTGTATTTTTGTGTAGTAAATTTTAGTCAGGGTATATTTAATACTAGATCTAGAGTAAATTTTTGCGGGAAAAATGTTTTCGTTAATTTTTGGGGGGGAAATTACTTTTACGGATCGCTGGAAAAATGGTAAAAATCGTCAAACTTAAAACCCGCAAAAATTTCGTGCCACACGGTATCGCTAGTTCAGTTCATGATCTGCACTTTTTTTTGTTTTTTTGACAGCTTGTCTCTATTTTTGAGGAAAACAATGAAAAAAATCGTCCCATTCGTAGGAGAAAGGCTTCAGCGCATCTGAAATTTTCTTTAATCGCGGGCAATACCATTGAGCTGTAGTTAGAGCGGCGCGCAGAGTTAAATTGTCTAAACTAAACCAAACTGGTTCGACATGGACAGAGTTTTTAAGCGAAGAAAATGGGTTTTTTTTAGTTTGTTATCAGTAGTATTTTTATACACTGCGAACCGACCGGATGAAAATAAACTCATTCAATTCTTTGAACTATCATAGAAGGGACGTCTGTACACCGGCTAGCGTGTGCGTAAGATAAAAGTGTTCATTGCGGAGGTCATATATAGCGCCAGGAATGGGCTCCTGATGGCTTTTTTTATCCCGTGGGGTACTCCACATAATGACCTATATGGGGAGGCTCCGCGCGAAAGGGGTACCTTTATTATGCTTCAGGTATACAAAAGAGTAGAGATTTCACTAGCTGAAGTATATGAAAGGGTAGGAAAATGCGTCATTTCGGTCAGTAAAAAGGCCCAAAAGGACTAGGCTCAAGATCACGTTGTTTATCTCTCCTAGTAGTCAGGTCTGTTAGGGTCAGGATCGTTACAGAGTTGACAAAAGCACCAAACTTTGCACAGCGATAGCTTATTGCAGTACCATGAATATTAGAGGGGGTGCCTACTGCAAATATGCCACTGAAGCGTGCTAAACAGGATTTAATTATTGTAAATTTCACCTGCTGGGGTCCCTGTGGTGTTTTGATTGAAAATTGTTATTTAATACCTTAAATCACTCTGAATTCTATTCTCATGTTGTAAACAACAATTTCACACGAACATCTGGCATTCCCATCCATTTTTGCTTATTGATTGTATAATTAAGTTGATTATTACTGTGCCCTTAAAGCAAGTCCACAGTCCGCCCACATTTTCATAAGTCATTTCTAATATGGCCTCGTCTTTGCTTCATAACTTACAAGTACTCGGCTTCTGGGCTTCTCTTCTCCTTTTCTAATGTATTTCAATTAGAGGAGGCCTTATTGTGTGGCTTAAGTCGTATTTATCAAGTATTACTTGTCATTACATGTCACTTTAAGCTGAAGAAAGCGTATGGCATAGCGATTCACACATAAAATTTCAGAAAAAAGAAATTGTCAAAGAGTCTGTTGTATCACATATTATCAGGGATTTATGACAGCTATTCATGAAGAGCAAATAACAAAATGACAGAACCCAAAATAGTTCTTTCCTAGGGAGGTAATTAATTTTTCAGCTTAACATAGGCCTGGATGCCTTTCAGTCTCTCTTATCCAGTTATCTGCTGGACGCAAGTGCATGTTTTGACAGAGAAGCAAGCACCGTGGCGCAAGTCACATCATTTACAATTTCCGCAGTTTGTCTAAGCTTTACAAAGCAAAAACAAACAAAAAAGAATCTGGTCTCATAAACAAAAAAAAGAAACAAGTTAGCCCAAGCTTCAAAAAACACCACAGTTTATCACGAAGCCTCTACATTTGGCACTGAAGCACTCATGTCCAAAAATAATAACAGCTTATCAAGTCGTAAAAGTGAGACTCAAGTGGTACAAGGTTGACTCAAATGATAAATGGTGAATAGTTTAACTGCTGAACTGTAGAAAGGGGGCCGGGCTAACTTTTAGGGCCTGTTTACATGGAGGAGGGGGACCCCAGGTAGGAATGGTAACCCACTTAGGTGGGGTAACCCGCCTGTCCATATAATCTCTCATTTCAATTTGATCACGTTTACATGATAGGTGGGGTCACCCTTCAAGGTGGGTAGCCCGGTCTGCCACACCAGGTAACCCTCTCAGCTGAGGTCAAATTTTGCCATGTCAGCGTTTCAAGGTGAGGTAACCCAGGCTAGTCGGGGTTGGATTCGTGATACATCAAATTCGCGCAAAATTCACTTTAGCGCTGGGTGGCTTCACATAATTATTAAAGGTAACAACAGAAAGCCACAACACTGAAGGTTGCAGCAAGAGCAGCAATTGAGCGAAGACGTGGTTTGCCAGCATTTTTCTTGTTTACATGCGTAGCGACCATTCAATAATCTTGAGAAACTGCACCCCAGGATGGCGGGGTTGTAAGATTGCATGTAAAGGAAGGTTGTTTTTTTACCCGCCTAAGCAGGTTACCTCACCTACCGGGGTCCCCCACCTTTATGTTAACAGGCCTTAAGTCTCAGGAACCGTGAAACTGGTAATAAACGGTATACCTAACCCGGGACTAGCTGTGATACTACCGGCCATCTTCAACAACGCCAGCGTAGCAGCCAAAGAAGCCATTATATCAGTATAAAATGAATATTAGATTGCGGTTGTTTCATGCGTCTCGTTTTGTGACTTTTTTGTGTTCGTTTTTGTCACCATCTCTAAATATCAATCATGTTCAAAACACCCCTACTAACAAAATATTCCGTAAAGCTCTTTAGAATGTTATTCAGCAATAAAAACAAGGTGTGACCAGGAGCCGATTTCTAGGCTCCTGGTGTGGCAACATAGGCATAAGTGAATGCAAAGTTTTGCAGTACGTAATCTGTCAAAAATCTGTTTGAGTGGTCAAAGTTGGGGCTGATGGGCTTCTTTATCATGACCACTCCATTATTATAAGGGACCAGGCCATAATTATTGTTGACCCTTGCTTTTTTTTGTTATTTTATGTAATTTTCCACAGCATTATTTTGTGAAAAGTTGGTAACTGAATTGCTCTTGAGGAATAATTCATGATCGTAAGATTTCGTAACCACGGGGTTACGAAACAAATTACATTTGGGTCATCAAACAAATTACATACATTTTCATAAATGATGCATCATTGGTTGGCTAAAAGAGGCCTTGTTCCTGTAAATTTCAACTCTTCTGAAGTTAGTTTGTTTGTTAATTGTAACGCACACGACGACCTTCTTTTTTTTTTGAAAGACCGTATAGACCTACCATTAACACTCTGGTCCAAGCGCTCTGAAGTGAATGAGCCGCTTACAGGTGTCTAGGCATGCAGGGACCTCATACACTTCTTTTTAAATGAAAATGTGCAAAAAATAAAGAATGTTAAAAATTCCTGGAGAGGCATTCTTTACAACCTCGTCCCCAGGGCATAATAAAAAGGTAGAAAAAGGTAAAGGGACCATATTTTACGTCAATAACTCGTGACAGTAATAATAACTGATAAACTTGAGGTCGACGGTGCGATCCTTTTACCCCCCTCTCTCCATTAATTCTCCGTTTTAAGGGTATTTAAAGCTAGTCGAAGCTAAACAGAAAAAAGAGAAGTTGAAATAAGGAGGTGTTGACACCGGACTCGAACTCGAGACCTCTCGCCCCAAAGGCTGCGCACTAACCAACTGTCCCACCCTTGCTCCTCCTTTTCCCCCTGAGGACGAGGTTGACATGTTTTAATCATTATCTCAAGGACAGGATTACCAACGAAGCACTTTATAATCTAATCTTAGCTGCACAATAACAAAGTGGGCGCGTTGTCAGTTACGGTTCATGAGGTGGTTCATGTGGCATGTCAAACTTTAACGATTGTGATACATTTGAGTTTTATGTTATTGTATGACATCTTTGAAAGCTGGCTTTGTGATCTGTTTAAATTGATATGTAATGATATTATCACTGGCAAATCTTAGCAGTGACACTGATAGCCGCACAGTCCGCACAGTGAACATGGCCACACTTACCGTGTGGAGACTGGGCACTAGTCAATATTATGTACAAACTATTTTGAATAGTGTAACAACAACTAAACATTACCAAATTAAAAACTTAAAAATTTGAAACAAATGTTTTTTAGGCAAATCAAACAAGAAGAATACTCACCACAGGGCACCCAATCTGCTATTATGGGTGAACGTTACCCCCCCCCCCCCCCCTTTTATCTGTAATTAGGACCATTTGTAACGGGCACCCCCTCCAGTATTAATCGCCAGGTGCTAAGGAAGCTCTGTGCCAAATTTGACACTTTTGTCACGTCTGTAACGATCCGGCCTATATTTTGCACTAAGAGACCTGACTATAGAGAGAAAACATACTTTGCATAGCAAGATCTCATATCTTCTTTCATTTCTTCAGTTCTAGAAAATTTGACAGAGAAACATTCTTTTGCAGATAATCGCGTATTATAATGATGTTTTGTATTGTTTTTCGCAAACTTATCGAGACCACTTTTAGGAGCTGTCGTAGCATGAACGTCATACATTAAACAGCTTAACTGTTGAAAGAACAAAGACTGCAAAGGAAGGCAGTTTGAGTCAATAAAAAAAGGGATTGCATGGTCTCTGGGTTTAGAAAAATAAATCAAACGCAGAGCACGTTTTTGCAGAACAAGTATCTTATTGAGGTAGGTCTGTGGGCAGTTGCCCCATGCACAGATACCATAATTTAAATAAGGAGCAATAAGTGCATGATATAAATTCAAAAGAAGATGTCGTGGAATGTAATGCCTCATTTTAGCAATTATTCCAACCGATCTACTAATTTTGTGACAGATAAAGTCAATATGATGCTTCCATGATAGTTCAGAATCAATCATTATTATACCCAAATATTTAACAAAGTCCTTCATCTCTAAAATTACTCGAGTATTTAAAGTTGAATTAAAAATCTTAATTAGAGGAATGAAGGTATTCTTTTTTGGTGCGGACGAAAAATGACATAATTAGACTCTCTGACGTTGAGCGTTAGCTTGACGGGGTTTAGCATTGAGCCATTCTCTTACTTTCTCAAGCTCATTGTTGACAGTTAGTTCAAAACCTTTCTCTTTCCATTTGCAACCAGAAAATTAATTTTAATTAAGCTTGTGTATATTTAAGCTTACAAACGAGAGGCCATTGACATTGTCTCTCTGTCTCAAATCATTAGTTCGTCATGACATGAAATAATTAGGCCTGACTTAAAAAAAAAACTAAAACGAAACAAAAACTGTAACAATTACATAGGCTCACCTTGGATGCGAGCAAGAGAGGTCAGAAACTTTTCCTGTACTCTGCTGTAAAAGCTTGCATGACATTTTTTA
Organism: Porites cylindrica; assembly: GCA_964035525.1. NCBI lineage: Eukaryota > Metazoa > Cnidaria > Anthozoa > Scleractinia > Poritidae > Porites > Porites cylindrica. The sequence goes on from OZ037775.1 coordinate 49,428,813, forward strand.
CTTTTGTTGAATCCCATGGCTACGCTTTCCTCAACCCAAACACTGTACACAACCAGCTTCGAATAACAGAAGAATCTTGATTGCTGCTGTATTTCATTTTGTGGCGGTAGTGGAAGAACACAAAGACTAAAACTTTGAAATGTTACAAGATTTTTCCTGTAGTCCGCCGTAAGAGCCTGCATGAACTATCACAAACGCAGCAATCGATGAATCCCTTTGCGACTCTTTCCTCAACGAAAAACCCAGGAAAACCAAATGAACAATTCAGTTCCGAAAAACAGAAAGACAAAGCAGTAGTATTTCATTTTTCGCCGTCAGTACAAAAACACGATATCCTTAAAACTTAACTGAAATGAAAAATAGGCTTCAGTTCTCAGTACGTACGTCTGTCCTCAAACAATTTTTTCTAGATGTTGCTAGCCTACGTGTAGCCGCACTCTCCCCCCGACAAAGAAAACTCGGAGAGAGGCCCCCTCCGTTTTCCCATTATTGGCGGGAGGGTGGGCGGCTATAGGTAGGTTAGATGTTGCGGCTTTCATTTATAAATTCACCTGTCAAAATTTTGACCAAGCGCGGGGGGTGGGGGTGAAGGGGGGGGGGGGGGGAGGGCAGTCCTCCTACCGAAAAGAAAAAAACTTCAGCCTATATTTTTACTCGAGCAACTCCGTTGGTTGCCCCTAAAACCGTTAATTTTGCGCCAAAAAGGAACGCAACGTACATGTCTCAGACTCCCTTCCCTAACCTACTGAGTTTTTATCCCTGCTCCCAGAGTCTGTACGAGTGTTCGGAAGCTCTGGGGTACGCTGACGTCAAAACAAAATTTTCTGGTAAGGGATAGGTTCCCATTTTCTATAAATGTACGTATGGGAGCTTCTGGAGCTCCGCTGCGCGCGCCGACGTTCCGGTCCGCTAGCCAAGTACATTAGCGTTGTTTTCGCGCTCATCCTTGCGCAAAAAGGGCCGGAGATGCAGCCGTATGCTCCAGTTGATTCGGGCGTGGGCTCAACTCACCAACACCATATATTTAGATTCCTTTAATGGACCTTTCAACATTTGAATGTTACCTAAATTAGTATGAAGAAATTAATAGGTTTGCGACTGTCAACATATTCTAACCATTTACAAAAATTAGCTCAGAACTATTGTCGAACTACCAAACTGCGAAAACAAAACATTTTTTGCATGGGGAAAGAGCTTTGATGCAAGAGCCATATTATGGCTCTTGTTTGATTTCATTGAGCGTGATTTTTGCTAGCAAGCAGTAACCACTGTAACAAATAGTTTTTGTTTTGTTTTGCACATGTCTTGATCTCCGTGACTGGTCATATCATAAACAACATTTTCGAAATATTAGAAACGTTACAGTTTCTTAGCTGAGTAACAACGTCCTACAATAAATTTTTGCTTAATACTGTGTCATTTTTAAGACAAATCTAATTCTATGATCTAATTTTACCAAAAAATGATTCTTGTTAGACTATTCACGACTTACACTGTAAGCATCTAAATTTGGTATTTTTAAGTATACATATTACAAAGTTACGTTTTCCTACTTCATCGTCTTTTGTCAAGGTGGATATCTCTACGAGGTAGATAGATTAGACTTGTCATTTCCTAATGACTAATTAGATATGTTGCATCATAAGATTGATCATCTTATTACGATTTAGATATGTAAGATTTATTATCTTTTTACGTCAAGTTACTGTCAGAGTTGCTATTTTTTATGGCAAGTCACGTATTTTTGAAACTAGTGTTCTCCATTTATTTCCGCCCTGAACACGCGTCACAGCTGCTTGACGGCACCTCATGTGCAAAGTCATTCTTGACACCTAATGGCAACTGTTCTCCAACCAGTTCCGTTTCTTTATCTTGGAGTTCTACAATAAAACCCTTAGATCCTTTCCTCGACCGAGACCAAGAGTTAATGAATGCTATCGAGATTACTTTTGTATTTCTTTTTCAGAATGCTTTCAGATAATCCTTTGGAGAGTATAGGGTCACGTGCATTCACAATTCCAAACAAGGATCTGTTAATGTAAGTAGTCAACGTTGCATTTTGAAGGAGAGGAAGTTAAGAGGCAGCTCATGCCGCAATAGCAAACTGAAATCGCTTATTTTCATTTCAGTCTATTCAGATCAACTTTTGTGAACTTTGATTTCTGGATTGATTATTAGATTTCCATTTCTGCCTCCCCCTTTTTTTTTCCCATCCCCATTCCAACTTTCTCAACGAACTCGAGCAGAAGCGCTTGCTACTTAGCAGTGACAAATGTTCAATGTCAGGTGGAGATTCCAACCCCGGCCCCCATCACTATGAATAGGGTGATAAAGCAAAGACTTCAGGTGAGCGCAGAAATTAAAAGGTTACGGAGACTTGATAAAAGCGATATACGTTCTAAAATTTAAACTGGCTTAAAGAGTGTTAACTAAAATTACAAATAATAGGTCAAAGTGAAAATTTCAGTTGTTAAGATTCATTTCGCTAATCAAATCAAATGCCTTCTGGCATTATTATTGTTATATTATTGCTTTTCTTTCTATATTTGCTACTGCTATTATTACTATTAGTGAAGACAGCAATGGGGCCTCAATGAAAAGGACCTCTGGGGTGCCCACTTACTGTTTGTCTAACTCGAAAAACTACGACAACTTGAGTTGTTTTATTCCTAGACGATCAGTTAACTAAACACGGACAGCCATTGGCCGATTCTCGGTCACATGGTCCCGACTAAAATCAAATGTAGACATCCCGATCGTGATACATTTAATAAGCAATGTACCAGGCTCGGGATACATTACAGCACGTGGTCAAAGCATGGCGGAAAGTGTCGTGACCGAAGGCGGGAAAAACACTCCCAGTTTTCGTTTTCGTAAATGAACACAATTAAAACAACACAAACATGAAGCCTCAAGCTAAAAAGCAACGATTTTCAAAGTTATCCCAGAAGAGAAACAGCAGCTAGTGGAAGAAAAAGATGCAGATAACATAAGGAAAGTACTTTGTAAATCATTCACGTAGTGGTTTTGAGAATTAAATTTGTGTTCTTATAAGTACCGAGTCGACTGTTTTGATTCGCTCCGCTAAAGCGTATTCTTTTGTTGCTGTTGAAGTACGTTGAATATAAAGTCTAGAAATATAACAAAACACTTAATGTCAGGTCAATCGGGAAACCAGTCTCTGGAAACATCAGGACTCTCGGGAAAAAAAACTGTTTCCCTCGGGATCTAACATTAAGTGTATAATATCTTAGGAATGCTGATCGTGTAGTAAACAGGCACAACAAATATCAAGGCACACCAGCAGTCCACAGAACCACGAACTTGTTACTTACCGTTGCTGCATGCGGTTTGGTTTATGGACGCTGAATTAAATGGCGATTTTTTTACAACTCAATGACATTCAGAAATCAGTTTCTTTTGTTCAGAATTGTCTGACTTTTATAGTATGGAAAAACGATGAAAAGGTAATACTCTTTTCTTTCCCGGCATATGGCACAACTAATACAAGACCCACATTCCTTTGCTGTAGAGGACCTCTGATAACTGTTTGAATTTGTAACACCTACAGATGAGAGGTTGAATGCAAAAATTCGCTCCTTTTTTTAGGTTGCTTACTGTTCTTTTTATTTTGTCAAGAAATATTTTTTGTTTGTTAATTATTATTAAGAACCTTTTCATGTTTCTTTCCACACCCTGAAATCATAAAGTATGTCCTGTATATTAAACAGCGTTCAGCGTAATGATACTTACAGACCTACAGAGCAAGAATTTAGTATTGATTGCTTGTTTTTGTTTTTGTTAAAGATATATGATACGAACCAAGGTCAAGACATTTAGCTTTCGATCTCTCGACGGCATTTCTAACTTAACAACTAAAATGTAAGTATACTAGTGAGTTATTTCCAAACTAACCAGTCGCCATTTCTCTGAAAGGGATTTACTAGCTCAATCATGGTTCTATTACGCGCCTATACAATGACCAAATCATGGAGAAAGTATTCAATTTTCTCTTCCCCTCCCTATTTAATATCGTAAGTTAACTCTTGAAATAAACAAAACGAAACTTTAATTAGCTGAGGCACCCAATTTCTCTTCCCAGCTCGCCCACATCAAAAGTGCTCTTTTCAGCCCATAATGAAACATCCTCTTTTCATTGGCAAAGAAATGATTTTCGTCTTTCATAAGAACAATCACTGGGTTTTTCTATTGTTAGAGCTGGACCTCTCTTGCCCTTGGACACCTTTTCTTGCAAGAAAACTCGGTAAACAATTTGAGGCCAACAAAGTAAAGCTGCTTGAGGAGCAGCCGAGAGCACCTCAAGCTTCTCGAATGCTCTCCAAACTTTCTATTAAGTGCTTTCGACATGCGCACAGCTGAAACATGAACCAATAGAGTACTAAAGTGATGACGTCATAAAAATAAAATTTCTGAAATTATGGTATTTGTCAGTATATTCTGAAAGAACAATGTCCAAGAGGCGTACTTGTCAAAAATGAGCATTTCGGGGCAAATTGTCTCTGAGATAGTAGCCCAGTTATGCTTAGAAAACTCCATACAAACCCTTCTAATTTTTTTTTGGGTCGACCCAAAAAAAAATTAGAAGGGTTTGTATGGAGTTTTCTAAGTATAACTGGGCTACTATCTCAGAGGCAATTTGCCCCGAAATGCTCATTTTTGGCAAGTACGCCTCTTGGACATTGTTCTTTCAGAATATCCTGACAAATCCCATAATTTCAGAAATTTCATTTTTATGACGTCACACTTTAGTACTCTATTGTTTTACAACATTTAAAATGCGATCAATGCAGCAGTTACCTTAGAAGTTTTTTACTATAGCGCGCTCAAAGTAATCTGCTACACGCAATTCTCCTTTGCACAAACGGCTGCTGAGAATCGAACCACATTCCTTTCCCGCGGCTAGCTTATTAGAATTCAGGTCCCATTTTCTGGAAGGTGTTCGCGCCACGTTTGCAGTATAGTGACTTCTCCAATCACAGCTTTGCTTTTTTCTGTGCCCCATTTGTGAAAGACAGTCGAAGAACAATCAAAATCGTCGCGTGAAGACAAGCAATAAACTAGAGTAGTGTTTTCGTAGTCGAGTCCTATTCAAAATTTGCGAGATAAGCCGGCAGCAGCAAGCAAGTCGAGCAAATGTGATGCACAACATGGATGTGCTTACAAAGTTGCCGGGTATAGTTTTGCGAATCGCTCATCGCTAATTTATAAGGTTGCTTTTGTTTGACTCAGTACCCTTGAGAGTTTAGTCTTCACATGTACAGCAACACAATGAGCACATTCGGCACATGAAATTCATCATGCATATACACGATAAAAAGAACCAACTGATCCTGGTAAGAGTCTTGAGGGGCTATCAAGCCTTTTTTCACTTGGAACTTTGTTAACCGTTTCGTTGCTTGCAGACACAGAGCTCGTCCAAATTCATCGACGATTGATTGATTTGTCGAAAATTGAGAAGCGTGTTCGCTTCCCCCTATAGCGCCCTGCGGCTCACGTATGGTCAAGTTTGTTATACATTATTGGTTTGTTCGTTAGACCACAAAAGCTCACAAACACAAAGGGAAAGGAATGTGGTCCGAATCTCAGCAGCCGTTTGTGAGGATGAGAGTTGCGTGACGACACTAAAAACGGTTGTGTAGCAGACTACGCTCAAAGCAATATGCGTCAATATTTACTATTTGTTGTTTTCAAAGTATACAAAAGCCGGTCGAGATAACATCCGAAAAGGTTTTAGAATCCATATTGAGATGGGAAACTATTAAGTCACCAAAAAGTTCTTTTTGAACGAAAAAAGAATGATTTGCACACGCCATAGCTCGGGCAGATGACAACAATAACACTCACCTCTCTCATACTATGTGTTAACAAATTCCAAAGCGTTTTCCTTTAGATTACATTAAAATCATACACACACACACACACGCTTCATCGTGCCCTATTGAGTTATGGATGCACTTGTGAGGATTGCTAGGCTCACAAGAAGTGGTTTGGAGGTTTAAGTTTTTTGACGTCATCAAAGAGTGCTCAATAAGAATGTGAAGCACGCTTCCGCTATTGAATTTGATTAGGCGAGGATTGTAGCTTATTTGTTTTAATATGTTTGGTCTCACTGTAATATTATCCTAAAAACTCTCATAAAAGAACCTTCTTTAAAACCAGCACATTTAATGACAGTTATATAGAATACAGGCACTTTTAGCTGACCGGCAGCATTTGTTTCAAAAAATGAACTTCAACCTCCCAGGCGGTGTGCCACTTCTCGCTAAGGGTCATGGGAAAAATGACAATGACGTACACTTCACTGGAGACACGATCCAGTAAACTTCTCATAGGAGAGCTCAAAGTGGGTGGTATAAAACAGGCACTAAGACTCTGTTTCCCGTTTTCGAAAGAACAACTGAAGATAAAACATAAAACATAAAATCGAAGCCCAGCGCTCATTTCCTCCAAGGCCAGTTAGCCGTCATTTAAGATTAAGTTTAACCGTCTTTCAAGGAAACAGGCCCTGAGTTGTAGAAGACAGGCAGTATTTGTCTCGTGTGCCTCCACATATTAGAAAACACAGACTAATAGGCCATTTGCACGGTGACGTCATTTTACTACTACGACCAGAATCCTTTACGTTTTTGCTTTCATATCTAAAGTTGCTAATCCCAGAGAGAATTAAATGACAAAAGCCCTAATTTGCACAAGAAAGTAAAACCCTGAAGAATTCTGGTCGTAATAGTAAAATGACGTCATCATGCAAGTGGCATATTATGATTCCTATCTGAACACACACTTTTTAATAACTCATGCATGAGTCTGGATTCCTAAGTGTGAGTTCTAGACCCGTACCTTGTGTTATAAAGTGGTCGCTGGTTTTTATATGTTTGTACCTTTCCCTCTAAATCCAGGGCACTTTACGATTACCTGTTCAGTGATTTTGTTACAAATTGCTAAAAGTGAGTCCTGGGACTCATCTTATGAAAAATCATGAGTCCCAGTCCAGAATAAATGCGTCCCAGTTCAAAAAACACTCAGTCCTAACCTCTATATTAACAGATGCCACAACTCTCATGAAACCAGACTATCACATGTAATCTGTAGAACATTATCAATAGCAAAGTACTTATCTCTGTAATACATTATAGTCAGTGTACTGAAATCAATTTACAGTCTTTCTAGTCAGAAAAATAGAAAACACTAACACTGTCACTCTTGGGACCACTCTCGGATTTTTTTGTTTGAAGTGATACCCAGCAGCTCTCCTCGAAAACTTATCTTTTTTGTCCCGGCATAGGTGCAAAACATTTTTGGGTGGCATTTTCTAATTTTTATATTAACGTTAACGAGCCCTTGGAGCTTAGAATCAGTTAGAAGAAAGTTTTGCCGTACTGTACTACAAACCACTTTCGGCCATCTTGGGTCAGCTACGTGCTTTCCATACCCTTACCAAATCCAACACTGTTTTGAATGTATTTTTAAGCTATTTTTGAAAACTGTTTCTAACCAGTTTTGTGAAATAGGTTTTAAATAGGGTGAAAATTGTATTTTTAATGTATTTTTCGACTGCTTTTAAAGGTGTTTTAACCTGTTTAAAACGCTATTAAAAAATAATGTTTAACGTATTTTAAAATTCGCTTAAAATATGTAAAAAACTCCAGGGATTTTGCAAAGCTCAAAATGGGCTTAAAACAGTTTTTAAATACCTTTCAAATCGGAATATAAAAACAGGATAAAAACAGTTTTAAAAATATATTTTAATTTTAAGTACTATTGTAAAACTATTTCCAATAACAATTTTAAACTTATTTTGGAAAAATTAAACAGCTTTAAAATAGGGTACAAAAATATATTTTTAATATATTTTTCGACTGATTTTAAAGGTGTTTTAACCTGTTTAAAACGCTATTAAAATGTTATATTTCAAAAGATATTTTAATAGCTGTTTAATCGGTAAAATACTCGTATTTGCAGATACAATAAAAATGCTTTGAAAATAGTATTAAAATACCACAGAAGTAGAAAAGCAAAAGCACGTATATATTACGAAAATACATCAAAAATAGGATGAAAAAATGCAGAAACAGTGTACGAATTGTAAGAAAATAGCCTTAGAGTTGTCGAAAAATAGTACAAAAATCGGTCGAAAGAGTATTAAAGCAGTACAAAAACAGGATGGAAATACCATAAAAATGAATACAAAACCGTCGAGAATTACCCTAAACAAGCAAGATTTACCTCCACACAGACCTAGGCTAGGATTTCCGTTTATCCCCGCAAATTCGGCAAAGTGAGGCAGAATGTTGGAAGTGAATATCTATAAATACCTTGAAAGAAAAAAGGCAAAGGCTTGTATTAATGGGGAAAAAAAAGTAATAACAAAAAGTAATAACACTGGCTCTGCCATGTCTGCGTGAAACCCGGGAGTGGAACACATGTTTTGGACCTCGGAATTCAAAGATTGTCTACCAAAATTCTAGGTTGTCTACCATCCCTACATTCAACATGATAAAAGATAATCGATATGATAATCGAAGAAAATTAACTAGAACTTCGTCAAAAATCTTTCAATCCATAAATATATATTTTTTTATTGTTTGCCACGGTGGGGCCAAACCATCCCTCAAATGTCTTATTAAGGCTAAATTTACGTATCTTTTACATTTCTTTTCATTTCTAGACCAAACTTGCCAGATAGACTACGATTGTTAACCAAATGATATTAAGTTTTTGTTCGACGCAAAATGTCAAATGATGACGTCACAACGGCTGACGTCACCTAAATGGTTTAAATGCAGTTTTTAGTTTCAAAGTCAAACTTATATCATCTGAAAGAGCTTTAGAAGAGGAGTAAAACAGCGAAAACCGTTTCTGGCTACGACACGTAAAGTTATGGGACTTCAAAGAAATTTGAGTGCACCCCCGGAACCATACTATTTTGCCTTCACTACACACCCGAACACACAAAACAGCACTTAGAGGTATGGGCGCGTCGGTCAGCCAGGCCCAAGAAACACTTTATTAACTCACGTGAAAAACTCCACTGTTATAGTAATTCTAAGAACACGCCACAGCCGGACACGTAAACCCAAAAAAACCAACTATCGTAAAAATAGGGACCGTGTAACCCCAACCTATGCTATGGCGTCGCCTTTGGGCTTATAAGGCAAAACAAAAAAAATAAAGCCTAATAACATGAATACAAGCAGAAAAAGAGATGCTACATAAAATAACTAAGAAACATAGGGACCAGTACAGATGGGAACGAAATTAAGGCTAACAGAATAATAAGTGAAAACTAAACTAAACAAAGCAAGTTGACGCGGTGAGGCCGACCGTAGAATGACACGCATAACTAAACGGTCACTATATCAGACCCCCTAACCGCGATCCCTCGCGCGCTACACTAGCATCCAGTCCCCCGTTCCGTGCCGGCAAAATAATAATTTATGTCAACTCTAATTTACGCAAATTATATTTTCCTTAAAACCGATCCCTGTTATATTTTTTTCACAGTTTTTTGCAAAATAGGCTGATTTTCTGGTAACACAAACCTTATTTATTTGGCAAAATCGTATCATTTTAGATTTTCGTTTTTTGACTCAAAAACACTAATTTCTGCAAACCAATAAAATCATGTGACATGTGACGTTACCAAACTGTTTTCCTCGTTTTTACCCAGACAGGAACTTCTTTTTTCAAATTTTTCTTTTTCGTTTAGCTTTCAACATAAAAGATGTGTTGTGTGTAACTTAAGCCTCGGACGTACAAGCGGGGGTGGATGCCACCCCCCATACAGTTTTTCTGAGTTTTTTTTCCTAGAGGATAAAACATCAGCACCTGATGTTTTTAGTATCTGTTCGTTCATCCCTTGCACACATTTTGAGTCTAGTTCAGTGATGGTCAGTTGCTATGGTTACGGGATATGACGTCATAAGTAACAGGTAGTCAAGCCAATTTGGGGTGAAAATACATGTTTTTTCAACTTCTTTCAACAATAAAGGTAAATCTTGTGGCTAAAATCATGCAAAGTGCTTATTTATGTGTTATTTTTCATGTAAAGCACAAAAATTACCATTTCTCGCGGTTTAATCCTGATTTCTAATTCTTGATAAAATCCAAGATGGCGGCCAAGACGGTCACCATTGTTGATGACGTCACAGGCTTCCAGCAGCGCCACTACCCCTAAAATATACCTCATCTTGTTAAGACGATCAATGGCTTTCCACTAAAGGTAAAATCGTTTCAAAATACTGCAACATATCAAGAACTCCGGGGAGGGTTTCGTTCCCCCTCTGGTACCACGGTGGGGGTATGAATTTGCGTGTACATCCGAGGGTTAAATAGCAAGGGCGACTTGAACAATGAAAATTTTTAATGTAGACTTATTTTACAAGGAGGTACCCCGTTTTTGTGCTACGAATTTATCCAAATTCAGAATGTCATATCTCAGCTCATATTCAGATATTGGAGAAACTTTTCCAGCTTTCAACTTCCCTTGAATATTTCTATCAAAAACGGTATAAAATATTGAGAGATTTAAAAGTTTAAAATTTACGTTTGAATGACGTTAGCAAATGTGACGTGATAATTTGACATTTGGTGAAATCCTATAAACCATTTTGATTGGCCTGAAGTTTCGTTTTTTCAGGCCAAGTTTGGTAAAGAAAGAGTTAAAGCTTTCAAAGTTATTCTAAATTAACCAAAATTGCCACGCTTTGATAATTCCTTTGAGGGGTGGTTTGGCCCCACCGTGTATCTGCCATGAAAACCGTGAAAAGTCTTCGAAATATGCCTGAGAACCTTGAAACGGTGAACTCTGGTCGTTTTGGTAATCGACCCGCCATTTTCCTCGAGAACAATAGCTCCATGACGTCACAACTGTCCTTAAATATGGGGATTTTCCGGACTGGTGACCACATTTTTGAACTGAAGACTAAACCAACGGTCCGTAAAGAAGGCCGAAAGAAAAACTTGTCCAGGGACGTCTGAGGTCGATAGTACTTGCAGTACTCTAACTGCTTCTTCGAATTTCTTTTTGCGGCCGCTTAACGCTTTTCTAGATTTTTTTCTAGAGTTGTCGGACCTTCCAGAAAATAAAGGAGTTTTCTTAGCCCACAAGAAAGTTTTATGAACAAATGAAGTCTGTTAGACTTCTTTGTTAAATATTTTTGTTTGCTTTTATGGGACTGAACGTGCACAACTTTGAATAATTCCTGTCATTGGAACTAACCGATCAATAGAAACATCGTATTAATTTATTGGGTGACAATTTGTGAACAAAAAACCAAGGACTGTACAGGGTCAGGCACCTTCAAACATAAACTGCAGCCGGGCAGCACTAGCTGTCTTTTCATCTTTGATGTTTCCTGGCTTTCATAACCAGTCTTTTCTCCACTATGGTTTTACACGGAAAAAGCTTTATAAGTTTTTAGATCTCCGCAAATTATAGCCAAGGTATGAAGAGGCTTTTCAGCAAAAAATGGCTGTCATTTGATCAGTTTTGGAAGTAAGGACCAACCAGGGCCGTAGCTAGGTAAATTTTCAAACAGCCCATCTGCACGATGGCGTCCTTTTACTGCTACGACCAGAATCCTTCAGGGTATTGCTTTCTTGTGCAAATTGAGGCTTTTGTTATTTAAACCTCACTGGGACTACCAAATTTAAATATGAAAGTAAAAACGAAATGAATTCTGGTCGTAGTAGCCAAGAGACGTCATCGTGCAAATGGCCCATTTGTAGGCTCCGAAATGCCATATTCTATCCCAGGATTCTACTTATACTACACTAGTTCCACTCACTCTCTGTAAATTAGAGTGAACCTTTCAAATAGTACATATACACGTCAATTTCAATGGGGTTTTTTGCTTCCTTAAGCTTACTATTTGCACACACCGTGGACCAACCAATTTCTCGGCCATGAAAATGGCAAACAATTGCAAGTCACCACAATCAAAATAACTGAGTTTAAAGAAATAAATCCATCCACAGACAAGATTTTTCTGGCTCAACAGGTCCAGGGGGGCGGCTGCTCATATCATAGCCCCCCCTCCTCCCCCGCTAGCTACGGCTATACCAACGTTACAAAACCTAATAGAGGATCTAATCGGCTGTGAATTAAAATATCTGAACAACGGAAAAAATCAAGGCTGATTTTACAGTCGGGAATGTATATTTTTTGTGTTACCAATAATATTTCGAAAGCCGAGCACGGCCTTTCTTCTTCAGAGTCTACATACAAATGACTAGGTCAAGCTAAGACGTTACAAAATAGTGTAAATAAATACAAATGGAAGGAGGGTATTACATTTCATCTTTTTTTCTGCGCAGTTGGAAATTTCTTTTTTAAATTTTTTTTTTTCTTTTAGCTTTCGACAGTGAAGATGTCTTATATGAAAATTAAATAGCAAAGGCAATTTAACAAGAAAACAGTTAAATTTTGAGTTGTTTGCCGAAGGGGGGGGTTCCAGTTTTTGTTTTACAAATTTATCCGAATTCAAACTGCGATATCTCAGGTTATATATGAGACATTGCAAAACTTTTTTCAGCTTTAAACTCCCTGTTATCAGATCTTTGAGAAAAAATCAAAAAATTTGGGAGATTCAAAAGTTTAAAATTAACGTAAGAATGACGTCAGCAAACATGACGTCATAACTGAATATTTTAAGACATGCTGGCAAATAATTTAATTGGCCTAACATTTTTCATTTTCAGGCCAACTTTCGTGAAGTTATTGTAATATAACACAACTACCCACGCATTGAAGCAACATTTAAGGGGTGGTTTGGCCCTACCATGATTCCCGACTGTAAAATCAGCCTTGATTCTTTCCGCTGTTCTGTCATTATATCGCACCATTGATTTGATGTTTCAAGACTGAATATTGAAAACACGTGACATGACCCAAACCGGACCAAGAATTTCCAAGCATGAATATCTATCGTAGATTTCTCATAGCCTGTTCCCAACGCCAAGAACAAATAAAAATACGATAGGGACTTTGAAAATCAATTTTAGCATTTAAAACACCATAACATTATTTTTTTTACTTTGTTCAGAAATTCGGAACAAGGAGCAATCAATACCATAAAAGTTTCATATGGGGAAAGCAAATGTACAGTTCACCTGTGAGTGTTTTCTTTAAACATGTAAACTGAAAATTTTCCCCAGGCAAGCTATTTTGCCTTTCTCAGTATTATGTGTGGTGCCTTTATATAAACCAGATATAGCCTACACTCACCGAAAAATGAAATGGGTATCAGAACACCTTATAAAGTCTGTGTTCGTGACGATGCCTGTCAACCTTTGCAGTTTGTTTCATAAGATAAGATAAACCCCACCTCAGCAGAAGATTCATCATTTCGCTAGATTAGTGATCGTCCTGTTCATTCCTCGCCGCCTTATCTGTTTCACTTTTTCCCTGATTCTTTTCTTCAGAGGTCCAGGACAGGATGATACTGAACAGATCGATATCTCACATTATAGTAATTGGTTCTTTGGAAAAGATTTATTGCTCGCGTTCAGACAATCTGGGTTCGCCAGTGCAAGTAATGAGAGTGCATACAAATTACTTCCATGTTCACTGGGGACGTTTGTTAAAGCCTCTTCTAAAGACCCCAAGTGCCTAGAGTGCCCAGCAGGTAATTTTTTCTTAATTTATGGTATACGTGTTACACATCTTAATCGTAAAGACAAACACGTACATTTAGAGATCTCAGTCATGATTTTTTTCTTCGAATGCTAGACATGTACTTACGTAACGTAATATATTGCAAGGAGTTTCTTTGCTCTCTGAAATAATACTCAGAGTACAAAAGTCGACTTGTGATTTCAAGAAAGTTTCGAGAACAAAATACATATACCATCAACATTGTAATTTATTTTTTCATGAAACTTATTGCAACTGTAACACTTGCGGTAGTTCCCGAATAAAGCCGTCAGACTGTTCTCACTTGCGCAAAAACGTAAAGCCTTAGTCAATACCTGGCTGATTGCAAGTGATTGTGATAATGTGTGAGCAAACCCATCATATGACAGGGGTTTTTTTGGGGAAAAAATATGCCGTGTCTAGATCCCTCTTTTCTTCTTGTAAAATGAAACAGTTGTACAATGTGAAAGAATTTCATCAGCCAAAATTTATATCAGCAAAATAGCAATTTTATTGACAACAAAGAAATATGTAATACATTCCTGACTGGATTTGCTAAAAAATGGCTAAAGAAATTTCAAGAGCATTTTAACAATTTGACATCTAAGGAATGGAAAGCAGTTAAAAGTCATTAGCTGAGACTTCACAATCACAACTTTATTGCTAGCAACAGACGGTAAATTTCTCTCGCAGAAGTAACAGGATTTTGCGATGGACTTAACAACATTTGAAACGTCGGAAAAGTATAAAATTTTAGTCGGTGAAGCCGTGTGGCCCATAGCTAAGTCTCTGCCGAAAACACTAGTCAAAATTTAAGATCCTCAATCTTTGAGCACAGAATAGGCTTTCTAAGACAAAATAACCTACACTAAACACTCAAGAAGCGTTTTTAAGCTTGGCACAAAGAATAAGACTTAATGATGCCTTCCGGAAAACTTCGCTCAAGGCAGCCAAAAAATATCTGAGACAAACCACTATGAGAGCCGAGTTCAGTCTAATACACGCGCTGATTTCAAACTGACATACAGAGAGAATTATGGGAAGTTATAACAAGCTTTTTTGGGGGGGGGGGGGTTGGTTAATAGCCAGTGAGAAACTCATGACAGTCTATCTACTCCAGCGTCAACTATTCAGTACTAAAATATCCGGTAGAAAATAAATAACAAAAGTGACAATAACAAAAAAAAATCATGCTCCGTCACAAGACTCGGTAAAGGTATATGAAAGAGATTTCTATATAGCCATGTTTTAGCGAATCTAGTCACATACACACTGCCTATATTTCGCAGTATTCGAGGCAGGCACTGTGGGAACCCTACATGAAAAGTTTGTACATACTGATACAAAAAAATAAAAAATGCAACTAAATTAAATATAGATACCAAAAAACATTTTACAAGGAAATAAGAGAGAAATACAACATACGCAGAAAAAGAGATAACTAGAACAATAACACGAATAAACAAATAATTAGAATAAATAAATAAATAAAATTACACCACATTAGATTCAATTTTTTAATTTCATTAATAAAGGGTGTCTATATCAATTAACGTAACTATCCTGTCTTTGAAGCTCGAGTAATAAGGAATTGTCTATGTTTTTCCTAAAAGCATGATTTAATTTAAAATTTTCTCCTGGACCAATTCTTAGGGATACTGTTCCAGATTTTAACCTCGACGCTATCAAAAAGTTTTTGTGAATCGGAGTTAAGTCGAAAGTATTTCCGATAAAAATTACCAGATGAAGGGGATCGGGTGTTATTGGTAGTGAACATGTCAGTGATTTGTAAAAGTAAAATATATTAGCCAGTTGAAATCGGGGGACTGCGCGGGTAGCTTAGGATGATTCTTTCAACAGATTTCTTTTAGGCTACTGACAGTACATTACTTCTTTTTAGTCGTCCGTTGATATAATAAAGTTTGGGCGTCTACAGACTGTTGGTCGATACAAAAATGTACACTGAAGCGGAAGGCGGCTCCTATAAGGATTTGAATCAATCTCCTCTGTAAAAATATTCCTGATCATCGCGCTGTCCTTTTGTAGTGATCCATATTTTTTTGCTATTTCTTGTTCATTCAGGAGGTTTCTACTCAGACACGCGAGCTTATGTAAATAACAGCTGCCGGCGCTGCGAAAATGGAACTTTTGTCCACTACTCAAAAGCCCCAGGAAAAAGCCCATTTGACTGCAGGTCCTGTCCACAAGGTATTCTAACGCCACAGTGTAATTGTATTAGCCTGAGATACTTTGCGGGAAATTTGCCAGTTCATTATGAACGGTGCCTAACGTGAAAAACCATTTTATAATTTAATAGTCTATTAACTTAATTATTTGAGGCAGTGAGTTTTTTTGTATGTTTCCATGGAAACTATTATAGCTTTTTCTAGAGAATGTTTTGGGAAAACTTAAGGAACGTGATGGGTAAAGTAATTAAAATAATTACGCTGAACACTTTTCAAATGGTTCTGGTCAGAATCTGCGATCCACCTTACTGTACTCTCAAAGTCATGTTTTTAAGTTGTAGAAGAAGATATATTGTTGGTTGCTATAGCTACCAGTTTACTGGCTGGGGGAGTTGGATTTTAAGAAACTGTTCAGATAAGAACGATAGCAACAACGGCAACGAACATGTTGGAATACAAAAAAGGTGCTAACTTTTCTATTGTCTGTGCTTACTTCTGATTGGCTTAAACAGCAAAAGTTAGCAAAACTTCATAAAGCGGTACATATATTCATCCTTACTTTCCAACCATCTTCCATATAATAAAATCTGGTCTCAGTTTGAATAACAAAGAAATCCTATGTGGGGAACATGTAAAATTGTAAACTTTTCTTAGCTATTGTTTTCAACTCTTGTGATTGGTCAAAATCTTTTAAGATAAAAAAACGCCCTTTCAAAGTGGAGCCACGGTAAATGCATTTTATTGCGTAAACGGCCTTCAGGTAGGTTTATGCATTCTCAGTGTAAAAATAAGAACATTCCTATGTGGGGAAAGCACCGTTGCCGCATAACAAAAGAAACTGCTATCCACCTTACCCGGATAATTACTTAAAAAGATAAAAGGCGTGAACAAAGAAAAAACAAAGATAAATACTGCAATCAAAGTCCACTGTTGTATAATCCAATTGTGAACAAAGAAAAGAAAGAAAGAAGTGGAAAAAAAGTTATAATCCCACTTGATAATTCCCTTCTTTTCCTCTTGAGTTACGCCGGAAGCAGGGATAATGCAAACGCTCAACTTCTACAATTGACACTCCACTCAAAGTAAATTAACTATTCATAGAGGGTATAAACGTGATCGTCTTCATTCGCATCTTTAAAAATAGAGAATGAAAGGATTCGTTTAGTTGCCGAGGTTGACTGCGAACGTACCCTTGACTGGTCAATGGAGCTGAGTCAATCGAAAGCCGAACATAATAATCGGATTTTTTGCAGCCTGGGTTTTACAGGAACATAGGAACCAAGGCAAAATTGCTAAATTCAGTCTTCGACTACTAGGCTTGTGCACTTATAATGATAAACGATTCTTTAAGTTCTTCTTATCCTTCTTCTTCTTCTTCCTCTACTTCTCTTCTGTTCTTATTCTTCTTTTACTGGCAAGGCCCTAAAGTCAAGACAACTGCTCGCTATTCTCATCTCCTCAGCTTTGCCTTTAAACTTTAACATTCGCGTTTAGCTGCAGTGGTTTGATGAACCTCTGTTCCCACTAAAGCACATGTGATTTCATTATTAAGTTTTCTTGCCCAAATAAATCCAACCACTCTATGACTGAAAAGCTTTTCCTTGTGGCATAAATGTGTTTTAGATGGTCCAATGCTTTATATTGACAGTGGCATCTCTGGCATTTTCATGTTTGCATTGTTGTCAATACCTGGAAACCTTACTATTCCCTGATGATCCTTATGCGAGCATTCCACAAACCTCTGCCTCTACGAATTGGACCTGAAATTCCCATTACGAGTACGGTGACTTGCACAGTGAACCTCCTCCTAGTTGTCGCACTCAAGATAATTTGTAGTTGCTTCTCTCAAGCCCTTTACCTTAAAGCTGCGGTACTGACTCTCTCGCGCTTGACTTGACATGACTACTAGATTTGTCATCCGAACTTTTTTGTTGTCGTCATGTGTCTTTTCTGAAGCAGGTGTGTCAAAAGTAATTACAAAAATAACTCGTTTACCCCTAACCGTGGCAAAAAAAAAACAAAACAAGTTCTCAAAAGTATTTTTTTCTGTAAAATCCGTGAAACTATTGAGTACTCTGGGAAAGGTTTCATTTCAATGGAAATTCTTTAGGATGTTGTCACAGTGTTGAGCAGCTCTTTAGGTCCAGAACAAACTTTCATAATGTTATGAAGCAAACTACATGCAATAGGACAGGCGTTCAAAAAATGGCGGAATTTTTTAAAATTTATTTCAGTCAAAAAATAAATTTAAATTTGGCTAAATGTCGGTGCAGATGAAACGAGAACGCAAGAGAAATCCGCAACTTATGACTTTTATTCAAATCAGCGTAATTTAATTTCCATTAACTTGACATTCTTGTTCATCGGCCACTGAGAACAAGCAATGAACTTTCATTGCATGGCTAAAAAAGATAGGATGAGTCGCGTTACTACCAAGCGTAATTCGTTCCTCAAATTGTTTTGAAATGGTGGCCAGAATCATTTTGTGGTTATATAAGACGTCTAACATGGACAAAGTACGTACGAGCTTCAAATTCTTCCTAGACGAGATTGCTGCCCATCGAAACCTGACAATTCTAAGCTATTCGCGGCTGTCCTGTTAGTAGGGAAGAGATCTCCTGACCATGATCTTCAGCACCAAACCCTTGCAGTTTTGGGACTGCTAACAGCTAAGCCGAGCAGAAAATCATGTTAGTTAGTTAGTTTTTCCCCTTTGTTTCTCCTTTGTTTCTCCTCGTTCTAAACGCTATTCAAAGCAAAGTTAAGATTCATGTGCACGTAGCGCTGATCAGTTGTGCAACTTATCCCAAAAGTTCCAGTTTCCTCAAAAAGGACCATGTACAACCTTAACTTATTTAAAACTTATGAAAATATATTATTTTATTCTAACTTGACTGTAAGAGGATTGCTTTTGTGCACAATCTATTTACTTTAACTCCTTCATGATTTGAAAATGGCAAATGTTCCTCTCATATAAATACTTCTAGTGCCTGTACTCTTAGTGATGATACAATCAGCAGTTATTGCAACAGTTAAAGACGCGTGCAATACCAAGACTAGAAAATGACGCCAGATTCCTCATAATCCATGTGGCTTTATTCCCCGAAACTCGAGCTCAATACATGAGTATGGTTTCAATTATTCAGGGTAAATGACTTGCAATGCCTCTTCTCAAACCATACAGGAATGCACCAGTGTCTTTTTTTGCATTTGATTGCACGAGTGCACATAAACTGCAAACAGTTCTAAAATATCTTTACGACAGGGGCTATTCCTCACTTTAGAGGAACCTATAAAACTATCTTACGTACCCTTTAACCTTACAACATCCCCGTTGCACATAAAACAATAAGTGGGGACGGAGACAAACCGGAGGAAAGACAGTGATCATTCAGTGATCACATCATTCTTGTCCAAAATCTACACGGTTTTTTTTACTGCGTATACCATCAACGAAGACGTCAGAGATGGTGAGAAAATGAAGAAACTGATACTGTACTCCTTCCTTTTATGTTACGACCCTGCGAGATCGGTTCACCTATCAGTACTAGTATTGGGCCTGGAAAGTAAAGGACACTTTCTATTACTGTATAACTGATAAATGCTTGTGTGACAAATAATCGGAAATTACAGTGTAGAATTGGTGAAAATAGGTTGAACACCAAAGACTTACCTCGGTGAAATAAAAGTAACAAAGCCTTTATGGTTTATTTTCTTTAGTTTTTTTTTTTTTTTTTAATAAAATCAATGGTTGAATTGGAATGTTGCATACTAGGTAACGTACAAGTAGCAGAGTCTGCAGGAATTTTTAAATATATCATAGCACTCAGCATGAAGGGCCACCTGTAACGGATCCACTATTTGATTTTTGAGCCGGGGATGGGTTATTTTTTTTTTTCATGCAAGATTTTTTCAGACCTCATTCCTGCAGTGGTTATTTTGTTTTGCACAAAATTTACAGACTTTAGTGACAATATTGATAGATACAAGAATTTTTTTGGCCCTTTGGGCTATTCGGCTTCGGCTTATGTAATGGTTGGCCCCGAAAGGTATAGCCTGCAAACAGCAGACGCATTTCCGGTCGTCTGCTGTTCACAGGCTACGAAAGGTATCAACCCGTTAGATTTGGGACCTGGATTTTTTAGTGAAGTGAGAACACCCGCTCTGAACGACTATGCATCACGGCGGCCCAGCTGCCTTTTAGAATCAATAGTAAGGCTCTACCAATCCTCGTTTATCTTTTGTACGGGTCCTCAAAGCCATTACACACAGAGAAAGCTGGGTCCAAAGGCACCGGAACGGCTTCGAAAGTCGCACGGCAAGAGTAAACCTTAAGGAGGATATGGACGACGAAACTAGCGCGGAGGGAAAGGAGCGACAAAGAAAGGCATTGCAGAGCTTTGCGAAAGAATTCGGACGGGTGTACGACAGCAACGAACGAGAGGGAAGACCAAAGAAAGAGCTGGTACACTTCCACTTGCTCTGAGTATGTTCAGAAGGAATGCGTCGGCAGATGGAGAAATCGATATGCTGAAAGAGGTTCAAGGGAGTGAAGGACAAACTACAGTTCAAGACGCAGCCGAAGAATGTGACATTATCTATTCAAAAGGCGACGTGGCGTCCCTTTCTTCCTTGCAGTTCTTTTAAAAGATCTCCACCATAACGGTGACGCATTCCAGGAAGATCACATGGGTTTGAGTTGGCTGAACAGTCAGAAGAAGATCCCCTTGTATACCAGACTGGGCACCGTGACGATAGAAATTCACCTGAATGTGTATTATCGGGAGAGTTCAAATAATAAAAGATGGAAACAACTACTGTTTGAGCTGCCTTGAAGAGCAACGCCTAGTTGCATTGCTCCAGCGGTCAGTTGAATCAGATTATTCACCTGCGTCAGGTGGTGACCAAGAGGAAGGGGAGCAAGCTCAGGCGGAGAACGTTTCACAGCCAATTAGATTTGAAGCTGGAAGGAGTAGGTCTGGAAGACCTACAGCCAGATATGTCCTCTAACAATCTACAATGACTATTAAGCCAGGAAAAGCCATTAATGGGCTTGACACAGAAGAGCTGTTAAACTGTAGAACCTGTGGCTTGCATCATTTAATTTTTCTACTTCATGTAAAGAAGGTATTTTGCCCGGGGGGGGTACTCGCAGAAAAATTGGGTAGGGGTGTGCGGCCCGCTTCTCAAAACCCTTACCCTATTTATGACCAAAATCTGCGATTTTCCCTACCCTATTTATGACCTAACCAAAAATTTGCTACCCTATTTATGACCTGACCCTTAAATCAATACCCTGTTTCAGACCTGCCTTATAATTATTTCCCTAGTTCAGACCAATGTTAAAGGCAATGTTTATCTGCTTTTATTAGGTTAGGGGGACATGATAAGGAAGTAGCTTCTTCTAAAAAGTGCATTCAAGACTACAGTGCAAAAATCGTTACCCTATTTATGACCAAAATGGCGGCAAAATAGCCAAAATCGATACCCAATTTATGACCAAAACGGCTGAAAAACCCTACTCTTTGGGGCCGCACATACCTATATAGCCCATATTAGGGAGTACCCCCCCCCCCCCCGGGGTATTTTGCTACTGGTAATTGATCGTGATCCTCACTGTAACACACATAGAGTGAAAGAGGAAATTCACATAAGACTACACTCTTACAACATCAACAGGGATAGCAGAATAGAAGGTCCAGAAGCTTGGTTGCCCTTAATCAAGAAACACAGCAATAGGAGATCCGTACGACAGCTGACCAGTGAGGCAAAAGCTCATACAAACAATGGAGTAAGAAATGCACCAATCTCAGCGGCTAATAATCGACCAACCAGAACCAGAGCTTGGAGTCATATAAGTTCACGTGTGACCAATCGACGAAGACTAGCAAGGCAAGGTCTTTAAGTGTAGCTTTTTCTATTGAACCCTTGAAGTACGCAGTTGAAACAGCGCCATCTACATCATTAAGCGACTGAATCGTGAGACAAACGATCACACATTATTAACATCAATACTGTAGACCAGTAACACGGCCGACGTGAAATTTTTGGTTGCAAGAGTCTCTTTGGAAATAAAACATGTGTGACCCCAACACAGATCGGACATTGATTAACTGGACAAGTTATCCGGGCAAGCAGATGTTCGCACGGGACAGAAATTGGAAAGCTAGAGGAAGACCTTAGTTAATTTCAGAAGCACCTTATAGTGCCGTTAATTCAACCGGGGACCAACCAGCGCTAGGTATGTTTGCTGTTTGACTAAAAATATATTTATTCGAATTTTGAATCCAATGCTTTCTTGTGATTGGCTTACAAACCTCCGGGTGGGCTTGCTCGTATGAGCAACACTGAAAATAAACCTATAGATACTCTTGATGAACACTACACTGGCTGAAAAAATCAAGTTTCCGCCGCAAGATCTTTCAAGATGTACGATACTTAAAGGGAAGTGGACTACTTTTAATGTATAAATTAACAATAACTTACATTCTGTATCTTACTAACGCTCCCGTTCAAGACAATCAGGTTTTATCATTTGTCTAGTATCGCCAAATATTATATTTAAAGTGTTCTAAATAGAATAATGCACAAAAAGAGGTTGAGTCATATTGATCTTTAAATTTCTGATAAAACCTACAACTTGCACTAAAAATTAAAGTTGATGTTTTTCTCTTCAGCCCATTCTATATTTGGAGATAAACAAAGTTGTCTAAGTTAAAATTTTGAGTAAAAACATAGATGGGATCAATGTTTTTATCAGGGCTCAGGGATCAAAATTTTGGGGAAAATGAGGCTCAGGGATCAAAGTAACGGCAAGTAAATAGGGATCAATAGGTCCTAGATATACCATGTTACGACCCTGACACAGGCATTACATAAACATAGATACTTAATACAAAAGAAACAAAACTAATTAACAAATAGATAGTAAGGTTGCTAGACAGAATATGCGTACAGTACATGTTTCTTTTTTACTTGGAATCTGTTCATATTGGATTTTTCTTTTAAAAGCAGGAGAAAAAAGGAGAGTTCACTCTTTTCTTTCAAATTTTTCTCCTTTCCTTTAATAATTGAAATTTGTTTTTCAGTTTGAATGTTGTCTTTAACTTGATAAACATATTCTACAATAGATGGTTCTGAACTTTAGTATTTGTAACTAAAGATATAAATCCCAGAGTACACAATGACTAGCTAAAATATCTCTATCTAAAACGCCAGAGGCTTCCAACAAATCGATTCAAACCAAGAAATCTTTTCAAGCTCTTGTCACGGGACAACCCCAAAAGAAGTGAATAAGCGTTTCTTGGGTTCCTTGACAAAAGAGAACAGAGATCGTTATCTGCTGCTTGAATCTTAAAAAATACTCCTTTCTTGAGGGGTTCGTTCCCATTTTTTCTGACGTGTGATCGGTCTTTAAAACTAACGGTTATTACTACGATGTTAGAGTTATCGATAAAAAATGAACACTCACATCTAGTCTTCATTTATTCGAAAGTTCATAGCTAACAACATCACGGCTTAACTAACAGGAAGACCAAGAACTTCGCGACTTAATTGAACAATCAGGACAATAAAAAATAATTATAGCATTAACTGAAGTGATAAAATTAGCACAATCTTTGTGATGATGCCTACCGTACAGGGTGTCGAAACGTTATGTCGCCCTTATCTGCCAGTCCTATTCAGGACTATACTCATCCCGAAAAGCATATTACAACTTGTTATGGCAGTAATCCTGCGTTCAAACCATGTACTACGAAGTAATACAGGTATCAGAGGTCATAAAAATCTCGGCTATGTCAAAACGTTTAGCACCCTACGTTCGACGGTATGACAACGTTTGTCTTACTTTTATTTAAACATTTCCACTAAAATTCCAAAAATATTTAGAAAATACACCCATTTTTGTCATGTTTACGTGTCAAGCACCAATAAGTAATAACCTAATCTCCACCTCGAGAAATCGGCTATTTCAATCTGATTGAGCCAGAGAAATAGGACTAAAGAAAGCATTTAATGGAAAGTAACGAAGAAAGTTATATATCAAGATGTGAAACAGCTTTATATTATGTTAAACGTTGGTCTTGCTAATTATTATACCTGGTATCAATTGGATACAAAGTTTGCATTTGTGATTTACCGTGTTTGTGCGTGAATGTTCTATTCAATTTAACTGTCATGGGAATTTATGGTTGTGAGGCACCATGGTTTAATTTTTTGGCGTTACGTACACATGCATAACAGCAACCTGAAATTTTACCAGCAAAGTCTCTGATTTTATTGTGAGTTAACGTACACCCTTCCCAGATCGTAAAATATTAGTCCCAGGGAGGAAGCTTTTAAGGGAAGTATGAATTCTTCATATGAGGCTGTTTATGAAGGACCACTATGTGCAGTTTGCGTGATGGATGCTATAAACAACTAAAAAATGCAAGCTCACGGTGTCCAACAAAACCAAAAAACGGATGACAGGGCAGCTTTCAGTTTTAGGAGCAATAGTTGTATTACTGTCTGTTTTCAATTGAAAGCTGGAAAAATTATAATTACAATTAACAGCTAAAGAAGCCTTGACTGTGCTCTGTTCGGTTTTAAAGCGATGAAGAAGCGGCTAGAACACGAAAGAAGTGTAGGCTGGGGGAAACACGAGACGTAGTCGAGTGTTTCTCCCTAATTCTTGAGTTCTCTAGCCGCTACCTAAGTGACCTAAGTGCTTGACAACAGAACAGAGCACAGTCATAAGGCTTCTTTATTTGTTTTGTGATTAAAAAAAAACCGTTAAAATCCCCAACGCATTGCTTTCTAATTTTCAAAACAAACTTTATTTTCAAAGCGAACCAGAGTGTCGTCAGCATGTTCTACACCCTCATAAATTACGCTTTATTAGCCAATCACAATCCTGATTAGTTGAATGAGACAAAAGCTATCAAAATATCAAAGCTATCACAAAGTAAAACGAGCGAAACGTTCAGCGAATTTGAATGCTAAAGAAATGTACTTTCCACTTTCAAAAATCAGTTTCTAAAGGTAAAAGGTGCTTTTGCGGCCCATGAAAACCTGGCCGTCATTAACATGACATATTTGAAGACAAACTGCTTTAGCTTCGTATCGAAAACTGCTCAAAAACTGAACCTGAAAGTAAAATTTTATAAAATTCTCCGTCTTTGCACAAGTGATGGTACCTGTAGTCTCGCGATCGTGTTTCAAGCTGATATTATGAATGATAAAACTCAAAACAATAGACAGAAAAAATTACTTCTTGAAATTTTTTTATTCGAAGATTAAGAGGTTAATCCTTAAAAGCAAGAAAAATCGGATGAGCACATCACAAAATTCAATACAAAATCCATCGCAAATCCGAATGCAGTTTGTAATTTTTCTTTAGCGCCAATGACAATTATAAAACGTTTGTCAGGGGCGTAGCCAGGATTTTTTCAGAGGTACGCGCAATTCTCCAAATCACTTTGCACCCCCCCCCCCCCCCCCCCCAAAAAAAGACTTTTCTTGATTTAAGATTTGGTTACGTTGTAAGCCTAACAGTTTTTTTCTGTATATGAAATGACATTAGCAACTTATGAAATACTTTGTCGGGTGTTTGGGTCCATTTACTGATGCACGTCAATCATTTATCATATAGCCTGTGTAGAGGGGGGTCTGTACCCTGGCTACTATCATGCAATAAGGCTCAATACTTTTCTGGATTCGTTACTCGTCGTTTTTAAGCAGAAGCAGCGCGCGCCAGCCTGTCCACAGGCCCTCTATTTTCTTTTCGAAGTCCGTCGAGCGCGCGTGATAAAAAAGGAAAAACCGAGGGGGATTTGTTGACCGCCAGCCCAAGGTGGTAGGAGTGGGGGAAAAGATTTTTTGAAAAGAACGAAAAGAAAAATCAAGCAACGTCTGTGTACAGGCTAATGCAGCGCGTGAATCCTAATTGAAAAGGTGCCGATTTGGTCAGGTCTCTATGGATTTTGAATCCGAAATCTAAAGTGAATCCGATGCCTAGCAAACTCGCAATGTTTTGTAGTGTAAACAATTTGTCTAGCTTATCCGGATACTTTTCCGCATTTGATCATACGAGTTTGCAGTAAAACCAAAAGGGAACTGTCACTTTCATGAATATAGTTCATTATCCCTTTCTCTGACTTATTGCATTAAGGTGTGGGACGAGGAAAACGACAAAGGACTCCAAGTTCTAATTATGTCCGAGAAAGGGAGGGAGGCAGGGCTGACCCTTTTCACTGACACTCTTTGCGAACTGACAACTTTGCATATATTATTCAGGTTTATATAATGCCTAATACGTCATCGCACGGGATAATGAATCAGTTACATGACTCATTGGGTTTTTTTTTTAACTTGTTCGCGTTTATTTCCTTCCACTCTCTTAACTCTCTTAAATGGCAAATATAGGTGAACTTCCCTACGGAGTCTTGGGGACCGCACCCAAGTTCGGACTCCAAACAACGTGGCAAAAGGAAATTTTTTACGGTGGTGTTCGTACAGGTTGTAAAGAAAAGCGTGCTGGACGTTCAAAATTTGTTGTTTTTTCACTTATTTATTGGGCTCATTGCAGTCGCCGTCGTAGCCTGCGTCGCGAGGAAACGCTTGCTACGCAGGCTATCGCTGTCGCCTTCGTCGTTGCTCCCGGGATTTATCGATGTGCGTAAACGGTTAGGAATCTGAACACGGTTTTAGTAAAACCGCCTGCTATCTGTTCACTAGATATATATATATGTATGTTATCCAAGATTCAGCCCATTACTCGATGATTTACTTCCTTTCTCGGGAAACTGACATTTTGGTTGAGAGGGAATAAAAAGGCCGTTGTTGTAGAAAAAAATATATTTCAAAGAAACAACCAGAGGTGAATGGATTAAGGCAAACTGTGCTCTTTAAATATTTATCTTTAGATATTTTGCTTTCCTTTTAGAATTAATTATTTATTTTTTATTATTTATTCATTATATATCTGTTTTGTGCACGACTTTTTCAAAACTTCCTTGATTTAAGCAGATGCAGCACATGAATCCGAATTGGAAAGTTGCCGATTTGGTCAAGTCTCGATAGATTTTGAATCCGAAAACTAAAGTGAATCCGATGCCTCATAATTTCGCAATGTTTTGTGGTGCAAACAATTTGTCCAACTTATCCGATACTTTTCGGATTTGATCATACGAGCTTGCACGGCGAGGGTAACGAAAACCTCCCCAGCTATCAAAATGTATGTGTTTTTTTCTTTCTTTCTTTCTTTCTTTGTTTTCTCGCTTTTCTTTCATCTCTCTCAAAATAGCAAATATAGGTGAACTTCCCTATGGAGTCTTGTACGCACGTGCGTACCGTGCGTACAGGTAGCTACGCCTCTGTTTGTAAAACATTTATAAAAACATAAATTTCCCTCTTGACCATGAGTACAATATACCTGAAGTCTTCGCTGCCTTGGTTTCAAAACAGGACATTTTGCGCTCCGCCGCGAAGAAAACATCGTTGAATTGGTCGAACCACCATTTCGTAACCAAAAGCTCTCCTTAGTCCACACCAAAAACAACTGAACATTCATTTGAACTTTCCCTTTCCATTTGTGCCTTTTAACGGTGTACGTTTTACCCTGAAAACCCACCGCAGCATGATGGGATTCACGGATACCACGACGGCTTTACAGTCAAGCCAAGTCAAGCGTACCCCCAAGATTCCATTAATGAATTTATTAATCAAAAGTTGAATCCTTTGGTAGTTGTGGATTTCAGATTTATCTTTTCATTCTTGCTTGCGTAATGAGCCGTGAATTCACACGCGAGGCAGGTACGAAATTTCTACCAGCTCAGTTTCTCTGAATTTGATGTAAATTTAGTTTAATCCATTCAAAGATTTTCAATCTGACCAAATACAGAGAAGTTCTTGTACAATATTCACTGCTCATTACGCATGCAGGAATGCTGATTTGAATTTGACACTAGTTTCGGGAACGACTAAAGGATTCATTTTTCAAATAATCAATTCATTATTAGAATCTTGGGGGGTACGCTTGACCTTCCTTGACTGTAAGGTGATGTTACACGTGACAATTCGCAACGACGATTTTTAGCGCAACACAGCGTTGCAACATTGTTGCAACATTGTTTCGAATAGTTACAATATTGTTCCAACATTGCAACACTGTGTTGAGCTAAAAATCGTCGTTGCGAATTGTCCCGTGTAACATCACCTTTAGTTCCGTGCTTTATACTCTCATAAAGCATGTTTTTTCAACCAATCAAAGTGTACGTTATATCTAAACTTTATTCTGATTATCAGGTAATTTTTGTTATCATGGAGTCCTTATACTAAAAATTCAGATTGGCTCTCCGGTGGTGGAACTGTTTGGAGAGAGTTCAGCTGAAAGTCCCTTCGTTCCCCTAAAATGTATAGTCCCCACCTTAAACGCTTTCGGAAGGGAATAAAAAGAAACTTTCACATCCATATTTGATCTCCTCTGTTCTTTTTATTGTATTAATTTCTTTGCAATAACCCCAGTTGACCGCGAACGAAGAAAGGAATTACTAATTATTATATAGATAGTGATGAAATACCAGGATTTGTCCTTTTACTAAAACATCATATCTTCATCGCGCGCAGTGAAGATACTATTTTTATCTTTCACGTGTGAGGATATTGGTGTCGCCATGAATACTAACACAATTTGGACTTTTTGGAACAGAAAATATAAATATTATTGTCTTTATTTCTCCTTTATAACTTTATATCCCAGTTTCATAACATCGTTGTGACAGGCATTTGCGATACGTGACCACTTTAATTGCAATATTTTGCTGTTTCGAAAATGAATAAAAAAAGTTGTGTTTTATGTAGGAATTTCATCAGTGTCTATAAAATAAACAGAACATTACATGGTCGCTTGGGGATACGAATTTTATCTTCTCGTGCTAAAATTCGTATCCCCGCGCGGCCATGTAATATCCTCTATATATCATCGTTATCATTCGTTGTCAAAATCAAAAATTCGGAAGAGCGAATGTGCAAATTTTGTTAGTGAGTAAGAACGAGATGATTATGTGTGGTTTATCTTTAACACGTAATTACTAACGATTTTGAGACATGCATTGTTCTAAAAAAAGAAAACAACAATAAATAAACAAACGTTTCACTTGTTTGGTGGAAACGCTATTTCACCTTGTTACTTTATATAAGTATCTCCCGTCACCAAAGGATAATTCATATGTTTTTAATAACAAAATTGAACGGATTAGTTACGATATTTTGTAACAAATGTTCGATTTCCTATTTTTACAGGTACTGAATCATATGAATTTGCAGGGTTTCGGGCCTGTAAGTGTTTGGATAATTACTACCGAACGAATTTGTTTGGGGAATGTACACTATGTGAGAAGAATGGCGGACTAAAATGTCTGGATGACTTTGCGAATCTTACAGCTGGCTTTTGGTGGAAGTGGGAACATAAGACACACTTAGAAGTGTATAGAAACTTCATTAAGAACGTAACCAATTTCTCCTTTACTCCTGAATTACACAAAGCAAATGATTCCGGCATTGAGTACCCGTACACCATACCTCAACCGTACAGATGTCCCATAGCAGAAGCTTGTAAGGGAGGTTTGAATTCTTCATGTGAGGCTGGTTATGAAGGACCGCTATGTGCAGTTTGCAGTGATGGATATCACAAAAAACTGAAGAAATGCAAGTTGTGCCCAACAAAAGGATGGATGATCGGACAGCTTGTAATTATTGGGGCATTAATTATCTTACTGGTTATACTTGTGGTGTTGAGAAACAAGAAAAAGAACAAAGAAGACGCTGGACGATCTTTCCTTGACAAGGTCCTCGGAGAGATTAAAATTGTTATTGGTTTTTATCAGGTGCTGTTTGGTACCATCGAGGCGTTTTCATACATAAAATGGCCTGGAAGTCTTTCCGTTATTGGGGAATATTCAGATATTATTCAGATGAACATTCTTCAGATAGCTCCCCTCCACTGCATCTTTCCTGACTTGGAATTTGACGCACTCACAAGTTTATTTGCAGTTATGGGATTGAATATTGCAGCAGTCATCGTCGCCCTTGCTAGCCTTACCCTTGCCACTTGGATATCGACACGACATATGTCGAATGAAGAAGAAAAAATGAAGATAAAGGAGCGCATTAAAGCAATAGTAAAGAGAAATCTTTTTTTCTTTCTTTTCGTGACCTATCTGAACACTTGCCTAAAAACAGCTCAAGTCTTACCTCTTGCCTGCCATAGACTCTGCGTTGACCCCAAAAAAGATGAAAGCTGCGAGGAGTATTTGAAGGCCGACTACAGCATTAACTGCAAAGGAGAGAGATATAAACGGTTAGTCATCGTGGGATACTGTTCCATTGTGTATGTGATTGCTTTGCCTGCTGCTGCTTTTACAGCAATTTGGAAAAGGAAAAGAGCTGAAAAGAAAAATGAATCAAGCGACACAAATGGTTCGGAAG
The DNA here is from genome assembly GCA_964035525.1 of Porites cylindrica. Taxonomy (NCBI): domain Eukaryota; kingdom Metazoa; phylum Cnidaria; class Anthozoa; order Scleractinia; family Poritidae; genus Porites; species Porites cylindrica. The sequence continues at coordinate 49,459,122 of OZ037775.1, forward strand.
ACCAAAGTACCGTGCAAACGGGGCTTCGTTTTTTGCACGAAAACTACAACCCTCGGTGTTGGTATTGGGAGCTGGTGGAAACATTTCGAAAGGTTATTTTAACCTCTGGATTGATCCTTTTGGGTGGGGAAAGCAGAGCTTACATTGGCCTAGCTTTGGTTTTTTCTGGTCTGTATGGTATCTATTTCGCGTGGAAAAGCCCAATAAAAGATCCATTCGAAAACAAGCTTATGCTATCTTCACTTGCCGTTACCTTCGTAAACCTTGCAATAGGAGCCGTGAGTTCAATCCCAAGTGAACGTTTTGAGTCATCAGTCGACCCAATCCTGGATAACCTGCTGTTCAATGGCTTGGTCTTTGTTGCCAATTCCTTGGTTATTGGACTCCTTGTTGGTAAGTTATGAAAATTCATTGTATTTGTCTGTCCCAAAACCCCTATATGTCACAGGCAGGCTCATACCTTAACTTGGGCACCATGATTTATTGTTCAAAGTTCTTGCAATAAAAGTTGTATAGATTACTTCATAGTTAATAATTAAAAAGGGCACACGATTTTTATTCACAAGTTCATTACAAGTGAATAGATATCGTACGAATTAACCATAATCTTGAAGAATTTTTTTTCATTCTTTTACCATTTTTTATGTTTTTTTTTTACTTTGATCAAAATCAAATCACCGTGGGAAAGTTTATTAGTATTTCCTTAATCAATATTAAATCATTATTGTACTTGTTATAAAATAATATAGAAACATGCAGCCATGAAACAAATATTTATCATAGATGAGGCTCCTTCTCGGGAGTCGACATTCATAACAATTCTTGGATCAATTTAGGTTTCCGGGAAACTGCCCACCTACCCCTCCCCTAAGCTAACATTAACACTTACTTCTCACTTTGGGCAAAATGATGGCTTAGGGGAGGGGTAGGTGGGCAGTTCTCCCAGAAACCTAAATTGATCCCAATTCTTTACCATACGGTATTTTTATCTCCTCCTCTTAAAGATCAAGGAAAGAGTTTTCGTTAGGTTTATTTCCTTTTCTTTTAAGTTTTAGATACATTTGTTTTTTGCTCTAAAGCTTTTCGTGTCTGTTCAAGCTTAGCGTCTTTCGCAATGCTGAAACTGGAATTATTCGTCTTTAAATACCGTTCAAAACTGGCCATTAAAGATGACGTAAAGGACTAGCCTCATAGTCATCTCACACATACAGCTCCTTCGGGGCAATTTCTTTCCTTGACTCGTTAATCGTCGTTTAAATCGGTTTTCTTTGTGTGTGTGTGTGTTTTTTCTCGTTTTCGTGGCTCTCGATAAATTTCTTGATTGATTCTAATGTCTATAAACCCTGCAGAACTTTTCAGAACTTTTTCACTTTTGGCAAGTGTACGCACCAAAAAGCAGGAAACAATACAATTTTTGCCACTTAAGTGAACAAATCCGTCTGAGGCCTGTGATTGGTCATAAGATACATGTAGAAAGAACTGATTTTTTTTGCTAACCTGGTTTTCAAAAATCCAGGTAGTAGATATATAAATTTAGTATATACTAAAACAGTGGATAGTGTTTTTCGCGCGCTCTGATTGGCTATTCAATCAGTGAATATCCTGCACTAGTCACTGATTCACCTCCAGTTCCTCCGACCGAGAGTCGTCAAACTCGCATACTTGCAAGCAAAATGCCTTCCGGGTTTCCTGCCGTAACAAACAAAGAAATTTCACAAATAATCAAGCGAGCTGTTCCCGAAATACACAAAGAAGGTGACGAAGTTCGGTTTGGGCGTTTTAACAGGTCATGCTTTGTCTTAGTTCGACTTGAATTTATCGATGAAGCCGGTGGAAAAGTTTTTTGTTTACAAATGCGAAGTCTTGCCTGATTACTTCATTTAGTTGACTTGTTAATAAATAAGCTCAAAACTAAATTTAATAATCTTTTTTTACAGAATGATTTTAAATACCAAACGAATACACGACTCCTTCTGAAGAAATTTCCCCGCAAGATCTAAACAAATGCCCTTAAAAGTTTTATTTGTCGGCAAGATAAAGCGACGGCCGCGGCCGTTCTGTCATTGCGCGCCAAATTTGTAATCGTTCGCAACAGTAAATGAGTTAAAAATCATCATTTTTGTGCTCAATTATGTCACTGTTTTAGTATATGCTAAAACAATTATTCACCTCAGTGTCGGTGGCTAGTAAACCGTGTCTCGGTAAATAGTCACCACTTGCTACCGACACTGAGGTGAATAATTGTTATATAATTTTTTTTTACCAGTGAGCAAATTGCATGACCAATCAGATTGTTTTTTGTTTCTGACGAACCAGCTTTGTTTAGAGTAAATCAGTAATTACATAATGAATCTCTATGTTTTTTTTTTTTAAAAAAACAATGTTTTATTACGCTTGACCTGAACAAGAAAAATGCTTAAGAGCACGGTCAGGAAATATCTAGCATTGAGTGGCAAGAGTTGAAAAATCGATTCCTTTATTCTTTTTTCCATATACAGCTTTTAGGTAGATAAGAAACGTGCTGTAAATTGTTTTCACCAATAAGCCTTTTATTTGCCACAAAAATTAAAATATCGGTTTTCAAGTCTCAAAATGGCCCATTTTTTTTTTAAACTAAAATTCGCTAACATCAACTTTACTCGCGTTCGTAACCAAAGCCGCATGAACAAATTTGGACACTTCCCATAACAGAACAATTTTTTTTTTCACTGTTAGAGTAACTTTCAGGGAAATAGCGAGATTTGTCGAACTTAAATAATTTAAAAAAGAAGAATAGGTTTTCAAGATAGCCAAAGCTTAACCCTCGGACGTACACGTACACGCACACGTACCCCCAACTGTGTTAAAAGGGGGAGGGGGTTGCCTTGATGGAACCCATCTTCTGAGTTTTTGATATGTCGCAGTATTTCGAAACGAAGCCTTCAATGAAAAGCCTTTGAAGGTGAGGTATATTTTATGAGGCCTGTGGCGTCACCAAACATGGCTGCCATCTCGGCCACCATCTTGGATTTTATCAAGAATTAGAAATCAAGTAAAACCCGCTAGAATTGATAATTTTGTTGTGCTTAACAGCGCCTGTCCGTAAAAATCAAACATATCGCGGCAAAGGTGGAAAATTCGATTTCTTTCATATTTTAATGTTAGATAGGCTAGGGTATAACTAAAATCACTGTATTGATTTTTCGGTGAAATATCCTTTTATTTCAGAGATAATTGCAAATATCCAAAATCCGTTGAAATCGCCATTTGAGGCGCTCAATTATTACATGGGTTGGAAAGCCTAGAATGTAAAAACCGATTTCACTACCGCCTTTAAAACATCACAGCCTTCTTTTACAACTTCTAAATATCTGTTAAAATGACTTGGGGAGATAGTGCTCTCCTCTTTGTATACAAAATAATTTAATTTCGAAGGCATACAATTTCCTTCAGTAAAAGTAATGGGTGAAAAAACATAATTTTTACCATGTGCGAAACCTTCAAATCGATTAAGCTGCTGGTGGTTGAATGTCAGAAGGATGGTCTACAGATTCCTGTAAAAATTTCTTTGGGCAAAGGATTACTAGCGACGCGAGAGCTTTATAAAATCTGTTAAAAATGCAGATGTTTGACCTTCCGCGGTCAACTTTGAAGTTGCGAGTCGGACATAAAATTTTGTTCCTTCACTTGTCTAAACCCACATTAAGTTAAAATAAGCAGATAGAAAACCGTTTCGAAATGTTTTTACTTTATTATGAGCAGTAAACGACCGGTCCAAAGATCATTTTAGCACGATTTTCGGTTGTTCGTCGCTTGACCTCTGGTTTGCAACCTCTGCAATATGCACCTCACACCCGACAGACCGAGTGAACTTTCGACGTCTTCAAAGGTCGAATACTAATCTTTGATCAGTTTAGGCGAATTTTATTACGATTGCATCTTCTTCGACTGTTTATAGCCATTTGTTAAACACTGCTTTACACTGCACGAAAATATATATCTGACCGGTGCTACAATGGCACAATAATGTCCGCGACGCTGTTCGTCACTCAATACTGTCACGTGCATTTTAACGGGGGAGGAGTGGTGGTGCTTGAAAGTACATAAACACGCCTAGAAACCCTTTATAAACGACTAAAGAGTTTAAAAGCCGATTTATCAACTTATACTACGCAATTGCAAGATGGCTTGCTTGCTTCATCTTTGTTAAACTCTAGTTTCTACTTGAACCACTCAGTAGCCTGTGCCAGGCTCTCAGATAGTATAGTGCGGATGTATTAAAACGAGCAAAGCGAAAACCCCAGCCCCCTGGCGTTTTTCTCGGAGCCTGGAACAGGGTAACCACTCATGCGCTCTACAATCTAGCGCTGTTAGTTGCGACATAATAAACATCGACCAAAAACTGAACCTGTTCTCACTGCGACAAAAAATAGAGTTTGGCCTTTGCAAACTGATAATTGGAAAATTTTGTAATTACCAAAACTTTAAAGATGCCTACAACTTTCTCCTAGGCGACAAAATCCTCTGTTCCCTTTATTTTGACAGCTATCCTTCGTTGGGTCATTTTATTTCGCGAACGTTAACAATTAACGTTACTGGTTACACGAATAATTTCGTGTGTCTCATTTGCGAAAAGGGTTTCAAAAATAAGAAAGAAGCAAGAATTATTGTTGCAGGCGCTAATCAAAAGGGATATGCTACTATATAGTTACGAACTGTTGTACACGAATTTTGGTTAGCGTAATCAGTTCTTGTTTTGAATAAACAGGTTATCAAGGTTTTCTGTACAGATGCTTTGAGACATGTGCCTTTTATTCGTTAAAACATTGGTTGTTATAGTCAAGAGTACCGTAGTCCCATTATACACTTTACACAAATGAATAGTGATTGCGTGAATAGCGCGCACTGCAAAAGATCGTGAGGTGACAGCTCATGCAAACCCGACTTTTGCATGGGCTAATTTAGCAACAGAACAGGAACGTCAGTTGACGGGAAAGCGCGTGGAAAGGACTAAACGCGACTTTCGTTCCAAATTTGCCGCTCTGCCATTGGTCAAGCTAGTTGTTAGATTTGAGCGCGACGTCGTCAACTGACGTTCCCGTTCCGTTGCTAAATCAGCCTAATTTTCTCAGATAATACGCGCGCTCTGATTGACCAAGAGTTGTGTTTGCAAGAGGGTTTGTAGTAACGACGTCACGATCTTTCGCGGTGCGCTCGCTATTTAATACGCGCAATATCACTTCGCTCTTTATCTGCGAGATTATCCTCATCAACAATAAGCAGATCATCCCATTCCTCATGTATTCGTACCACAGGTCTCCCAAACGTAATATGAGAGTTTGTATGGGAAAAAAAGAGTTTGAAACTTAGATGAAATAAATGAACAGGCAGTGTAATAATGATGTAAGAGTGCTCAAATCGCGCTGAAACTTCATAAAAACAAAGACAACGACTCCAGGTAACAATATTTACACTTTATTGACAAATTTTCTCGCTTTTACTTTATTCATTTCATCTAAGTTTCAAACTCTTTTTTTCCCATACAAACACTCATATTACGTTTGGGCCACCTGTGTTCCTACTATTTAAGAAAGTTATGAGGAGGAGAGAGGGGACTTATTCGATAGGGGCGTTTGTTTGATATTATGGCCAACGGGGTGAGCGCTTATTCGGGGACGGGCGCTTATTAGAGTGTGGACCCTTACCGAGGAATTACTATACACAGATATGTAACATGTTAAATCAAAAAAAGTTAAAATGAACGCACCGGACAGACCAGCAAACGCGTTAAGATGCATTTAGCCAAAATAAAAAACCTTTTTTCGAAAGGAAAAGTTATTAAGCGCCTCCCTTATTAAGCCGCCCTCCTTCCCATAAGCACCTCTCCTTTTAGCCGAGCTGGGGCGCTTGTTCGAGGAAATACGGTATTTACATAGCTTGCAAAAAAAAACGAAGTTTTAAAGAGCTGCCTCGTAACACCACCACTACTATGATTCTAAGAGAAGGGTTGGGAAATGCCCTTAATGCCAGAGGTCCCCAGACTGTGACTGCATGCTTACGTTAGAGTTTGTTCTACAGAATTGCAGCTGCAGCTTTGTACTAAATTCTTCAACAACTCCAAGTACAGCTTCTATCGGCAGGTTATGGCACTGATAACGGTCCTGATACCGTTTAATAAAATCAGCCAGTCCGGGAGCTGTCAACCAAAGTTGTGAATAACTAAAATGACCAGTATTTGGATTTTAACAGGGAAAGACCGTGTCTAAGGGTATCACTATCTTAAGCTATAGATTGTCTTTATTCACTCTATACCGGAGAGCTTTTGTGCCGGCACAAAAAGAAAGCATACTGGATAGGGCTTCTGGCCACGCAAAGAAGGGTGATTTCGGCTCGAAAAAGCAAAGTTGCGACGCGCCGATCTCTAAACAGGAGAGTCACATACCGGATAGGTATACTTTACCGGACTGAGACCGGATAGCTTTTTGTGTCTGCACGAAACGATATCCAGGATACTGTGAAACGGTCAGTATAAAACATGAACTGTAGACTGTGGACCACGGACTGTGGACTGGGTTTAAACCACGAACTAGGTATAAAATGAGGACTCCGGGCTGAGTATGAAAACACGGACTAGGTATAAAACGCGGACCGCGGACAATGTATATAAAAACAGCTTTAGAAAGTTAAAACTGAGAGAAACGGAAAGCGAACTAGCATAAAACGGTAGTCCCAGCTCCTTCCCTCACACACAAACATTCCTTTAGCTGGTCATGA
>OZ037775.1:49470874-49498374 GCA_964035525.1 Porites cylindrica
ATCTTATTTTAACAGGATATTGAACTGAAATCGTTTTGCTTACCTCAAAGGAAGTGTGTTTTTTTCATTAGGTTTCCCAGGTGAGATTCGCATTTCGACTCGGAAACTGTAAAAGTTTTTTTTTTCCTATTTAGGCATTTTAATGGGATAAAAAGCTTCAACAAAAAGTAAAACAGAAAAGAACACACTCGGAAGAAGAGAAAGGAACGACTGAAAAACGTCAAAAGACGTATTTATAATCAGAAACTATCAGTTGTTTCATTGTACATACCAATCAGAAACACCCGTTGTAGGATTGTAGCCTTGAGTGTTGTAGTTAAGTTTATGATTGTGGAAGTTTTAAATAACAAAGAACTTCCAAACAATTGTGTTTGCAAGGAAACGAAGTTTACAGTTGTTTAAAAGACGGGTGAGGCAAATGTTACTGCTCTTGTGCTTTTCCCGCCAGGATTTTTAATAATTCGGTATTCCTTCCTGGGAAAGCTTTGCATAGGGAAAGTAGAATTGCTTAGTTATAAAAAAGTATAAGTATAAGTACTATAGTATAAGTATAAGTACTATAGTACGATTATCTTAGGTTGGTTGAGAACTTATATGCTTGACAACTTTAAACATTATTATATTTACATTTTTGTCTATTTTATCGCTCAGTATAAGTAGCTTAAGCTTGTTGCGCTAAAACCTGTAACAAAGTCATTCAGGTCTTTCTGGTAGAATTTTTTCTAGAGGCCTACATGACCCCCAAGCATGGTTAACATGTAACCGCTGTTAACTTACTGATGTAAGATGTGAACATCATTTTTTTTTTCATGCTACTATCACTGGTCTTTTTCACAGCACGTTTGATTAGGTTCTAGCGTGACATATAAACCGACTGAGCACTTTTAATCTGCAATGACCTATATTTCATTGCAGTATAAATTCAAGTGCTAAGCTCATAGCTGGTATAGGATATAGTATATCATTTATGGAAACATTTATCAAGTTTTGCATGGTCTAAGAAAACCAAAATACGATATTGTGGTACTGTTTGGATCTGGTCATCTTTCCGGTCTCATTTTACTGCTAGCAATTGGTACTTAATTAAACAAGTGGTTGCTAGCTCGTGAGATCTTTGCGTCTATGAGAAAAACGAAGCATTTGTCTGATGAAAAAATAAGGCAAACCAGATCCATCCTGGTGAAAACCTTTAGGCCTGACAAGTGCCACAGTAAACTTGGTTTGACTTGAGCCATTTTGCTCTAATATTTTAGCTTTGCAGTTTTCAGTTTTCAGGGCTGGAAAAAAAATTAAGTTAGTAAAAATCCATTGGTCAAGTAACGTCATTTATATACAAAGTTGCATAATTATTGTTGTAGCGTTGTACCTTTGAGAAATATAATTTAATATGTTTGTAGTTTAAATGACGTGCAAATCTCAGGCAAGCATGTTTGGCAAGGAAGGACAGTTCAGTTTTTAAAGAGAAAAACACTTACAAGTTTGTCAGTCAAGTTTAAACAAACACATTTATGTCTCGTGGCTACTTCGAAACCAGACCAACATAACAAAGCGGTTCGTCCATATTTAAAAAGAGCAAATAGAGTCGTAAGACCTGAAGCACATTCCAGACGATCTAAAAAACGGTCACCTGCCTGACAGGAATCGATTACAAGGATTTTGTGGTATTGGGTAAGACTGACAGTTTTAATCCAGTGTTTTTTCGGTCGTTTGGTTTTACCACTTTCGGTTCTTTTGCCACGGGATACCAATACAAGAGCTTGCTATGCTCTGCCACATGCATGTTTACCAGAGAAGGCTTTTTCACATGCAAAAGGATTTTGCCTTTTAACTGCAGTTAAAATGAGTAAGCAAAGGTTAGATACAAACAACAGTGTTATGTCACTGTCACATGTGTATGCTAGTTTTTATTTGCTGTGAATGTGAATATAACATCAATAAAGCCTATGACCTGCTCTAGATGTCTTCGTCATGTACAATATGCATGGGTAACAATTTTCTTGCACAATACCTACCTATTAAGGTCTGCACTCCAAAATTTCCAGAGGATTATTGTTTATTACATGTAGTTGAGCCCTTTTATTCGTTGGTACTCGCGCTGAGATTAGCCGGCCGCATTTTACTGCAGTTGCCGCACCGAATTCAATTAACCCGATATAAGTACAAAAATCTTTAGCATTATACAGAACTGCTTCGTTGTAGAATTTCTATAATGTACAGACGCCATCGTACGAAGTATATCCATTTCTTGTGGTTCGTGCCTTCCTGGCTTTACCTCCTCCTTTCAACCTGCAAAAATATTTCATTGATTGTTTCATTCTATGGTCCATAAGAGTGTACACCATGGAAAATTCTGGTCGATTTGTTTCTTACAATAACATATATTTTTTTATGAAAAACCAAAAACAAAACAACTGGCACTGCGTGACATGTTACGTCATTTCCATGGACTATACTCTTATAAATCATAGCTCTCGACCAATTAGAACGCGAGGATTTAATTCGCTCATGCAGTTATTGTAAAAAGTACTATTTACTTAAGGAGCTCTCTTTGAGTGAAGGTTTTCCTGCAGTGGTGGAATATGTCTCACTCAGCTAAAAGGAAATAGCCTTAGCCCAGGGTGTCTTTTTACATTCTGGGTACATCTAAAGGGGAAGTGATTGCTGAGAAGGGGTGAGAATTACGCCAGCAGAAAATAATTAACTTTCCTGACACTGATATTTATATCAGTACAAAGAATTTTAAGTAACTTTTTTGGTAAGCTTTGGCAAACTACAAATCAGCACAAACACCCACCCACACATATATAGCAGACTGTAAAAAAGGAATTTTTGTTTTTGTGATCCGTGTACTGACTGTGACGCAAAAACACCCCAGCAATGATTAATGCCAGCAAGGAAACAGCTAATGCTCCAATACAAGTCCAGAAGAGAATGCGTAACAGTTCTGGAAGAAGAATAGATTTAAAGTTGAACATTAGGCCACTAGCTGTCTTTTTGATAGACTGTTGGTAGACACCTCTATATAGTAAATGGCTAAATTGCCAACCAAACTTTAGGGAGCTTAAGTACAGGCGTTTTTCAGCGACGCATGTCAACTGCAAGTGAAGCCTTTTGTTTTAACATACCTTGATGCTAAGCCAAGTGTCTTTACTCTTAAAGAGAAGATTTTCGCCTGACATTTGTTAAAAACCACAACCCAAGAATTCAAAATGCCCACTTCTGGTCGCTCAAAAACGTTTCTGCTTAAGCTCCCTCATAATTCTTTAGTATCATCCTGGTCAGGTACGCGCATCATCCTAGCGCATCATCCTAGCTGTTTCACACTATCGGATTCTTATCCATGTCCAGTAATAATCGAAGTGAATGAGAAGGTCACATATTACTTTTATTACTTTTAATGGGCCTTACAAGTGACACTTTTAATGGGTCTTAGAAGTGACACTTTTAAAAGGTTTCTTAAGGCCTGTTTACATGGAGGTGGGGGACCCCAGGTAGGTGGGGTAACCCGCTTGTCCATATAATCTCTCATATGGTCACCCCAACTATCATGTAAACGTGATCAAATAAAATTGAGATATTACATGGACAGGCGGATTTACTCACCTACCTGGAGTTCCACACCTCCATGTAAACAGGCCCTTAAGTAGTAAACTTGATGAAACATATAGATTTAGCCAGGGCCAAAAGCGAACCTCCAATTAATAAATCTATAATTTAAATCAAACAAAAACTTGTAATCCACAAATAAGTTAACTTTAGGGCACCTTTCATGTGACTTTTGAGGGAAAGGCTAAGCGATTTTAGAGAATAATAATTGAAGAGTGAAACAAATCTTACATGGAGTTAATAGCCTTATATGTACACCCAAAAAATAGCAATCATCTTCGATCACATTTAAGAGCCATAATGGCTCTTGATCAAAGTAGATTAGGCCTGGAAAACAAATTCTTGGAAAACAAATTAGGCCGATTTTTTTGCGTTCGGCAAGTTTACGTTATAAAATCTTGCCAGCCAATCTGATGGCGTGTAACTATCCTTTTATATTTTTTATACATCCCATCTGAGCTGAAACAGTATACTATTAGGCGCTGTTTTTACCATACAGGCCTCAGACAGAATGCGCGCAATTACTGTATTTCACAATTTTGCAAGACAAATTGCACTCATTCAATATTCAGGACGATCGAAGCACGCGTGGGCTTTTAGCGAGAGCGTTCAAAAATTTCCAAAATCACCTGTAACGGCCAGCCGGTTCTCACTTTTGAAAAGCGCCAAATTTGAAGTGCGAGCTGTCAAATGTTTGCACATTAATAGAGTTACGTTTCAACATAATATAGAATTTATTTTTTATTTACTGGTTTTATAACGATGTGTAACTTAAAAAGCGTTCGATACGCGCGGCATTTTGAGTACTCCAGGAAGCGATATTCACGAACGACTGAAAGGAAAAGGCACAGTGATTAAAATTGGAAGACAGACTACTAACTCGGTGAAACATTTACAGAGACAACAATTTTATTCACGACCACAAGTATTAAAGTGTCTCTAAAAATCCTGAATCGTAAAACGTAAAGCTTAAGTTTATGTTTTAAGCCGGCTTCCCGGTGTTTGCTTTTCTCAAAGCTGAACGAGAGGCAAGAAAATCGCTCAAAGCTTTCTTTTACAGCCAGAATTATGACTAAATATTCTTCGGAACGTTTCCTTTTCTATTTGCGGACCAGCCCTCTTCCTCTTATACGTCAACGACCTTCCCGAAGTCATCAGTTCTAGCAGTCGAGTATTGATGTTCGCAGACGACACAAAAATATTCAGAGAGATAAAGACTTTGGGGGATGCCTCTTCTCTCCAGGGAGACCTTGGGAAGCTTGCAACTTGGTCTCAATCATCCGGTCTCCTTTTTAACGAAGCTAAGTGTGAGGCGCAGCACATAACAAGGAAAACAAAGCCGATCTTATCCTCTTACAAACTCGACAACACCGCACTTGAATTATATGCTGCAGAAAAAGATCTGGGCGTTTGGATTAGTAAGGATCTGACAAGGTACAAACAAGTAAACGAACAATCTTCGCGAGCTAATAAAATGCTTGGATACTTAAAGAAGAACACGAGGTTCATACTTAGAACCGAAGTAAGACGAACGCTATACCTAGCCCTAGGTAAGCCACATTTGGGATACGCCACCCAAATTTGGGCCCCACAGTCCATCGAGCTCATTGTTAAGCTTGAGCGTATCCAAAGACGCGCGATTAAGTTTATCTTAAAACTGCCTTATTAATTTTCTTCTAATATAAGTTATAAGTCTCGTTTACAAACTCTAAACCTAATACCTATTTTTTACTGGCATGAACTTTTAGATCTATCCTTTTTTCTCAAATTGACACACGGTCTTGTTAACGTGAACTCCTCTGTCCTACCTGAGGTTCGCAAATACGGTAATAATAGGCTTTATTTATTTCGAGAGGGTAAAACACTAAACAGTAGTCCAAAGACACTGATGACTGACATGACTCTGTGGCCCTCAAAACAATTACAAATATAGATTCTACAACTAATAACTATAAAATATACTATTTTCAAGATAATTTAGGATAAAATATAATAAATAATTCTAAAAAGACATTATGACTAAAATAGATAAAAACATCATAAAACGTATATACAATTACAGTCTAAAGAACATCGCAGCCTTTTGTTCAGCTAGAAATGATTTAAAAACGTTATGCTTAAAACTTGCTAGCGAGCCATTATTTCTTAAATTGGCATTCATGCAATTCCAGTCCTTTATAGTCCTGATAGTGAAAGTACGACTTCCTTCTGTTTTTCGTTTTTCGTAAACGCAGTAGATCCCCAACCAGCAATGTTAATAATTACATAATTAAGAAATGTAAAACAAGTACGTACCAAAAATCCTTTAATTCTCATTAGAACTAGTAGAATTTGAAATTGTTTAGTGGATGAACTAGATTTGAGCTCGTCGAACTTAGCTTACTTTAAATCGGTTATTTTTAATTATTATAAGTCCGCGTTAGCTGTTTCCTATGATTGTGAAGACCCACGTTCGTTCAAGTCCATCTGTTTAAAATGTAATATATAGTGCTTGTCCCTTGTCTCGTCCAATAACTTGTTGTATGTAGCTGTAGTTTTTCTTGTATCGCTTTGCTTTTGAATATTTCTTGTTTTTATTTTTTTTAGTATCCGGGCCCGCTGTAATTGGCCACAGCTGTTGCGGTGTCCCTGCCAACGTTCTTTCTGTTTGATTGTTTGTTTTTTTTTTCGGCGAAGCTAAAAAAATAGAAAATAGAAAATGTCTAAAGGCTTGTTGAAGTTCTGTAAGCTTATATCAAATCTGATACTAGGTCAGATCATTGTCTCGAATCTTACAAACGAGCATAAACTAGCCGCATAAACTACGCTCCACTTCATAAAACTAGATAAAGAAAAAACAAACACCAAATACAACTAGTTATAGCTATCGCTAAGTGCCAACCAGCAAAGATTTTACCTGTACGCGCGGGCTGTTGAATTTGTTTAGAAGTGTCATGAAATACAGCAATTGATGAAAAAAAAGATTGAACTTAATTCGATTGCATTGAAAATAGTGCAAAATTAAAGCGAGGGGCACACATACACCAACCCACGGCCATTAACCTCACGCATGCGCACAGCCATATTACGCGGACAGTGACAGCCATGGACAGCTGTTTCGCCCTTACTGGGGCTGATCTGCCCCGTGCTTTAATTCGTCTTTTGAAAATAGTGAACTAAACTGTTCTACTGCATAAAGAATTTGAAATCCCGACTTTACACAGCAAATTTTGCCGAGATATTGAAGTTCGTGTTTTTGTCCGAAGTTGCGCACAAGTCATATTGCGTAAAATTTAGTGGTCTTATAAGCAAACTTAAAATCCTCGAAAAATCATATTAAAGTCCGCGAATATTCAACGTACAGACTTATATTTGGTCTCTTTTTAAAGCTAAAAAAATTTATGGTGCGCCAATGAAGCCTTCCGAATTATTTTGCTTCCGAGACAAAAAATTTCGCTGCGTTATTATTTTTCTTAGGGCATGCAATAAAAAATTCCAGCGGGCAAATGCGACAGATATCGGGTAGGATGGAAATAATCCACCCGAAGATTGGTTGAAGACGGGATGGGCACGGGACTCACAAACACGCACACGGCTCGTGGATTCTCTGATCTGTATCACGTGTTCGCTCGAAAACAATGCATTCTCTGTCCTGCATTACGTCATGGTTGCCTTACATTACTCTGTGTTACATCGATTTGAGATTTTTCTGCCCCTGGAACAATCGCTAGAATCAATTCCAGTTTTTCTGCCGGTTCGCTCTGAATCTCGCGCTTCCCATCAGTCAGGCTACAGGCGTTTTTTTCACTGTCCAGGTGATATAAATGTGCGCATGCGTAAGGTACTGGCCAGATCGCTGAGTTGTTCTGAATGTGTGCTTCAGCTCTGAAATTGGTCTTGTTTTCTTTGGATGCAGGAATGTTTAGGGTTGCCTAGCCGTTATGTTAATTCTTCAATCGGCGATAAAATTTATTAAGAAGTTTGCCCTTCCCTAAACCCCCTCTATGCAATGTCGTGCAGCTGTTTGAGCTACTCGTAAGGAATATTTAAAAAAACCAACTTTTAGTGGAGGGGTGGGGGGGGGGGGGGGTGGGTGGGTGTGAATTGTTTTGTTCTCAGAAGCTACCCATTTAAGGACAATGTCTATTCAATTTTGTTGCCGACCGTTGGTTGTTTGGCCCCCCACCCCCCACCCTTAAACGCCCACGCTCTCCACATTCTTCCTCAGTGATAAAGTCAAAGATGTCAGCCACGGCAATGCATATGCCATGCTGATGAGCACCAATAAAGGCCAAACTGCCTGGGTGATATGGTTGTGCGCATGCGTAAGGCAATGGCCATACGCGTAGTTTACGTGTGCATTTGTGCTTAAAGTGGTATTGTTTCAATAAGAAACAGCTTATTGCTTACTGTATTGTTTTATAAATCTCGATGCGTCAAACCGAATGCTTTGCATTTCCCTTTAGCAGAATAGTTGTTTACAGCGAGCTTAATTAAGGAAAGGCTTTTTAGAGCTAAACACGTAAACCGGAAGTGGAAGTTTTGCGTTCTTTGGCAGTGATTTGGCTACAGCTTTCGGGCAAATCGTTGCTATGAGGTTAAAGTTCAAATTTGTTAACTTCAACACATTTAAAAAGGGATAACACCCCACGTCTGGTTGACGTGCATCGCTGAAAAACGCCTTAATAAAACTCGAGATATGTGTAACGCACGGGCAAAGCTCGGGTTTTAAAAAAACCGGCCGAGAGAGAAGAAAACTTGGAAAAGAGTCGAAAGAAAACTAGGTTTGTCCAACAATTGAACGAGGCTCTAAAGTGGATGTAAGCTTTTTAACTCTATGGACTCTGTCTTTAATAAAGGAATGTCGCGAAATTTAAATACCGCGCCAAGCTACGAGATTACTCCCCGGCAATTTCCCCGATATTTGGTCATAGACTGGAAACGAGCGGAGGAGCGCGGCTCATTGGGTTCGTAAAGTACTGGATGCCAGTTGGTTGAACATGGCGGCAAAATGGTCTGCCTTCCTCAAGGAGAGAATTGAGAAGGCAGAGAAGCTGTTCGAAAGAAGCCAAAATTGACAAAAATCAATCGAGGGACTGTCAAAATTAAAGAGGAAAATATTAGCTGAAGTTAAGTTCCTAAAATCGGTTCGTATTATCATCAATCAGCCTACGTACAATTGTAGCTTCATATGCATGTTTGTTATGATTCTGTCGTTGAGAGCGTCCTTGACTTCTTGACCCGTACATCTGAAGAACGTAACGTGGTTGTGGTAGTGCTAGAGTGTTGTGTTCTGAAACAATTCGCATGTTTTTTTTTCAGCTAAACATATGTAACGCTTGTGAAAGACTCGCACATGAAAAGCACAAACCTTTTATTTCTCGAAGCTTTGCTCGCAACAGCTGAACAAGGGAAAGATGTATGTGCTGTTTTCAAGCCTTTTTGGGATATCACACGGGAGTTGAGCTATGTAGTGGATGTTGTTGCCGACAATGGACATTACTGGATTAAGATTACTGCGAGAAATGCATCTGCACTCCACAGGACATGGCAAGGTAACAATCTGCACATTTTGTTTTAAATATAAAAGCTACATTGTGTATCACAGGGTTTTCAGTAAGATTTTATAAAGTAGGTGGAGAAGGAAAAAACTCGTGGCAAAGGAGCAACTTGCCAGTGCCCAAAATTGCTAGTTACTGGAAAAATTTTGAAATCTGGGCTTCTTAGAATGCATTTTCAGCGTTCTGGAGCAGACATCATTAAATTTTGGCTATTTTATTCAGTGACTCTATTAAACTGGGGTAATTTGCAAAGAGAAGTAGGCGGTAAGTTCACGTGGAATAGCTGACGATTTAGCCTGCCACCAGCTCTTATTGAAAACCCTGCATCACATATGCCATTTACTTTACCGCGTGGCAATTTGCCATGACAAGAGTCAGATTAGGGTTAAGCAGTAACTCGAAACGGTAGGCTTCTATTTAGGATTAGGGTCGTTGTTATGTAACTTCAAATTAAACTTGCATACGCAGTGAATCCTCAGTGGTGTACGGGGGGGGGGGGTTGGGGGGGAGGTACTCCCTATGATGGCCTACACAGGGAGGCTCTGCCCGAAAGGGGAACCTTTTTCAGGCTTCAGGTATATGAAAGGGTAGGGATTTTACTCCTTGAAGTACTTGTCATTATTTTGGGTCTGTGAAAGGGCCCAAATAGCCTGCTACACAGCCGTTTTTAGAGTCGTCACGCAACGCTCCTCCCCACTAACGGCTGCTGAAAACCGAACTACATTCCTTTCCCGTGATTAGCCAATTATAATTCAGTTCCCATTTTCTGGAAGGTGTTCGCGCCACGTTATTGGTACTGTGACTCCTCCAATCACAGCTTTGCTTTTATCGGTGCCTTATGTGTGAATGACAGAATAACCAAAAATCGTCGCGTGAAAACAAGCAATTATTAACTACAGCAGTGTTGTCGTAGTCGAGTCCTATTCAAAATTTAGGAGATAAGCGGCAGCAGCAAGCAAGTCAAGCAAATTGCGACGCACAACATGGATGTGCTCATAAAGTTGCCTGGTATAGTTTCGGGAAATGGCTCATCGATAATTTATAAGATTACGTTTTGAATCAGTACCCTGGAGAGTTTAGTCTTCACAGAACACAATGAGCACATCCGGCACATTAAATTCTTTATTACATATCAGTACATATGCACGTTAAATGAAGAACCAACCGATCCTGGTAAAAGTCTTCCAGGCCTATCAAACCTTTTTTTCACTTGGAACTATGTTGACCGCTTAAAACAAACTTTTTTGCAAATAAAACCTTTTCCTTGCCTGAAAACACAGGGCCCGTCTAAATTCAGCGACGATTGATTGATTTGTCGAAAACTGAGACGCATGCTCGCTTCCTAGCGCCCTGCGGCTCACGTATTGTCAAATCTCTTATACATGATTGGCTTGTTCGTTAGACCACAAACACAAAGGGAAAGGAATGTAGTTCAGTTTTCAGCAGCCGTTTGTGGGGAGGAGTGTTGCGTGATGACACTAAAAACGGCTGTGTAGCAGACTAGGGCCCAAAGGGCTAACAGATAAATTTTATGGCTTTATAAAGTCGAGAAAACGTTCTATTTCTGTGATTGACTCCTATTTAAATAACAGGGGATTTACGGCAGTTAAAAGGAATGCAAAGTTCTAAACAAGGTATGTGAAAGGAGTACCATTTGTCAATAGAGGGTATACAAAAGGGGCACTTTTTTTGTGAAGAGTGGTAAATAAAAGGGTTTTAAAGGGGTTGGACCTCGGGGTGGAACCTCCCTGTATAAAAAAATTGTTGAGTACCCCCACCCCCAGTTGAAATTTTCAGTTGAAATTGAACAGACTTTTTTTTAATGAACATTTGTTGAGCAGAAATTTCAATGGCGGTAGAATACAGTGTACACTGTACATTACTAGTGAAAATGGTACGGCTGTATGAACTTAACTCATAAAATATAATCACAAATTTACTTCTGTAGAAAGAATCCCGTATTATTAGGAAGTACAAGTTAGTGTATGGATCCTGTACAAATAACCACTGGGTTTACTTTCCGTATCATTGTCAACATGTCTCTAACCTGAGATCAGGCTCTCTTTTCGTTTTGCTTTGTAAATAACTTTCCGGTGGGTATGGCGAAATGAAAAGAGAGCCTGATACAAACCTTCTATGAAACATCTTCTGCCCACTTTTTTGATTGATTGACATTTGCCGAATCAGCCAATCAAAATTACTTCCAGTGCTTGTTTTTTTAGTATGCAAATTTTTCATACATGGGAAAAATGCAGACTCGCTGACTTAAAAAGTAGCTTTGTATCTTTTAATTTTTTTAACTAAAAATAAAACAGTCAGCACAATCACATTTAACTTCTTGCGAGATTAAAGGAGACCTCGAAGGTTATTTCTGCTGACGTAGAAGGTAAAAAGTTTTCACGAAGACGGCAACACGATGTTCTAATTTTAATATTTGACCATTATTTTTCTGTTGCCTTTATAATTATTTTCCTTGGCAATTTTCCCCCATTTTCAGTACAGAAATCTTTAAAAATCTTTGAGAAATATATCGTGAACTTTTTCAAAGGATATATAAATAATTATCTCAGAACAAACCAAATGAGTTCTCATGTGCATTTAATATAGTCCTGTGAGTACACTTGCAATTTGCGAGTTTACCAGAAACAAATGTTTATCTGCCACTTTGGAAAGACGAAACGACACTACTAAAACTGCATGCTTAACTGACCTATAAACAAAATGAAAAACAATATTACAAACACACATTGTAGTTCTCCTTAGTTGTGTTGTTGTTTTACTGCAGGTCTTGAAAACTCGCTAAATTTATTAACTGAAATTAACAAACAGCCAATGAGCGAGGACATCAGTTTTTCTGGTTTATTTTTTCCAAAAAGTGAAGGCAAATAATAAGTCTGTTACCTTAAGACTAGCAGCACTAGCTTTTATAATAATGCCTACAAAAATTCCTTGAACAGCGATGCGAAACTTCACAGTTGGCAATTGAGGTTTCTTTCGCAGTTATCCTCTGCTTGCATACCCCGTTCAGAGAAGTCGTTCCCGGCTAAACTTTCAAATGAAACCAGTTTTAAGATGGACAGTATTTTGATTTGCACTTGTTTGTTGGTAAATCTAAAGGCACATTGTTCCCAGGCAACAACTTGCAGAGGGATTCAACTCCACGATACACTAACATTAGTTCTGTAAATAAAGCAAATCCTGAGAAGAATAAATTAACTGATATGAACAACCATCTGAATATTCTGAATTTCCATGGCACATATTAAGGCATATTTTCCTACCATAAAGCCATAAACTAGCAAAAAAGACAGCAAAATTCTTCTCTCCGCAGACGGAGGATCATTCGAGAAAACAACCACATGAGGAATAAGCACTTTCAACTTCCGTTGATTCCAAGGGCCAATCAGATCCTGTGGCATTGTTCCAACAGCCAGTCAGCATTATGGCCAAAATCTGGCCGTAGTGAGCACAAAAATGTCGAGAGTTTGTAACATAGGCCCAATTTTAACGGTAGCCTTTAAAGAGAATGTATGAGAACGGCTAAAATTGGGCCTGATCTCAGGTTAACATGTCTCCCTCTGTCAAACCCTGGGGACATCAATGGGTCATGCAGGCATTTGACAACTTACTGTAGTTCTTACTGAGGTGGGGAATTAAACACAAAACAAATTGCATCATTTTTCACGTGGATGTGTCTAATACCATGATGAAAATCACAGGTGCCATTTGCATTAGTCACTGGTGATTGTTCTCAGCTGCCAAGAGAGATGGCTAGATGCATGAACCAGTGACCTCGTCTTTGATGTAAATTGAAAAAATTGATTTACATTGTATGCAGTAAGTTCATCAGAAGTGATAATTGTACTCCAAGCTTCTAACACTTTTAAATTTTTTAAAGACAAAACTTGAGTACTATGCTGAGCCCTTGGATTATTATTGTCAATGTCATTGTAAGGTTAGCTACAGTGTATGTTAATTATGAGAAAATGTGCTGATTATGTGATAATTATACTTACAGGTCATGGTGTCTCTGGTGATAAAGACATACATGTAGTCCATCAAGCCAAGGTACTGTGTGTTGTGTGTGTACACAAGAATTTATTGTTATTTTTTTTTATTTATTGTTATTGCGTCACAGATGAAACTAAACTCTGGCTAAGTCTGTCTGCCACACAGTGCTGAAATCCTTGTTTTGGGCCCCAGCTGTGTACCTGGATTAAAAAACTGTTAAATGTTTCTTTCAATATTTGTCCCCATTCTGCAATGCAAAGAGTTTTTTAGCGTACAGTGCAGCTCAGAGATAAGCGACCAACGGACACGCAACACGCATCCATGTTTTTTGGGTTAACGCAAAATCGTTAAGTAGTTTGAAAGAGGTTTGACTGTAACATCCATAAAGTGCCTCATTTTTGGGCACATGCACAATTCTATGTTCAAGGCTTTAGGCAGTCGTAAAAGTTTAACGTTGTATGTAGGTGTAAAAAGTAAAATGCGAACAAGTTTGTTCCAGGTTTTGCTTCTCTGTGCTGAAACAGAAGAAGAGAGAGACAGGGGCCAAAAAAATTAATAAATTTTGATTTTTAGGTTTACTTAGTAAACATTGTGAATGAATAGAATGCGAGACTGGGGAGAGATGTGAGAGAGATGGCTTGCATGCTTTGTGCAAAGAAAACTGTTTTTATTGAGAAAAATACAACTATTTTTCAGTCTATGTTTGTCATTAATAAAATGACACAATAGATGACCGTTGGCCTATTAAGGGGAAACAGGGTCTGGAATGGGGGATTCTGCTCCTGTATTCCCACTCCATTTTCACATTTTCATCCTGCACTTTTTTTCATCACTTTCTCAAATCCCGTTTTTTGTTTCCCAAGTACATTAGTTGAAAGTCTAATTGCTGCAAAACTCTGTAAATGTATGATGTAGATATTTTGAATTATACCTCAGTATGATGGAATGGAAGGAAAAAAGTGGAAGAAATGAAGAGGAAGAGAGGAGGGTTTTGTTTCCCCTCTCTCTCTACTCCCATCCCCTCAATGTTTTTTCCTGCTCACTTTTCTTTGCACCTCCTCCAGTATTTTAACGCCTGAACAGGCTATTCTCTGGGGCTAGAAGACTCGTCTGATTTAAGGGAACAGAGCTGAGATCACTGTACTGTTTCCCATAAGTTTAACTGATCAAATAATTTTGAGATTAACGATAGATGTAAAAGCTTGAATAATTACTAGTATGCTAGGACCACAAGCTCATTCCTGGCATCCAGTTGTAAAAGTGGGGCTTTAGTCTGCTTGTCTGTTTGTAATAATATTGTTACTGGACAGCCTGGGTTACACTGCATAGCTTGCTTTGATAGGAGACACCACTGAATGCTCACCTGGTTGATTCACATTTGCTGCTAGAACCTAAGATTTCCCAACAGACATTCAGATAATCCCACTTCCCATGCCCAGATTTTGGTGGATCACGCTTCCCAGATAGCAGTCTTATCCCTTTTCCTGTCAGGATATTTTGCATTTTTCCGAATCATGCACTGAACTTTGGTCAAATCCCAGATCCCAAAAATACCTTTTCAGACCCTGGGGAAACCATTACAGATCATGGGGGTGGGGTGTGGGTGGTGGTTGTATTAGAAGGTCTTTGGTTTAGTCCACTGGGTCTTTGTTCTGGTCCATGGGTTTTCTTTTTAGTCCAAAGGGTCTCAGGTAAATTAGGTCTTTGTTTCAGAGTCATCCATTGAAAATTACTTACTTTTCTACATGTTTCTTTTTTTTAAAGAGGCATTGGCAAACATAGATGTCTGTGTTAAAGGTCAAGTTTTGCCTGGTCCTGGAAAAGAAGTTCTAGTCAGCCATGTTGATCAAAGACTCATAAATTACTTCAGTCCTCGTAACAAACAATGGTAAACTAGCTATGTGTAGTTTTTTAATCTTTGTGTCACTTGCATGTACATGACTTGTAAAGTTTATTGTCTAAACATATTGGGCTTGTTATTAAAATAGAGTTTGGTCAGTGTTAAAAGGGCATTGTAAGCCATTTTAAATTTGTCCAACCCTCACATCTAAACATTGTTTGCTGTTAACTAGGTCAAGAAGGCTTTCAGCCCAGACTAGAGAGCCATTTTTTTACTTAAAATATACATCTAACAAGCAGATTGGGAGGCCCCTGAATCTCTTAAACCACAGTTAGAAAAGCACATTTTGTTTGATTTCTTCCAATAAAGAAATTTTTATCATGATTTTTAATTCATGGCAGACCTTTTCCTGTCAGTATTTTCCCTAGAGGTTTGGGTAGGGAGAGGTGTATTATGACTTGTTGTACATGTAGTCATTCTGAAATCAGTAGAATTCTTCTACTGTGTAGCTCATCCAGGAATAAGGGTAAAACCATAACAGTTTTGAAAGTGGCAGGTCTCTGTCCTCATACAACAAAAAACGTCAAGGGAAGACAAATTCACATTGCAGTAGGTTCATTCCATTTTAGGAAAATATTAATGTGTTGGAAAAGTTGGTGGGAAATTCATCAGCATGCAGTCAAGTGCCCTTGCATTTGCTAGCATTTGTGGTGGTGGTGTATTCCAATAAGTGAGTTATAATAAATTTACTGTAAATCATAGATGTTAAATCAATTTAACATCTATGATTTACAGTAAATTTATTATATATCACTCACTTATTGGAATACAGTATATATCAGTTGGGACTTTTTCAATGGTGAACAGAATTGACTTTGCAAAAGCCAAAGATAGACTTGTTTGATATTGTTCTGTGAGACACTGAGTAATCCCAATAGTTTTCAAAATGAGTTTAACAATAGTAATTCTGTACAGTTTAGGTAGTCAACTGCAGTGAAGTAATGACCTCTAGAACAATTTAAACTTTGGAGAAAATAACTAGAGTGATAATTACATTGTGTTATGCAGTCACACAATAAGCTAGAGTTGTTTCCTTTATTAGTGACTGTGTCAATCTGGATATTATCACTATGATTGCTTAGGTTTCATCACTGACCAATGGTGACTGCGGATTTGTATTCAAGGTAGATGTACATGTATTAAAGATTCCTAGTATGCTTATACAGTGGAACCTTGATATAACAACTTTCTATAACGAACAATTTTCTTTACCCCAGTTATAGTAAGATTATATGAAAAAGAACTTTGATTTGACAAAACCTCGATATAGCAAACACTTTTTGCCAGTCCCTTGGCCCTTTATTCCCGGCGTATCTAATCGAATGAACGATTGGGTTCGGTAATCAAACATAATCGAACTCACAATAACATTTGGTCAATCGAACAAAATTAAATGTTTGATTACTGAACGGTCGACGGTCGTAGTCATCCAACTTGTGATCACCTAACTTTTTTTTTTTGCTCATTACGATCATTTCGATCTAAATAAAAAAATTGTTTTACTTGTTTACTTGATATTTTTATCATATAATTATGTTGATGGTAAGCTCTTCCTCCCCTGCATCAAGAGCCTGGTCAGACCAGGGTCAAAGCCTGGCCCAAAAGCAATAAAAATCCGGGGAAGCCGCAGATAGCGCGGCCAATACCATAACAGAGCAAATAACCTGGCTTGAACAGGCTATCCACGGAAGATGCGGTCAGTGTGGCCAATACCACAACAGAGCAAGTGGCAGCTAGGCTGGCTTGACCAGGCTAGCCGGGGAAGCCAGCCATAAGCTTGTCACCATTAGCCAGCTGTAAATACCAGGGCCAGCTTGGCTGGCAACTTTGATTCAGAGGTTTTACAGCTGGCCTCTGAATTATAAGCAGAGCAAACTAGCCCTGTAATCATATGATTGACAACCAGCAAAAAGTAACCCCACATTGTAAAAAGTATTCAGCTCACACTCTAATTCATACTATCATAAATACCATGCATTTTATTTCTAGTATTGAATATGTTGTCATTAAGAATGATCAAGTTTACTTTTCCATACAAGTTTATAAGAAAAAAAGAGGAAAGGTGGTAACTGTAACTTATGTTTCTTGACCTTTGATCTTAAACATAACATTAAAGAAAAACTAATTTTAAGACTGCAAACTAGTTTAAGTTTTAACACTTAAATATTTCTTAAGCACTGAAAGACTTATTAACTGTTTAAAAAAAATAAAATGTATAAGTCGTTTATTTTTAACACTTATCAGTCTTCTCAGGTTTTTTGACCCTGTTCTTTTTTAGGAAATCAGCCAGTTTGCTGCTAATTTGAGTCGGGCTGGTGTCTTTAATATACACTTTTGTCACAGTTGTTGTAGATACAAAATGAAAGAAAAACGCAAGTGTTGATTTCCCGTACACCTCCTTAAATACTTAGGTTGCACTTATATGGTATGATTATGCAAAAGAAGGATTTACTATTCACTCAGATCATAGAGTTCTCCATAGAAACAGGTTGTTGATACTTGTACATAGAAACAGTATGCGGCAATCCAACATAGTTGGTTAAACACCTGTAATCCTAGCCCTTCAACCCCTCAGAGTGACCAACAATAATAGTTTATCCTTACTCTGATATTGTTAGATCACAACTTGCAGCCCCTCAATATTAATTGTCACAGCCGCATACTTTTCTAGAGTCGGCTGCCTATACCTTTCAAAAATTTTGAAACTCCTGTACCTTTAATATGTTCAAAGCAGGAAAATTCTAATACATACAATTATAACTATTTCCTTTCAACAAGATGAATAATATAACATTTAATTTTCATTTTATCATGATTAACATATATTCATTGTAATAAATTATAGCTTTTTAGTTAATTGTGGTTGTACTTCAGATTTTTTGAAGGAAAAAGTTAATACATTTTCTATATTTGGCAGTCATTAATTCTCTTAGCAGAATGTTACATAATTATGAAGACTGTGTCATAAAAAGGAGTACTGATGACTTGAAGTGAAAATTTTCATTGACCATGACCTTTCATGGCCTTTTCATCTTAATGGCTCATGGAAATAATCCGTCACAACTTTCATGGGGGTAAGGGAAACAACACTAATACCATGAAATTGTCCTTAAAATCACATGAAACTGATCTGTATGAGCAATAACCACATGTATGAAATCTAGCATCAAGAGTCTGGGGCTCCCCTGGCCATTATGAACGTGGAAGAAAAAATGGAAAGAAAATGGACGAAAAATAGAACCAAAAAGAAATCCCTTATAGCTGTTTGATTCCCTGCCTACTTGTTGTATATATCTGCCAACTTGAAATCTTAGTGACATCCCAACCTACATGTTTAGACAACACATACACACATACATGTAGTGTAAAGTAAACTATTTACCAATTATTCCTCGAGCTCGAATGGGCTCTGAGTCAATAGCCTCATGGGCTATTGACTCAGAGGCCATGAGGGTGAGAGGGATAATTATTGTTCTAGTAAAATCCATCTAGCTGGTCAAAAATATCGAGACAAAACCGCTTTAGGTAGCAAAATGCGATTCAGCTGCCATTGTTTTGGTTTTCACAGCCAGCGCTTTTCGCTATTAGCGGGCTATAACATATAGCCTAGTAGTACCTCAACCAATCCGAACGCAGCATAGATAATAGACCACTAGTTGGATTTTACTAAATACCGGTAGCTATAGTCATGATTGAAAAAAAAAATGTAAAACATAACCTGTTCAGGTGGAATCTCTAGATAGTGAGATAATGTTAAAGTAACATAATTATAGCTAGTCATGATTGAAAAAAATATAAAAACATACCCTGTTGGTGGAATCTCTAGATAGTGTTTGTTTTTAATCCAAATGACAACTGCATCAGCTGAATATTCTCTTTTTTGTAATTTATTTTACTCAACATACACATCACCACATTCCACATACATGCATACATGTAAATAAACATCTTCAAATAATTAATACAGTGCATGTATATGAAAAAAAAAAAAATCTAAATGACCGCTTTTTCCAATGTCACCGATGCCGCCTTCTGAACTGAAGGTCCACACATCAGGCAAGTGCTAGTGCTATAAATTATCAAGATTACATGTGCCAGAAGATTTGTAGCACAGGGATGTAGTGGAAAATCTATTTTAAAAGATCAGGGAGAGGTTGGGTTAAGCTTTGATAGCAACCAAGGCCATTAGGTCCACTGATAATTAAGTTGACTCTCCCTTTCTCTAGCTTACAACTGTTACTCTAAATTTGCAGGTTGTGTATCCACTGGTACACGAGTGTACACACCAGACACGCATTGGTTATAATTTCCGTCAGGACACATTTTGATTAGCAAATGTCTGATCAAACAAAACAATACAAATTTCACTTAAATAATTATTGGTTTAAATTGACCCTGTCGATTGTGTGTTTAAACAACTTTAACACTTAAAACAGTAACTGCAAAAATTGTTGCAGTGTTAATTTACTTGATCAGAAAATGAAGAAAAAATGAAGGTCATGAAACTCTTGGAAATAAAGCTATAAAATGACCCTTTTTGCATAATATTTCTTAATGTGAGTTGCTTTTTATTTGGTGTGGTTAAGGTCCATCTTCAGGAGGGAATCCTGCCGAATTTCCCCAGGCTGTAGTAGAGGACTCCCCAAGTTGTAGCTGGGAAGAGCAAGGTACTTTTACCAATCTTGTTCTAATTAACAAGGAATTTAAATGGGGCTTATAAGATATTTTGATAATTAAAACCGTTTGTCACATTTTTTGCAGCCAATAACTTAGTAAGTTCTAACATTTCTTAACTTTCAAAATATCGCTGGTTATATTACAATTGTAACATATTTCTTTTTCATTCCTTTTCTGACAAAGGTGGCAGGATCTCATATAAATACTATAAAGTATTTAACTTCAGGTAAAACCTTTTGAATGGTCAAGCTACATTACATTAAAAAATTCACCAGAGGCAGCTTTCTTGACTCAATGTGGAAAAAAAGATATGCCTTGAGCTGACATGTGACTGTTAAATGTATTCCAATCAATTTTGTGACCCTGCAGTCATATATAAAGAATTCAATCCTCGGGAAGACTCAAATGGTTTACATTCAGGAAGTTGGGATTTCTCACTTTGTTAACTATTTTATTCGACTAATTTATTTTAATTACTTTCTCTGGCCCCCCAGCCTTGGAGATTTAAAAACTGGTAAGGGTAAATTAAAGTTATTCTCATTATAAGATAATAAGACTACTACAGCAACAAGTAACACAGGAAATAGAACTAGAAAGCAAATTCTAGGAAATTTTGTAATACTTCAAAATTGCCCTAAATCTAGATTACTATAAAAGCTAGCCTGATCAGAAAATCAAGCCATGAAATAAATAAAAAGCTCAATGTTAAACCACAAGGAATAGATTTACATAAACAAGAAATTAAGGAGTAATTACTACAACTACGACACAATTACAAATTATCAATAATGTTTATTTCCAGCACCCGCTCATGCAAGGAGAAGTCTTTTTGATGTGGCTGAAGGAGCCGTTGGGTTCCTCAAAAGAAAACAACGCCAAACAGAGAGTCCAGTAGGTTGGTAACAGTCAGACAATGATTCTTAAAGTATGGTACGAAGTAATTTCTGGATAACCCCAAAAGATTTATTTACTTCTGATCTACATCTGCTTCATGTGTTACAACAAGGACTAAAAGAGACAGGTGTCCATTATTCCCGGGAAAAGGTACCTCAGTCTCCTACGCACTGCTTCAGACCAGAACAATGTGTTTGGAATGCATACCCTATCCAAAGGACATCACACATTCTTATTTAGCCCTACATCCCCACGCCCCACTACAGTTAACATCTTGCACATTGCACTACATGTAAATGATACAATCTTTTTGAAAATTACATTACTTAGATGAAAATGTATGTCGCAAATGCAGACAAGAGTCGCCACCCAAGTCTCGGAGTTGCAAAAGCAGGATAATCAACTGGGTGCAAAGTGACAAGTGCCGTTGGTGGTATCATGTGTAAGTTTCAAGCAATAGTAAATGGAAATTTTAATTTGACAAATACATTAATACATTATGAGTTTTATTGGTATGACTTATTTATTTATCCTTATGTAATATCTTTAAGGTTAGGACACCATTCTCATTTTTGCACCTGGTCTAAGTGACAGCATTTTATTATGTTCAGTTTTGTTTCCTGAAAGGGCCCCTATAACAATTTTATAGCAGCTCTTTCCTGCTTTATTTCTTGCAGGAAAAATTGATATTATGCCATGATCTATAATGAATTATTACCGTCAAATTCCAAAAATAAGCCCCGGGGCTTATATTTTGCAAAGGCCCTTTTCGAGGGGCTTATTTTTGGAGGGGCTCATGTACGGAGGGAAATTTGCGTTTCAAAATCGATTGGGCTGGCCTTATTCTTGGAAGGAAATTTACCGTTTTTCTGTTTTACCTTGTATTTGAGGGCAATTTGCAAGTACAAGCCCCCGGGGAGACTTATATTTGGAGGGGAGTTTTAACGGAGGGTTTTTGCGTTACGAGTTTGGGGGGCTTATATTTGGAGGGGCTTATTTTCGGAATTTTACGGTATATTTTTCTGCTCAGCAATGCTTTATTGCAACATCTGTTCCAGGATCTTCACTGACAAGAAATTTGCACAAACAGCCCACAATAATGAAATCTTTATATCTTTTATTTAATTATCATTAGCTAGTGAATGACATTGTTGTGTCATATGAAATATGTATTTTTGAAGCAAAAATAAGTTTTAATTCTCTTTTGTTCAGGTCATGTACCAATTTGGAGAGCTGCCCTCCAAAAGCTGCATCATGGATATGCAACAGCGGTGACCAATGATGCTATAAAACATACTTAGTCTTGAGGAAATTTACAGGAAATATGTAACTTTTCTGCTCAGGAAGCTCATTTTCAACATTCTTCTCTGACGATGATGTTACGTTTAATTTGTGTACTAAGATGCATAACATGAATAATAAACAAGTGCATGTAAGCCTATTCCTTTTGATTCCCTCTTCTTTCTTCGTCCCTTGAAATCGGCTGTTTAGCAGACATAGGATGGATGTGACAAGGGACAAACTGTCAGCTGATGAGACAATTGAAAATTAAAACAACAATTATTACTCTGGGCCGCAGACATAATCTAACCTGATCGATAGCTTCTGCGAAGCAGTGACAAGATCCTTGTTATGGACCCCAAATGGATTTAACATCGATTACCAGAAGTGTATTTTCCAATTAATGTTAAATGTATGCTGGTACACAGCCTGGAATCCAGGACAAGGATTTATGTTCTGGCATGCAGAAGGACTTAACCAGGGTTTAGTTCCGTCTCTAATGCAGGCTAAAAGATATAATTATTATTACTGAAAATGTGGTACCTTGTTCGAACAACATCAGTCAAATGTTTTGAGTCCTAACGCTATGGATAAGAAAACATCACTGAAACAATTGACTAAGAGGCATTATCTGAACTAATTGTGAATCTTAGAAATTCGTTCCTCAATATTTGCTGACCAGTGGTCAAGCGTGCTTTCATTATTTTCCGCTGCTGCTCCATGATTTCCTCATTTTGATAGAAATCCATCAAATAGTTGAAAGTTACACGTGTTTCAGAATTCTGGACTGTGGAGCTTCTCAATCTCCTTTGGTTCTTCCTGTTGTTTTGGGATTCCTGAATACTTGTCTTTAAAGTGTTGGCTTGAAGACACAATTCCAAATTGTGGTATTTGCAGAGGTGAGACTTGTGTGGATTGGTTGCTGTGTGGAAACGATCACCAAGCACAAAATGCATGCTTGTATCCACAATAGGATGGGCCATATTAGTCCAGCAGTTGGGAGTAAAAATTGTGCCTTTTATGATAAAAGAATAAAACTTGGCACACGTGCAGCTCATATCTTTTGAAAAAAATTTAGGTATAGGGCCATCGCAGATTAGTCACGTGACCAACATGGCGGCGTTTTTTAAAAAGGGCGTGGCCTTTTTACATTTACCATTAATAAATCCACAACAGTTAACGAAATAAATTACACTTTAAGGTCAGGATGCTTTTTACACCGTATTTATTGTGTCCTCATCACAATACTCACATTGCAGCCGTTTACTGTTGTCATAGCAACAACCCTATTACTTAAAACGTCATGTAAGCACTAAATGAGGTGTAAGCATGGAGTAAAAGTAAGAATAATACAGAATTTGGTTCTCTTATACCAAATTATCATGCACATGACAAAAGAGCAAAATGATGGTGTAGAAAAAACTATTGCAAATGTTCGATTGCAGAGCTTGGTACGAACATAGGGACAAATTCGTATAGAAAAACTGGTTTCCTGCTGTTTTAAAAACACCACTTTAGAAATGGAAAAAAAAATGACTTTCGTTCTAAGAAATCCTTACTACCATGAATAAAAGCTACATCTAATAGAAAGCATAGAAAACATAGAATTCAATGCTGTTTCACCATAAAAAATCCTAGTTCTCATTGCATTGTCCACCACATTGACATAGAGCTGTGCACTGCAGAGCAGCCTTTGAACATTTGCAATTATCTTTGCAGCCACACCTCAAACGTCCTCTGCAGGCCACCGTTGCTTCTGGCAGTGAGGTCCAGTTGGCTTCCCAGCTGCATGGCTCCTTTCTTTTCCAGCCCCATTCACTAGGGCATGGAAGAACAGGGCTTGGAGTCGTCGCTTGTGCCCAGCAATAACCAGCTTGATAGACTGCCCGCTTGATGTGCTGCACAAGGGCTGCTTTCGTCGGTGGAATGTTTTCGATCGACCTGCCTTTTTGCGCAAAGGGGTGTTTCCTGGCCTGATTGATGTCTTCTAGGTTGCTGGTGCGATCATACAGCAAAATCACAAATCGCTCCAGTGATGTAACTGAACTCTCCACCAACTCTGGGGTGTTTGCCAAAGAGACGAATATCGATGTGATATCGTTGTAGGATCTCCACGTGTCCCAGGCAGTCCGTTTACCTCTTCCTCCAAAAAATTAAACAGTATCACACCCAGTTAAGGCGTGGAACATCGGCAAGGCAGTACATCGGTCTGGTCCCAGTACTCTAGCCATCTCATGAGCGGCCAAAAAGCGGAAACTCTTTCCTGTACCAAAGGCGATCCAGATTTCAGTGTTGCCGTGGTGCCCAGGGGGGATACTCCCGCGAATTTTGTATAGGGGTGTGCCGCGAAGGTTCGTGAACCCTAACCCTATTTAAGGACAAGAAAGCGAAAACTGATACCCTTTTTAAGGCCCAAAGCCCAAAGCCACCCTATTCAAGGAAAAAACAAAATTATTAATAGCATCAAATAAATGAAATACATCAAGTTTAAAAAAAAAACCGTTCGTTTAGGCGGGCGTTTTCACACTCCAGAATTAGATAATACAATTAAGCTACTCTATCTAAGGACCACACCAGGGACACAGAAACAAAAGGGTAAAAAAAATACCCTATTTAAGGACCGAGAACCTCAAAAACCATACCCTATTCCGCGGCACGTACCTATATAGCCCATATATGGAGTACCCCGCCCCCCCCCCCCCCCCCCCGCCTCGGGCCGTGGTGCTGTGTTGCTGTGCTGCTGCCACTGCCAAAACCACTACATCAATGTCAACGGTACGAATGGATATTTTGTTAAATCCTTCAGAGACAGCGTCCTCCAAGTGCAAGACGATCCTGGTATCTGCTTCTTCGTGTGTACATACTCAGTCAAAAAATGTTTCGAGGCTTACCCTAGAGCGAGTCGTTTGACCTTTCTCACGAGCTTGCAAACTATATCAGACTGAATAGTGCTGAGAACTTTCTTTTCGGTTTCGATGCATGGCACTCTATTTGCTAGAAAACTAAACAGTTCTACTTTGTTTTCATCAGTGCGAAAAAACTCTTGCCAGTTTCCTGGAATTGGTGTTGAAGCCTCTACGCTTCTTCGAACTCCCTTTCCTCTCTTAACTCTCGTTTCAGCTTTCAAACTGTCAGGGCGGTACTCATCCCAAACGATGCTTCATGCAGCCGGAACGCTACGTATGGAAGAAAAACTTGCGAAGCATAATCCGAGAAAGTTTTTGCTGAACCTGGTCGAAGCATGTTTACAATGACAGAGCCATCGAGGATGATAACTTCCACGCTGGGATGAGTGGCATGCTCGCGGGAATTAACCAGTTCTTCCAGACAACTAACAAGGTCAGACTACCGGTTCTCAGCTTGCCATTTTGTGATAATGCTGGAGGGTATGCCTGATTCTCACGCTCGAAAAATTTATCAAGATTCCCATTGCGGACCTACGATGCAATGTACAGACGTGAAAAGAGGGAGCAGTCATTTTTCAGGGAAGCAAGCTGTAGCTGCGACTTTGTCTTTTCTCGGACTGGAGGTCGGCTAAATAGTGCCAAATTGTTCTTCTTGACGGACTTTGGTTGATTGACAAGCCTCTCTCCTACATAGATGTCATACTGCCCTTGTCGTAATTTCTCAATTTTATGAACAGAATCAATAATGGCTGGATCTGGAAGGTCTCTACTGTTCAGTACAAGAAGATCGTTGCTGTTCTCGGTGAATGGATTTCCCATTTCTTCGATGGCTTTGGCTAGATCTTCAAAATTTTGTGCAAATTTTTTCTGCACATGTTTGGCCTCCTCATGATGACGGAAATCTAAACATTTTCTCTTCTCTGTTGATGCTTCAAACTCTTCAATAACTCTGGCCCTCTCTGGTCCAGATACCATCCACCGCCGCAATGCAGCCGGATTTTTCGTTAAGCCAACAGCTCCTCCGTCATCTTTCACAGAAGCATTGTTCTGTTCATGCGCTTGATCAATTGCTATGGCCGAGAATCTGCTTTCTGTCTTCTTTACAACAAAATTTCCTTTCATGAACTCAGCAAAAACAGTTGGCATGGGTGAACGTCTTTCAGTGTAACCATGTCCCGTAAATGAACAGGGATCTATCTAGCGTGGTGAATTTGGTCTAGAGCAAAGAACCACGGAACGATTTGCGTGAGTGCGTCAACGTACAGCTCTAAGTCAGCTTCTCTAATAGCTCTAATGTAGATCAATACGGCCAATTGCATCTGCAGGTTAAGCGTCCAGAACTTGAACTGTGGATAAAGCTCTGCACTGTGCGAACACCACTCTTCTAATGACAGCGGATTCTGGTCGTCGCTCAGACTGACACGATACTCAGAATAAGCCTTTTCAAGAAGTACAAACAGACTGCCAGCCGTGATCGACAAAATGAATCAGCCGTCCTAGGCGTAGCAACACCGGCTTGTACTAGTGCACTTCCCCATCCACTGCCGTCTAAGAGATTTCCTATGACCTTCAGAACTGCCATTTCAATGTGCAGTCCCCCAAACATCTCCACAAACTTATCCTCACCATGGGTTCCTGGCCAGTTCCACTGGATTTGCTTTGCAATTGTGTATTGTATTTACCTCTTGGCTATGAAAGAAACGATCTAATCTCATTTTAAACTCAGTTAAATAAGATAAAACTTAATACTTACATTGCTGGAAGTGACTGAATTATTCTCCCAAAGCATTGAATGTAATCTTAGGGACAGCGGTCGAGACGGACTTCACTTCAACGCTACGAAATTTCCCCGAGTGCGAAGTTCACATAACGCTTTCTTTTATTTTCATTTATGGATAATATTAAAATGGCCAAGACTCTTCTCCATGAGCGAGTGATGTTTTGCCTCAAGACCATTTTGACTATCGCGACGTTACTTCTTTGTTTTCCTTAAAGGATAAAAACTGAAATATAGCACCATCGGTGATTTACAGCTACCACTCCAAAAATATCATCATTTTAAATGTATGGGAGCCGAAAAATAAGGATTTTATTAAAACGTGGATGAGATACTACTCTATTTCTACTTGCAATGAAGCAAAAAGATAGCCTCCGATGACGTCATTTTTAAATCAATGTAATGGAGGTCACGTGATTAATCTGGGATGGCCCTATATCAAAAAATGTTTTTTAAGATATCTATTATCTCTGTGCCAAAAATCGTGCTTTTATCATCAAAGGCACAATTCTCCTCAGATTTGCACTTAACCGCTAGACTAATATCAGCATTTGAAATGACTTCACGCATGTTACTGCCATCACTGTACTCGACAGGGACAATGCACGAACCAAAATGGGTCAACTCGAGTCCATTTTATTTTGAAAAATTACTCGCAGACTACTTATAGCTTGTCCCTGATCTGGGGCATGATAGTGTTGTCAAATGGAAAGGGATCATTTATGTGGAGGGGTCAAAGTACACTCTAGGTAGCAGATGACACACAATAAAGTACAGAAATAATAGTAATAATAATAATAATAATAATAATAATAATAATAAATAAAAATAAATAAATAAATATGTAGTACATACAAAGGGTCCATGTTATTGCCTGGAACAAATAGGTTTGCTTGTAAACAACAAGC